>JARPMJ010000955.1:32500-130000 GCA_033366665.1 Phoxinus dragarum
GTGTTCAGGTGTTCAGGTGATCGGGTGTTCATGTGTTTGGGTGTCCGGGTGATCGGGTGGTCGGGTGTTCAGGTGTTCAGGTGATCAGGTGTTTGTGGGATCAGGTTTTTGGGTGTTCGGGTTTTTGGGTGTTCGGGTTTTTGGGTGTTCGGGTGATCGGGTGTCCGGGTGATTGGGTGTTCAGGTGTTCAGGTTTTTGGGTGTTCGGGTGTTCAGGTTTTTGGGTGTTCGGGTGATCGGGTGTTTGGGTGTTCAGGTTTTTGGGTGTTCGGGTGTTAAGGTGATCGGGTGTTTGGGTGTTCAGGTGTTCAGGTTTTTGGGTGTTCAGGTTTTTGGGTGTTCAGGTTGTTGGGTGTTCGGGTGTCCGGGTGTTTAGTTGTTCAGGTGTTTGTGTGTTCATGTGTTCATGTGTTCATGTGTTCATGTGTTCATGTGTTCGGGTGTTCATGTGTTCGGGTGTTCATGTGTTCATGTGTTCATGTGTTCGGGTGTTTAGATGTCCAGGTGTTCAGTTGTTCAGGTGTTCAGATGTTCAGATGTTCAGATTTTCAGGTGTTCAGGTGTTCATGTGTTCGTGTTCATGTGTTCGGGTGTTTAGATGTTCAGATGTTCAGGTGTTCAGGTGTTTAGATGTTCAGATGTTCAGATTTTCAGGTGTTCATGTGTTCATGTGTTCATGTGTTCGGGTGTTCATGTGTTCGGGTGTTCGGGTGTTCATGTGTTCATGTGTTCATGTGTTCGGGTGTTCATGTGTTCATGTGTTCGGGTGTTTAGATGTTCAGATGTTCAGGTGTTCATGTGTTCGGGTGTTCATGTGTTCGGGTGTTCATGTGTTCATGTGTTCGGGTGTTCATGTGTTCATGTGTTCGGGTGTTCATGTGTTCATGTGTTCGGGTGTTTAGATGTTCAGGTGTTCAGGTCTTCAGGTCTTCAGGTGTTCATGTGTTCATGAGTTCATGTGTTCATGTGTTCAGGTGTTCAGGTCTCCTAGGGGTGAACGGTGAGATATTCTCTGTATTGATCTGTATGGAGCCTGTGCTTGTCTTGCTGAGGGAGAGTGTGTGAGGGTATAACTCAGTGTGAACGTCAGGGATGTCTGGACACACGGAGCAATCCATCTCTCTTAACTGACACACACAGCTCCAGTCTCCATTAAAACAAGAACAAGTGTCACACATCTCTCATGTAGTGGCAGAGTGGCGATCGTCGTCTGCACACGCTTCTCTACATCCACACTGTTAGAAAGTGTGTAATACGCATATTAATGTGTTGTGGGAAGCTACTTAGAAAGTAATTAAGCTACAGACCTTTAGTTAACTACATTACATTTCTTAAGGGAGCAATTTTATTCTAAATATATAAAACACCATAATATTATTTGTTATTCACGTAGAACTTCCCTGGTACATGAACTAGTCTAAAACATCAAACTTCTGTTGTGCATAAAGAAGACTTTTTTTTAATCAGTTCATTTAAATGAACAAAGTGATTCACTAGAATGAAGTGTATCTTCCAGTATACTACCGCATAACCAGTCACATGGGTCAATTTTCAGAAATTTTGATTTATAGGACAATATTTGGTCGAGACACAACTATTGAAAATCTGGAATCTGAGGAGCAAAAAATGTAAACATTGAGAAAATCTCCTTTAAAGTTGTGCATTTATGTTCACGATTGTGCTGCATTCACTCACAAAAATACATGTTTTATATATTTACGGTAGGAAATTTACTAAATATTTTCATGGAACATGATCTTAATATCCTCATGATTTTTGGCATAAAAGAAAAATGGATAATTTTTACCCATACGATGTATAGTTGCTATTGCCACAGATATACCCGTGCGGCTCCAGACTGGGTTTGGGATCCAGGGTCACGTATGAGAAAGCATGTTTGATTATTAGATTCAATATGACAAAAAATACAACAAAATAGCATTCTGCCGTGATGCATGTTGGACAAAGCAGATCCTTACTGCATATGAATGTATTAAGTTTCATGATATTGTGCCAGATATATTGATATAATCACAGAATCTGATCATAATACCAGCTATATTCAGCTTTTGTGGTGCAGATTGACAGTACATGCACATGCAGAGTCTCTTACGGGTTAACATGCTATTCTTCGCTCAGATCTCGACTTCTTCATCGCTCTCAACGCATTGGAATAAAAGATCATTTTACATTCTTGGAGTAATTGAATTCTTTGAACATTATCGTGATGGATAATACTTGCTCAGCATTCCTCTAGCTTCTTTATGCTGCTTTAATGGCTGTGTCTTCATTGCACATGTTATGGGCCGCTGGTTTGATGTATGGCCTTCACCTAAAGGTTATTCTTCCAGCGCACACTTCATTAACTCTTCGCTGGATTCCCTCACTCTGAATGCAGAGTCACGCTCGCTTTACTCAGAGACAAACACTGAGCTGAACACCACACTGATGGACTTTCTCAGAAAGTCAAGTGAAGAAAACATGCTTGGATATTTCATTCTGTGATCAATATGCAAGAGATCATCCACGGCTAGCTGAGATTTCCACTATTGTGATGCACGACTGCCTGAAGGGACACGACGTGCATTCAAATGGTTTCATTCACTGTTAGCCGTGGATTATCCAGCTTATATCATGGTCATCTGCCCACATTGATAAGTTAAAGCTGTTATTGATGTTTGCAGCGTAATATTTGACTGGAAGAGTAAAGTTAGATCTAGCATTCTGTCCGACACGGAGATAAAGTAGTGCGGTGCATTTATGTGATAGAATGAATTATAGCATGTATTTGAATTCATTATCTAAAGAGAGAGAGAGAGAGAGAGAGAGAGAGAGAGAGAGAGAGAGAGAGAGAGCTGGGAAATATAAAGTAGCGATTCAGAAGCCAAGCTATTTTATTAGTAGAACGGTGATTAAACTAACTTGAACTACCGTATTTTCGGGACTATAAGTCGCTCCGGAGTATAAGTCGCATCAGTCATAAAATGCGTCATGAAGAGGAAAAAACATATATAAGTCGCACTGGACTATAAGTCGCATTTATTTAGAAATTCATTTCACAAAATCCAAGACCAACAACAGACATTTAATCTGGAAAGGCGAGTTATTCAGCTCCACAACAGCACACAGAACAACAGCTGAATAGTGTCCGCTGTGTTAGCGTAACAGGGTTTCCCTCGGCACTTTGGAACTAAGCAACACATGCCTGCCGCCTTAACTACGTCGTCAAAAATGTATATAAGCGATATCCGCTCGGTCCTGTTTAGAGCTCAGATTCTCTGCCCGAGCCGATATCCCCCACCGCTATACTCGGGCCGAGCCGTGATCTAGAGACGTGCGGCGCGGGACTAGATACGATGGCCGAGCGCGGGCGGTTATGCACTCACTCTGTGTGTGCGGGAGAATAAAACGATTAAATAGAACATCTAAAAACTAATAAATTGTTATTCATCTGTTGCAGAAAAGCAACAAGAACAACTAAAACAAAATAGAAACGATTTACAGGCCAGAGTTTCTATTTGTAACATGTTTGCAGCGTTGAGCGAGGTAGCCAATCACAGACATGTGTTCATTTCTGGACCGCAATGGCCAATCAGAAGCATTTAAGATATAATCCCCTCACCGCTCAAACTGACTTTCTATTCAGTGCTGAATTCTGCATGCTGGCAAATCCTCTGATTATAAAAGATATTATAAAAGATTCATTATGCAGTCAGCTTCACTGATAATAACAGAGATGTGTGAGATCGCGATGAACTGATGTCAGCTTTATAGGAATTATTAAGGGAGCGCGCATTCAGTCATGGCAAACCATACACACCGCCTGCTTGCTTTTATGTTAAATTAACAGTGGTTTGTGAATGTTAATGCTTTAATAACAAATCATTTATCAGGAGCATTTATGCTGATGTGTATGGTGGCAACACGTAGGCTAACACAAAGTTAAGTTACACCTTAACTAACACATTTTCTGCGGGAAACCCTACACAATAGCATAAAGAACATGTACCTGGGAGGCTGAATAGGCTAAACTAATATTAGCCAGCGAGTCCAGCAAGTTACCGGTCAGCAAGTTCACCAAGCTCCCGATCTCATTCCTCAACACTGAATCCATCGAGTTCTTCCTCGGTGTCGCGTCTGAACAACTCCGCTAACTAGAGCGCCCTCTCGCGGCTGTAGACGGTAATGTTTTCTCTTGGTTCATCTCAGTCAGTATGAATTCATTTTGATATATAAGTCGCACCTGACTATAAGTCGCAGGACCAGCCAAACTATGAAAAAAAGTGTGACTTATAGTCCGGAAAATACGGTACCTGTGCTTTAAACATACACCATCCAACCAATCAAAATCAAGTATTTAGACAGACAATGGTAAAAAAAAACGTATACACACAGTTGCCTAAAGTAGTATTTGGACTTACAAATGACTGAATGTCCCTGCATGCTCAATACTGATGCACACACACTGCTCATTAAAGCTCAACACTAAAAGACGTGTTTACAGTGTGAAATGGCGTAGTATTGAAAATGAAAACAGTCCGGGTTTTTTTTGTGAGTAAATGTTGATAGTTTCTCTAATGTTGAAGTATATATTTGCAGTAACAGGACTTCACATGTGAGTAGTGCTCTTCTCCTGGTTATTAGACGAGCACCAGACGTCGTGTCCGGAGGGAATGTTTGGAAACTGACATCCATTAAAACCTCTCGACATCAGTCTGTGTGGAAATGGTTCGATTGTGTGGAGTATTTGAGGGTTTGTTTTGTATGTAATGCAATGAAAGATGTGTCTGTGAGTATCACAGTAATATTACATCCAACGTCTGCAGTGTTCAAATATTACTTCTGAAATTAATTCACCTGTAGATGTAGATGCCAATGTTTAATGTCCACATCAAAGCATATGAGATTATATTAAACAGAAAATACTCCTTAAAATCATTACTTTTCTGTGTTAATATTTCTTAATATTAACTAATCTTAACATTAAGGTGGTAGATTATATATATATATATATATACAGGTGAAACTCGGAAATTAGAATATGGTGCAAAAGTTCATTTATTTCAGTAATTCAACTTAAAAGGTGAAACTAATATATTATATAGACTCATTACATGCAAAGTGAGATATTTCAAGCCTTTATTTCTTATCATTGTGATGATTATGGCTTACAGCTTATGAAAACCTTTTCACAATATTCCATAATCATCACAATGATAAGAAATAAAGGCTTGAAATATCTCAGTTTGCATGTAATGAGTCTATATAATATATTAGTTTCACATTTTAAGTTGAATTACTGAAATAAATGAACTTTTGCATGATATTCTAATTTTTCCAGTTTCACCTGTGTGTGTGTGTGTATATATATATTTGAAAGAATATTTCAAAAAATTGATGATATGATGATTTTTTTTTAGAATATCTTCTTTAGTGTTCAACAGAACAACGAGGGTCATAAAGGTTTGGAACGACATGGATGAACTTTCCTTTCAACCAGGACTAGTCGGTAAATTGGCGTTAACAATAACCATCTGCTGGTTACATGTCTTGCATACGCAGAAGATTTGCTGTAGAGTACAAGCGGTCCATGAGACGGGAGATACTCACACTCGCTGCCCTCTCCAGGCGGCTGGTAGAACGACAGGCCCAGAGAGATGATGGCTGCGATCTCCAGGATGATGAGGGTCACGTCCTGCAACGCTTCCCACACTAACTGTAAAAAAGTTTTTGGCTTCTTTGGAGGTATAAGATTTTGCCCGAAGACTTCTTTTCTTTTATCTAGATCTGTGGCATCTCCAGTCAGACCTGTAAGGAAACACAAAGACAAATGTTACAACTCCACTCAAAAAAACAGAATACGCACTGAAACTTATTTTTATTTTTATTTTTTTATAGTGTACAGCAACATGAGCGATTGTGTTGCTTCATGCCAGTTTGGACATTCCCAGTTTTCAGTGTGAATGAGATGCATTTCTCTCTATTAGTGGTCCATTGACTCAATAAAGCCAGCACACTCGATCAATGCGAGATAAAAGCACTGCTTTAATGAGAAAGTGGAAAACGTTTGGTCACATGACCTGCTTTCTCAATGCCCAGTGCAGGAGTCACATGACCACATGGATCACATGGTTAACCAAACTATACTAACAATGCAGAATACATATTTGAACAACATGCATCATAAATAAAATGAGCTCAATACACAATCCAATTAACATTTTCTTCAACTGATTCTGACTAAATCACATTTTCATGAGAATACACATTGTACACGTTATAAAGAGTGAGAGTTACTGTGTAAATATATATGTATAGTCTATCTAACTGTGTCTGCACTGACAGTGTCAGATATTTAAAGGACTTTTACATCGGTCTAATTGTAAAGCGATGTGTAAACCTGTTTTCTCTCTCAGTTCGTCTAAAGCTGATCATACTCCCCATAGAAAAACAGAAAAGAAACAATTTTGTTAAAATAGTAACTTCAGAGTGTTGATGTGCAGAAATATTATGGCTTTTGTTAAAATTGTATGGTGTGTTTGTTTGCGTTTTACTGTTATTACTATTATAGTACATAACAGAAAATATGCATATTTTAAAAAGACATCAGAATAAACACTGAAGTATTTCAAAGTTGTCATTATTTATAGTAAGTAAACTAAATTAGACATTGACCAACAAAGCATTTATATGTTCACATTATAGCATGCTATTATATTATATTATATGTTTAAGGTGAAGTTATAAAAAGCCATATACACAGATGAGCATTATGAGCGGTCACAGGAGAGGATATTGCTGAAGGCCTGTGAGATCAGCAAACCATCCGTTCCCGTAATCAACAGCGGGATGCGGGAGAACCGCGCAGGAATAAAGATCTCAACCACTTTGACAAGGAACAAAGTGTTACGGCAAGTCTGGGTCAGCGTGTCTCTGAAACAACGAGGCGTTTGGGTTCTGCCAGTACCAACGAGGTGGGATAAACTGGAGATCTGTGCGGGATTCTTCAGAAAGTAACTATTGCATTACTTTCAAGTAAATGCTCAAACGTGACCCCGCCTCCACCCCTCTTTACCGGAACTTAAAATACATGGTCAATTATTTATGATATATCTGAATATTGGAACACTATTGGAATGGACACTTAATACAATACATTATTAACATAAACAATGTACACAAATCTAAACTATTTCAATGTTGCTGTGGGACAAAGTGAGACTAGCCTCCAATCAAATGCCATGTAGATATGATCTTTAGTGGATCGATACAGATATCACAATACATGTTTTTGAACTTTTGATATTTATTGCCTCTCAACGGGCAATATTGCAGTTGTGACTGGGCAAAATTAAATGCTTGTTAAGCACTATACCAAAAAAAAAAAAAATTAAAATACTTCGTAGTGCAAATAAAAAAACAAAAATTAACTTCAGACAATTGGTATGCAAGATATACTGTAGCTACTTCAAGTATTTTCTTCCTCGAAAAAGTATACCAAGGAAGAACAGTAAAAAATTTGCGAATCTCTTTGCTAGTTTGTTTTGGTTCCGTGCGCCGGTTCCATTTTTTCATTTCCGACAATGGCGAAAGAGAGAGAGTGTTGTTGCAGCTAGAGCTAATCGACGTTGAACAACAAATTATTTTATTGCAAATGTTTAATCGCAGAAGAAAATGAAGACGTCGTTAAAAAAAAAAAACAGTGCAGTGGTCACTTTAAAAATGGCGGTATAGCGGGAGGGGGAAACCGGAAAAGCTACACTCCGGACATGATGTATAATCTGACCAATCACAGCCCTTGTGGTCTGCGTCGCCTCGATGCGTAGTTACACTTTTTTGGAGGTGCACGTCGAGCTACGGCGGAGGGGTCGAGAGGTGTTCACGGAGGGGTATGCGGGGGTACGCCGTCGATTCGACTCAGAAGCATAAAACAGGCTTAAGCAGCGCATCTTTTTTTCTGCGCCCATGTTAACAGATTAGCGCATTAACAGCGCACGCAGAGGCGGCGCGGCATCACGCCAGCGCGGAGCAGAGCCGCAATCTTTTCAGCGCAGTCTATTTTTGCCTCTGGGACCATAAATAGACCAAACATAAATAATCCTAACTGATAAACACTTTATTATTAAACACACGTTAGACTTTTTATTTCCACTTTTCAAAAAATGTCTTCTTTTTTTATTTATTTAAATAAATGCCTTTCCGATCTGATGTGATGGGAAAAGGAAGTAGAGCGAGTTCGGCAAAAAGAAGGATTCGATTTGCATCAAAACTTTCTGTCACGCGAGTCTATAGACCGCTTTTCAGTTAGTAAACATGGTGACTTTTTCTGTGGGCGGAGCTTAGGTGGAGGCAGAACGATTCCTCTCCGCTTCACTAACGCTAGTTTGCCAGTTTTGTTAGTTTGTTTTTTAACAATGACTGGAGAAAATCCGATTTTATCTTAATGGGCAAGGTCTCATTGTCCAGGACCGCGATTGTTATTTGCAAAAGTTAATTTTAACGGACAGAACCAGATCGGCCGACCCGCATACGCTCACTCAATGATGGACGATCTGACAGGATTAACGTTAACGCCGCCTCCGGTCGAGTGCCTGACTTCTACACCGACCCGATAGAGAAACCGAGCGTAAAGAGAAACTGAGTGTATATAAATATTTAGATGCCAATATGTGCTGATGGTCATGTACAAGACTTGTGTGGTGCGACCCGAGGTTCTGCATATCCAGCGCCAAGAAGTCGACGATGTAAAGAGTGACATTACGGTGCAATCTTAATCATGTGAATATTTTCTAGAAATAAGGATTCCAGGTACAGCATATTCAGTTTTTAACTATGTATTTGATCACTCTTTCTTACCAGGTTCTTCAAAAAGTCTAGTTACAATCAATCAAAACAATCAGATGATTCACAAATAATCACAATCATTTAGAAAACATGCGATAAAATTTTAAATTGGAGCCTGTACTCCGTCGATTCTAGAACCCAACAACACAACGAGATGATATTTAGTAATAATAACAATAATTTAAGCTCCTTATTATGTAGCTGAATCTGTGCTGGTCTGTATTGTTCGCCTCCAGTTTTCACTGTTTTGCCTCCAGCTAACGGCTAATCGGCGCAAAAGGGGTCTATACTATTGCCACTGCTAACAATTATGCATCTTCTGCTATTTTGTCTGGCCAATCAGACGTCAGTGGGCGGAGTTAGTGTAAATAGCCTCTGCCATCACAGCCTGAACTCATGCAAATGCGTCTCTACAGCACACATAGTGTTTATCATGAAATTTATATTCGAAAATGAGTTTTTACGTGCATATGATACGCACTTTATTGCGTGTAATACACACGTAGCCCACACCACTACTAAACCTACCCATGTGTAGCCTATCATATGCACGTACAAACTCATTTTCGCGTATAAATTGCACGATAAACACACTGCGTGCTCTAGATATGCATATAGTGTGACCGGGTTGCGCGATATTTGCACAGAAGTGTAAATAGACACTCAGTTTTTTAAAGTTAGTCCAAGGTATTGTTTTCCCCGTGTGGAAGCGAGTGCCGATGCAGACGGCCTTTGAGATGAGTGTGAATATTGAGACGCTTCTCAGTCCCCAGCATCTTCACTCCAGCAGAAAAAAGGCTTTATATCCCGTGCCCACGGATGGAAAATGAGCAATCCATCTCTCGGAGTAAGATTGGGTCCTCATGTCACCCACTGTCTCCAATTACCCTGCTGACTCACACACAGGCTGCTCGACACACTTACATAAAGCCTTTCTGCACTCACACACACACCACTGAGAGTTACAGATCTGCACGCCTGTAAAACACACTCGTCCACTACTCTGGGAATGATGGAAGCCCTGTGTTCTGTTCATCTCAACCGGACTACATGCATTTCTTAGGAGACTTTTTCCTCAAAACTGTGAAGCAGAAAAACTGTTTTCAACACTGATAATAATCATAAATGTGTCTTGAGCATCAGATCATCATATTATCCTGATTTCTGAAGGATCATGTGACACTGAAGACTGGAGTAATGATGCTCATAATTCAGCTTTGATCACAGGAAGACATTACACTAACATACCTCACATAAAACTATGGAAGCTTGTGATGCACTTTTATGATGGACAGATGCACTTTTATGATGGACAGATGCACTTTTATGATGGACAGATGCACTTTTATGATGGATAGATGCACTTTTATGATGGATAGATGCACTTTTATGATGGACAGATGCACTTTTATGATGGACAGATGCACTTTTATGATGGACAGATGCACTTTTATGATGGATAGATGCACTTTTATGATGGACAGATGCACTTTTATGATGGACAGATGCACTTTTATGATGGACAGATGAACTTTTATGATGGACAGATGCACTTTTATGATGGATAGATGCACTTTTATGATGGATAGATGCACTTTTATCATGGATAGATGCACTTTTATGATGGATAGATGCACTTTTATCATGGATAGATGCACTTTTATCATGGATAGATGCACTTTTATGATGGATAGATGCACTTTTATGATGGATAGATGCACTTTTATGATGGACAGATGCACTTTTATCATGGATAGATGCACTTTTATGATGGACAGATGCACTTTTATGATGGACAGATGCACTTTTATGATGGACAGTTGCACTTTTATGATGGACAGATGCACTTTTATGATGGACAGATGCACTTTTATGATGGATAGATGCACTTTTATGATGGATAGATGCACTTTTATGATGGACAGATGCACTTTTATGATGGACAGATGCACTTTTATGATGGATAGATGCACTTTTATGATGGACAGATGCACTTTTATGATGGACAGATGCACTTTTATGATGGACAGATGCACTTTTATGATGGATAGATGCACTTTTATGATGGATAGATGCACTTTTATGATGGACAGATGCACTTTTATGATGGACAGATGCACTTTTATGATGGACAGATGCACTTTTATGATGGATAGATGCACTTTTATGATGGACAGATGCACTTTTATGATGGACAGATGCACTTTTATGATGGACAGATGCACTTTTATGATGGACAGATGCACTTTTATGATGGACAGATGCACTTTTATGATGGATAGATGCACTTTTATGATGGATAGATGCACTTTTATGATGGACAGATGCACTTTTATCATGGATAGATGCACTTTTATGATGGACAGATGCACTTTTATGATGGACAGATGCACTTTTATGATGGACAGATGCACTTTTATGATGGACAGATGCACTTTTATGATGGATAGATGCACTTTTATGATGGATAGATGCACTTTTATGATGGACAGATGCACTTTTATGATGGATAGATGCACTTTTATGATGGACAGATGCACTTTTATGATGGACAGATGCACTTTTATGATGGATAGATGCACTTTTATGATGGACAGATGCACTTTTATGATGGACAGATGCACTTTTATGATGGATAGATGCACTTTTATGATGGATAGATGCACTTTTATGATGGACAGATGCACTTTTATGATGGACAGATGCACTTTTATGATGGACAGATGCACTTTTATGATGGATAGATGCACTTTTATGATGGACAGATGCACTTTTATGATGGATAGATGCACTTTTATGATGGACAGATGCACTTTTATGATGGACAGATGCACTTTTATGATGGATAGATGCACTTTTATGATGGATAGATGCACTTTTATGATGGACAGATGCACTTTTATCATGGATAGATGCACTTTTATGATGGACAGATGCATTTTTATGATGGATAGATGCACTTTTATGATGGACAGATGCACTTTTATGATGGACAGATGCACTTTTATGATGGACAGATGCACTTTTATGATGGATAGATGCACTTTTATGATGGACAGATGCACTTTTATGATGGATAGATGCACTTTTATGATGGACAGATGCACATTTATGATGGACAGATTAACTTTTATGATGGATAGATGGACTTTTATGATGGATAGACGCACTTTTATGATGGATAGATGCACTTTTATGATGGACAGATGCACTTTTATGATGGATAGATGCACTTTTATGATGGATAGATGCACTTTTATGATGGACAGATGCACTTTTATGATGGACAGATGCACTTTTATGATGGACAGATGCACTTTTATGATGGATAGATGCACTTTTATGATGGACAGATGCACTTTTATGATGGATAGATGCACTTTTATGATGGACAGATGCACTTTTATGATGGATAGATGCACTTTTATGATGGACAGATGCACATTTATGATGGACAGATGCACTTTTATGATGGATAGATGCACTTTTATGATGGATCGATGCACTTTTATGATGGACAGATGCACTTTTATGATGGATAGATGCACTTTTATGATGGATAGATGCACTTTTATGATGGACAGATGCACTTTTATGATGGACAGATGCACTTTTATGATGATAGATGCACTTTTATGATGGACAGATGCACTTTTATGATGGACAGATGCACTTGTATCATGAAAACATGCACTTTTATGATGGATAGATGCACTTTTATGATGGACAGATGCACTTTTATGATGGATAGATGCACTTTTATGATGGACAGATGCACTTTTATGATGGATAGATGCACTTTTATGATGGATAGATGCACTTTAATGATGGACAGATGCACTTTTTTGATGGACAGATGCACTTTTATGATGGACAGATGCACTTTTATGATGATAGATGCACTTTTATGATGGATAGATCCACTTTTATGATGGACAGATGCACTTTTATGATGATAGATGCACTTTTATGATGGATAGATCCACTTTTATGATGGACAGATGCACTTTTATGATGGACAGATGCACTTTTTTGATGGACAGATGCACTTTTATGATGGACAGATGCACTTTTATCATGGATAGATGCACAAACAAAATGTTTGTTCAATCATTGCATAAGACTGGATAAACTGGGAGAACTGGAAGAGGGAGCAACTCTCTGAAAAAACATAGTAAATTAACATTTGAACTCTCTTGTGAAATTAGCGTCACCATTCAAGACGCAAGTCTCATGTCAGTATCATCCTAATCTCTTTCCCTCTTCCTTCATCCCCCCGTTCCTTCTATACTACACATGTCTGGTACCATTTGACTTGTCTCAGTGCAACTGGTACAACGGTCTCGTCCCCACAGGAGTAAACCAAAAGGTAAAAGAGGTTTTAAGAGTTTAGAGATCTTGAGGAGGATGGGTCTTTCATGCATCATGTCCTCAAACGCTGTAAACTCTGGAGACAGTGATTAATGCAGATTCCCATTGTGGTGTGGGCATATGTTCAGGTTTCTTTCTTGGTCTGAGTCTATGAAGAGATGTCTGAAGAGGCTCGGGGTGATTTGTAATGAGATCGCTGTATATCGTACATATTTTACTCGTTATCTCTGAGCATTTGATGTTATTGTATTGATTATCTTTGAACTGATTTATGTAATTGGCATGATACATTTACCTGACAAAATAAATTGTTTACATTTGGATTTATTCTTCTAATTTATTCTGAAATTATTAAGCAAGTCTGCGTCAGATTACTGACGGACTAGAGATTGTAGAGTTACGGATAATATTTGGCTCTAATTCAAGTTGGTTTGTAAAGACTAAAAGGGAGTTTCCGTTTAGGACAACATTGCTGATCGACCAACCTACTGTAAATAGTGCGAGTCTATAAATGCAATGTAAACGCCCACTGCTGTGATTGCTGTGAGACTTCAGTGGACACGCCCACTGTTGTGATTGGCTGTGAGACTTCAGTGGACACACCCACTGCTGTGATTGGCTGTGAGACTTCAGTGGACACGCCCACTGCTGTGATTGGCTGTGAGACTTCAGTGGACACACCCACTCCCGTGATTGGCTGTGAGACTTCAGTGGACACACCCACTGCTGTGATTGGCTGTGAGACTTCAGTGGACACACCCACTGCTGTGATTGGCTGTGAGACTTCAGTGGACACGCCCACTGCTGTGATTGGCTGTGAGTCCTACTTAAGTCAAGTATAAACCATGGCATGACCAAACCAAAGCTACTATCAGAGAAGTAATATTGGTCGGCTTATCTCTGTAGTGGTCATGACCTCTGACTAAGGAAAACAATACTTTAATTTAAGTGTTTACAACCAAGAGGGCAGCACAAAAACATCTTAGATCGAGTAAGCGGGAATGCGAGCGTCTAAGACATTAGCCAATTAATCTTTGGCTAAGCCCCGCCCCCCTTAGTTACTGTTGCTACCTCCGACAACTTCATCTGGGCTCTGGTTTGGTATCAACATGGCTTATGCTGTGACGCTCTTCCTGCTGAACTTTTATCAAACTTTTATAAAGCAGCAAATAAAGTGTCGGATAGAAGTAGGCAGAAGGGGCTCAGTGTGCGTTCGAAGGCTTTATTCAAGACATAAACGCAAGCAACAACAAGGCATCCAAATAGAGGCAAAAGTCAAAAACATGACCACCGCATATCCTAATGGAGACGGAGACTGGGACTCACAATATCAGGAGCAACTCTGTTCATGCAGAGCTGTCTCTATTCACTTCTATAATCGTTATTACAAAGCAAACGGACTACGCGAGTATAAAGTTGTGTTTATTAGCAGCGTGTGCTAGCGTATCAACAATTAGGGCAGAGAACCGAAATCATGACCTAAACCAGCATAAAACTGTGTAACTAGTGTAACTTCACAGTAAGGTTAAAACACAAAAGTGTGTTGTTGATCTTGAGGGGTTTCGCTGACTGAGGACGTCCACACAGTTTAATCCAAACACGACACTTGTCAGGATTTGACAGGTTTTGGGAAGGGGAAAACGGACCCCCCTCCAACCTCTCTGGGAAACACGTATCTGTGTTACAAATGCCCCAGACACAACGCTTAACCGTATTTCTGATAAAACTACGACGGTAATAGCCTGCCGAGACCAAACATATGAGACGCCGGTGTTAAAGTCAATGGAGCGCTGTGAACAAGTGTCGGACCGCTGTGGAGCTCGTTCTCGGCTGCGCTGTGATTGGTCAATCGACATTCTAGGGTGTGGCTTAGCCAAAGGCGAATTACCTCTGTTCAGTGACCAAAAACTGAGGAGTTTGTGATCGTGTCTCACAAGTATAGCAAAACAAACGTGTGTGTGTGTGTGTGTGTGTGTGTGTGTGTGTGTGTGTGTGTAGGATCAATCAAACGAGTGTCTCGGTGCTGCTTTCATCATCAGATGCTGCCCGTGAACGCAAGCGAATGACACACACACACACACACGACACACACACACACACCGCTGATCTGATCTGCACGTATGAGTGAGTTCAGATCACACCAGATCACGCTCTTCATCACGTGGCGTAAAGGTTTATTAAAGGGAACAGGAAGACGGCGTGTGGAGATATAAATATGGTTCATGTGGTTTCGACTGTGAATCATAAACACGGTCATTAGCAGGTGTCAGCAAACGGAGGAAACATACAGAAATAAATCACAGCAGTCTTGCATGTGCGACACAAATATGGATTCATAAAGGCCTCGTGCATTTCAGAGTCTATACGGTTATATAACACAGTACGTCCGTCAATCGTGTGCAGCATTTATGGCTCTATTTATAACTTGAGAATGCTGTTTAGTAACACTTTGTTTATTTTATATATGTTACGTACTTGCACAACTACCAGCAAATAACCCTAACCAAACCCTATTCTGTAACACTTTATTTTACAGTGTCCTTGTTACATGTACTTACCGTAGTAATAACAGTAAATTATGCATAATTACACTGTAACAAGGGCACTTAATAAAGTGTAACCATTTCTTAACACACTTTTAAAAAAGAGCATTTTGTAACAAAGTCAAATTATCAGTTTTTACTTTAAAGTATATTTAAAGTGAAATGTATTAAATTTGAAAGAGTTCAGTTTTAATAAACTTTTGTCGTGCTAATGGTGATGTGTTGACTAATAATGTAATACATTATAATTTATTACATTATTCATTATTATTTTAACTGCAGTGTTATTCGATGTTACATTTAAAGATATTATATATATATAAGTATTGTGATGTATAATGATATTACACACTTAGTGCCGTCACGTTGGAAGTTACCGAGCTGGGGACTACTTTCAGGCGCTGCGTAATATCATTGCGCTGCTGTACGGCAGCAGTTCCTGGATTATTACGCAGGAATGGGAGGATAGTTCCTAGTCATATTGGCCTAGAAAATCACAACTTTTCATTTTCTGTCGGGTTAGGACACGATGTAACTACAGAAGAGTCAAATTTTAAATAGGAAAAATATCGAAACTCTTTGGTCATTTTTTTGAGAGAGATGCTAACGGTCTAATCAGATTCAATGATCTATGCTAAGCTATGCTAAAAGTGCTACCGCCAGACCCGGAGATCGGCTGAATGGATTCGGAAACTGTAAAACTGTACATATAAAACATGTATTTTTGTGAGTGAATGCAGCACAATCGTGAACATAAATGCACAACTTTAAAGGAGATTTTCTCAATGTTTACATTTTTTTGCTCCTCAGATTCAAGATTTTCAAATATTGTCCTATCCTAACAAACCACACATCAATGGAAAGCATATTTATTCAGCTTACAGATGATGTATAAATCTCAATTTAAAAAAATTGACCCATGTGACTGGTTTTGTGGTCCAGGGTCACATATACACCACAAAGTCTAAAAAAGTGACAGCAGAGTTTTCTGTCCTCGTCCCGAGTTGTTCAATGATCTACAAACGGATGATCAATGGCCTGTAAATCTGAAGAGTGTGTATTATGAAGCACAGATGAGCTTGTCAGCGTGATGTGCTTACAGTGTTTTATGAAATGATGAAATCAGCTTTAAGATGAAGGGAAACTGGAGAAGGAAGAACGAAGGAATGAAGCGAGTTGACCTCATTACTCAGTGAACGAGTGTGAATCGACATGCTCTCGGGACTCATGAGACCACTGGAGGAATATCATATTAATTAGTGTCTAAAACCAGGACACGCACACACTCATCATGCACACACACTCACACACACTCACATCGTGAAGCGCCGTGTATTTAGGACAAATATAGACCGAGAGCGGGGGAATAAGTGATGAAAGATTGATTTTTGCACTTTCAGTGAACATTAGCTCACTCCAAGACAATCTTATCTTTGCTATTTATACAGCATGCAGCAGTTTTTACACATTTTCACTTTCAGGAGACATATTTGCATATGCTTATGCGGCTGAGATGATATTCAAAAATTACCCTTTTAAAAAAGCGTGTGTGTGTGAGAGAGAGAGAGAGAGCGAGAGAGAGAGAGCGAGCGAGAGAGAGAGAGAGAGAGAGAGAGAGAGAGAGAGAGAGAGAAAGAGAGCGGGAGGACCAACAATATTGCATATTTGAATGCCTAGCTTTTTCGCTGTGGTTAAAAATAGATCGCCATGGAAACCCTACACATAAAGCACTCTGGGTATTGGCTGGGAACTGAAGCACATGGAGGCGAGAGAGAGAGACGAGCACATCTGGATGTATGCACATCTGTACGGCACTGCGCTGGCGTTGTGAAGTAAAAGATCAAGCAATGCAGCAAATGAACGGGTAAATGCCATATTTAACGTATGTGACGCTTTGAGGAATAGACAAGCAGACGGCAAAAAATTAAAATAAATGAATAAATATAAAGGTGTCGTGAAGCCGAACCAGATTTGTTCTGGATTTGTTACTACTCTCTCTCTATCTCTATATATGCTGGGAAAAGTATGCATGTTGCTAGTGACAAATGAACTGGAACTTATTAAAATTGTGCTTCTAATGGTTGATATGTATCTGATAAGAGATATGAGAGGTGTTTGCACCATTTAAACATCCTGTAAGTTTAATACATTAAAACATCCTCATTATAAACAAAGCATTATTTTAATCAAGCTCCAAAACCGATACTTTTGATATCGCAGGATCTGTGACGTCACACAATACATTTGCATAAGCCCTGTATACTTTAAAGGGGTCATGAACTGTTTTATTGTTTTATAATGTTTCATGGGGTGCACTTATAATGTTAGATTATATTAGAAATAAAAGGCATTTTTCCTATACCCTGATTTTAGCCCTCTGATTTGAACGCTCTGTCTCTGTGAGACTGTAAACGTCCACTGCTGTGATTGGCTGTGACTGTGAGACTGTAAACGCCCACTGCTGTGATTGGCTGTAAGACTTCAGTGTAAACGTCCACTGCTGTGATTGGCTGTGAGACTTCAGTGTAAACGTCCACTGCTGTGATTGGCTGTGACTGTGAGACTGTAAACGCCCACTGCTGTGATTGGCTGTAAGACTTCAGTGTAAACGCGCACTGCTGTGATTGGCTGCGAGACTTCAGTGTAAACGCCCACTGCTGTGATTGGCTGTGATACTTCAGTGTAAACGCCCACTGCTGTGATTGGCTGCGAGACTTCAGTGTAAACGCCCACTGCTGTGATTGGCTGTGAGACTTCAGTGTAAACGCCCACTGCTGTGATTGGCTGTGATACTTCAGTGTAAACGCCCACTGCTGTGATTGGCTGTGAGACTTCAGTGTAAACGCCCACTGCTGTGATTGGCTGCGAGACTTCAGTGTAAACGCCCACTGCTGTGATTGGCTGTGACTGTGAGACTGTAAACGCCCACTGCTGTGATGGCTGTGAGACTTCAGTGTAAACGCCCACTGCTGTGATTGGCTGATAGACTTCAGTGTAAACGCCCACTGCTGTGATTGGCTGTGACTGTGAGACTGTAAACGTCCACTGCTGTGATTGGCTGTGATACTTCAGTGTAAACGCCCACTGCTGTGATTGGCTGCGAGACTTCAGTGTAAACGCCCACTGCTGTGATTGGCTGTGATACTTCAGTGTAAACGCCCACTGCTGTGATTGGCTGCGAGACTTCAGTGTAAACGCCCACTGCTGTGATTGGCTGCGAGACTTCAGTGTAAACGCCCACTGCTGTGATTGGCTGTGAGACTTCAGTGTAAACGCCCACTGCTGTGATTGGCTGTGATACTTCAGTGTAAACGCCCACTGCTGTGATTGGCTGCGAGACTTCAGTGTAAACGCCCACTGCTGTGATTGGCTGTGAGACTTCAGTGTAAACGCCCACTGCTGTGATTGGCTGTGAGACTTCAGTGTAAACGCCCACTGCTGTGATTGGCTGTGAGACTTCAGTGTAAACGTCCACTGCTGTGATTGGCTGTGATACTTCAGTGTAAACGCCCACTGCTGTGATTGGCTGCGAGACTTCAGTGTAAACGCCCACTGCTGTGATTGGCTGTGATACTTCAGTGTAAACGCCCACTGCTGTGATTGGCTGCGAGACTTCAGTGTAAACGCCCACTGCTGTGATTGGCTGCGAGACTTCAGTGTAAACGCCCACTGCTGTGATTGGCTGTGAGACTTCAGTGTAAACGCCCACTGCTGTGATTGGCTGCAAGACTTCAGTGTAAACGCCCACTGCTGTGATTGGCTGTGACTGTGAGACTGTAAACGCCCACTGCTGTGATTGGCTGTGAGACTTCAGTGTAAACGCCCACTGCTGTGATTGGCTGTGAGACTTCAGTGTAAACGCCCACTGCTGTGATTGGCTGTGAGACTTCAGTGTAAATGCCCACTGCTGTGATTGGCTGCGAGACTTCAGTGTAAACGCCCACTGCTGTGATTGGCTGCGAGACTTCAGTGTAAACGCCCACTGCTGTGATTGGCTGTGAGACTTCAGTGTAAACGCCCACTACTGTGATTGGCTGTGAGACTTCAGTGTAAACGCCCACTGCTGTGATTGGCTGTGATACTTCAGTGTAAACGCCCACTGCTGTGATTGGCTGCGAGACTTCAGTGTAAACGCCCACTGCTGTGATTGGCTGCGAGACTTCAGTGTAAACGCCCACTGCTGTGATTGGCTGTGAGACTTCAGTGTAAACGCCCCACTGCTGTGATTGGCTGTGAGACTTCAGTGTAAATGCCCACTGCTGTGATTGGCTGTGATACTTCAGTGTAAACGCCCACTGCTGTGATTGGCTGCGAGACTTCAGTGTAAACGCCCACTGCTGTGATTGGCTGTGACTGTGAGACTGTAAACGCCCACTCCTGTGATTGGCTGTGAGATTGTAAACGCCCATTCCTGTGATTGGCTGTGAGATTGTAAACGCCCACTGCTGTGATTGGCTGTGAGATTGTAAACGCCACTGCTGTGATTGGCTGTGAGACTTCAGTGTAAACGCCCACTGCTGTGATTGGCTGTGACTGTGAGACTGTAAACGTCCACTGCTGTGATTGGCTGTGATACTTCAGTGTAAACGCCCACTGCTGTGATTGGCTGCGAGACTTCAGTGTAAACGCCCACTGCTGTGATTGGCTGTGATACTTCAGTGTAAACGCCCACTGCTGTGATTGGCTGCGAGACTTCAGTGTAAACGCCCACTGCTGTGATTGGCTGCGAGACTTCAGTGTAAACGCCCACTGCTGTGATTGGCTGTGAGACTTCAGTGTAAACGCCCACTGCTGTGATTGGCTGCGAGACTTCAGTGTAAACGCCCACTGCTGTGATTGGCTGTGAGACTTCAGTGTAAACGCCCACTGCTGTGATTGGCTGTGAGACTTCAGTGTAAACGCCCACTGCTGTGATTGGCTGTGAGACTTCAGTGTAAACGCCCACTGCTGTGATTGGCTGTGAGACTTCAGTGTAAACGTCCACTGCTGTGATTGGCTGTGATACTTCAGTGTAAACGCCCACTGCTGTGATTGGCTGCGAGACTTCAGTGTAAACGCCCACTGCTGTGATTGGCTGTGATACTTCAGTGTAAACGCCCACTGCTGTGATTGGCTGCGAGACTTCAGTGTAAACGCCCACTGCTGTGATTGGCTGCGAGACTTCAGTGTAAACGCCCACTGCTGTGATTGGCTGTGAGACTTCAGTGTAAACGCCCACTGCTGTGATTGGCTGCGAGACTTCAGTGTAAACGCCCACTGCTGTGATTGGCTGTGACTGTGAGACTGTAAACGCCCACTGCTGTGATTGGCTGTGAGACTTCAGTGTAAACGCCCACTGCTGTGATTGGCTGTGAGACTTCAGTGTAAACGCCCACTGCTGTGATTGGCTGTGAGACTTCAGTGTAAATGCCCACTGCTGTGATTGGCTGCGAGACTTCAGTGTAAACGCCCACTGCTGTGATTGGCTGCGAGACTTCAGTGTAAACGCCCACTGCTGTGATTGGCTGTGAGACTTCAGTGTAAACGCCCACTGCTGTGATTGGCTGTGAGACTTCAGTGTAAACGCCCACTGCTGTGATTGGCTGTGATACTTCAGTGTAAACGCCCACTGCTGTGATTGGCTGCGAGACTTCAGTGTAAACGCCCACTGCTGTGATTGGCTGCGAGACTTCAGTGTAAACGCCCACTGCTGTGATTGGCTGTGAGACTTCAGTGTAAACGCCCACTGCTGTGATTGGCTGTGAGACTTCAGTGTAAATGCCCACTGCTGTGATTGGCTGTGATACTTCAGTGTAAACGCCCACTGCTGTGATTGGCTGCGAGACTTCAGTGTAAACGCCCACTGCTGTGATTGGCTGTGACTGTGAGACTGTAAACGCCCACTCCTGTGATTGGCTGTGAGATTGTAAACGCCCATTCCTGTGATTGGCTGTGAGATTGTAAACGCCCACTGCTGTGATTGGCTGTGAGATTGTAAACGCCCACTGCTGTGATTGGCTGTGAGACTTCAGTGTAAACTCCCACTGCTGTGATTGGCTGTGAGACTTCAGTGTAAACGCCCACTGCTGTGATTGGCTGCTGTGATTGGCTGTGAGATTGTAAACGCCCACTGCTGTGATTGGCTGTGAGATTGTAAACGCCCACTCCTGTGATTGGCTGTGAGATTGTAAACGCCCACTGCTGTGATTGGCTGTGGGTTTGTAAACGCCCACTGCTGTGATTGGCTGTGAGATTGTAAACGCCCACTGCGGTGATTGGCTGTGACTGTGAGACTGTAAACGCCCACTCCTGTGATTGGCTGTGAGATTGTAAACGCCCACTCCTGTGATTGGCTGTGAGATTGTAAACGCCCACTGCTGTGATTGGCTGTGAGATTGTAAACGCCCACTGCTGTGATTGGCTGTGAGATTGTAAACGCCCACTCCTGTGATTGGCTGTGAGATTGTAAACGCCCACTGCTGTGATTGGCTGTGAGATTGTAAACGCCCACTGCTGTGATTGGCTGTGAGATTGTAAACGCCCACTGCTGTGATTGGCTGTGAGACTTCAGTGTAAACGCCCACTGCTGTGATTGGCTGTGAGACTTCAGTGTAAACGCCCACTCCTGTGATTGGCTGTGAGATTGTAAACGCCCACTGCTGTGATTGGCTGTGAGATTGTAAACGCCCACTGCTGTGATTGGCTGTGAGATTGTAAACGCCCACTGCTGTGATTGGCTGTGAGATTGTAAACGCCCACTGCTGTGATTGGCTGTGAGACTTCAGTGTAAACGCCCACTGCTGTGATTGGCTGTGAGACTTCAGTGTAAACGCCCACTGCTGTGATTGGCTGTGAGACTTCAGTGTAAACGCCCACTGCTGTGATTGGCTGTGAGACTTCAGTGTAAACGCCCACTGCTGTGATTGGCTGTGAGACTCCAGTGTAAACGCCCACTGCTGTGATTAGCTGTGAGACTCCAGTGTAAACGCCCACTGCTGTGATTGGCTGTGAGACTCCAGTGCAAACACCCACTCACTTGTATAGGGAACGTTCTCTGATCACTTTCTTTTAATTTAATCACAGTTTAAATAACATAATATTTTCATCCTACTAAGAGAAACAATGAGAAGTTGAGCGTTAAGTCACTCACTGGTTTGATTTACTGACAGATAGACAAAGAGCATCTGACTGTTTATGAATCATTACATATCAGAAATCACTGGTCACAGATCAGGCATTATAGTGAACACGGTTACTGCATGCATTAATGTGGAGTCCATATCGTAAAAGTTTGTTAGCAAATTTACCCAAGAATCCACAGTGCAATGTGCCGAATACAGATAAATAATGCTCAACTAAGACACTCACATCTTGCCGTCCCCGAAGTCGTTTGCTATAATTCTAGTTGTTGTAACCCAGTAGTAACCCAAATATCGTAAATATTGTAAATATGGTCATGTTACCTGATAGGAACTACTTTATAGTAATCACATCCTGCAGTGTCAGTTCTGCAAGTGTTTTCCTATGGACACATTCCCACACACATGCTGATAAATTAATAATTCTATACTTGAACTTCAACACATCACACACACACTTAATATTTCCCAAGGTGTTTTGGCCTTTGCAGGATAAAAATCGCTCTTGGCTTGTGGTGTTTTGTCCAAAACTAGTTTCCATGGCATTTTGCTGAATCGATATCTCTCGGTTATGGAGGTGTGTGGATTCTTTACAAAAAACGTAATATAGAAAGTGCTGTGACAAGACAAGTAGACTTGTTAACCTTAAAGAACAACAGAGCTTTTACCATGACCAACATTTATCTCAATTTAACAATCTTTCCATTTTTAAATAGATTTAGAGCCCAAATATACAGTATCACACAAGCGTATCACTGACTGAGTGAGTCTTGAGTGTTTCTTTTATACTTTTTGGCTACATGGTCGAAATGATGTTGCTTTACAGTAACTGTATAAATGCTATCATTTGTTTCCACAGTTTTGAAAGAGTATTATAAATAAAACAGTATGAAAACAAACACTAAGACAAGTGCAGGAGCACAAGCATAAAATGAGTGTGAGCCTTATTAAAGTCAGCATGAAACAGAAGTCAAGCTCGTCTTTTCTCCTCTATTGTGACGTATATCCGAGAGAAGCGCTTCTGGAACAAGAAACACATGTGGGCGGGGCTTGATTGTGTCTGTGGGGAATTGATTGGATGGTTGTGGTTTGCTATTGGCTGATCGCATGTGAGTGACAGGTTGCCCCGCCCTCATCATCAGAGAAGAGAAGAGATCCTGCAAGAGGAACTTATTCTGATTCAAGATTACCAGGAACATGAATTTAACACAATAGTGATGTCCAGAGATAAATCATGTATAATATTCCATACAAATAAAAATTGTTGTCATGGTGATTTTAACCTTAGTTTACATGACACCACTAGATCTTATAGTGGAAGGACAAACTATGTTTGCAAAATGTATTTTGTAGCAAGTGTTTTACAAAAGTTATAAGGCAATTGAATATGTAATGACAATATTACACAGCTTTATATATCTTATACTGTACACAAAGTCTGTAAAAAAATATTGCCCAATGTACAGTGATAATATGAAGGAATTTTCTGTATTGATTTTTCAAGTGTTTACTTGTAACTTATTGGATAATGTTCTGGCAGAAAATTACTAGCGTTATTAAATTTTTTATAGTGTAATATTTACTATAGGTTATATACTGTATATAGTAGAGGGATGTGGAAATGTTGGCCGACACCGATAACCGATAATTATTTATATTTGAAACAGAAATCTTTTGTATGTCACTTCTGATCAATTTAATGCGTCCTTGAAAAGAAAATCATAAATTTAATTAGGGATGAAATTTTGCCCGATACCGATAACCGATAATGCTTTATATGTGAAAGCCGGTAACCGATATATTGGCCGATAAATCTAAATCCATATTTGTATGTCATTTTTGAGCCTGATTACAAAAACACTCTCTCACCATTAAAATCCACGTCCCAAACACACAATTATGATGTTCTCATTATAATGTTATGTAGCCGATATGACAGACTTCTGCTGCACTTTACTGTATTTTCCTTTTTGAAGTGATTCCAATCATATTTAAAGCAGTTCAAAACCATCATGATGAACAGTCGCATCTGAAGAGTCTCAGCTGAAGGAGATAATACATTATTTATCCGCTTTAATATATCGGCCAAAGTTTATTATCGGACCAATAACGTTAAATTATAACATTAAAAATGAACATATATCGGCCGATACCGATACATCTGATATATCATGCATCATTATTAGGGTATAATGTAATACAGTACATGAAGGAATTAAATCATATATAATATTCCCAAAAAAATCACCGATATATAATATCGATAACATATATCGGCCGATACCGATACGGTGGCCGATATATCGTGCATCATTATTATAATGTAATTCATGAGCCGCATGCCTCAGTCCTCGATCCTGCTTTGGGGATTTCAAGGTGACTTACAAACGAGGAAGATTTGCACTGATGCGATTTACACATGTAGTTCAGTGGAGAACACACACACACACACACACACTTGAGAACAGATCTGGAACATCTGTCGGTTCACACACGACTGCTGGCTGTTTGAGGGAAGCTGAACTGGACACTGTTCTGCTGGATCCGTGTGTGTGGCGAGGGCTTTCCTGCTGAGACTGAAGCCTGCGAGTGTGAGGAAGTGAATCTGATCTTTACATGCGAACGCCTCCAGCAGCGCTCCTGAAGAACAGCTCACAGATCCTCATACCCACACACTCATCGACCCTGTGTGGAGCAACGACAGCAGAGTGTGTGTGCGTGTGTGTGTGTGTGTGTGTGTGTGTGTGCGTGCATGTGTACGTGTGTACGTGTGTGCGTGCGTGCGTGCGTGTGTGTGCGTGTATGAGGTGTGATTTGTGCATTTCCTTTGCAAACTAAGCAATCACCGTGTCGAACCTTTACGTGACCAATGACGCGTTATATTGTGCGTGTGAATAAACGCACTGAATAACGTAGCCTACATTATTGACAGTTTTAGTTGTATTTCACAGACGAAAATAGTTCCAAAGGAAAACAGCGATAAGCGCGGTGTTGTTATGAGCAGTGTTGGGAATAACGTTACTAACGGCACTACTTTTTCCAGTAACGAGTAATCTAATTGATTACTCTTCTCATCTTAATAACGCCGTTACCGTTACTGCCCAAAAATGCGGCGCGTTACTATAACTGATGAAGCTGTTTTTTTCCCCATCAGACCGGCTAGATCTCTGAGCGCGAGGCAAATACTTTTTTTTACTTTTCTACTTGGTTAGTGGGCAGAGCACGAGACAAGCGCATTAATGCGGACAATTGGCTGAGGTAGAGTAAAATTTCATTGTAAGCCAATCAGAGGTAGAGTTGGGCGGGTGTTCGAAAGGACGCATATGGGCATTCGGCTCTTTTGACTCAGCTCACTGAAAAGAGCCGGCTCTTTTGGCTCACAAACGGCTCTTTAAATGACTTTGACTATAATATTTAACTTTTTATTACATAATTATTTAATTTCTATAGGCTAAATTTGTAAAAATAGAGTCGGCTCTTCAGATATGCGAGCCAGCTCCCGACGTTCACCTAAAAGAGCCGGCTCTTAGAGTCGGCTCATTCGCGAATCGCGAACGACCCATCAAAAGCTAATTCGCGAACGAGTCGATCCATCATCACTAACGCTCATTCGCAAACGACCCATCATCACTAACGCTCATGAATTGCGAACGACCCATCATAACGCATAGTCGGACAGGACAGGACACACAAGGAACAACACAAGCCAGTCAGTCAACGAGAGACAGGTATGGCGACGAGCCCAAATAATCCAAGTAGTTCCCCACAGCAACAACATTTTTTTAAATGTGTGTACAATGTTTCATGTTTCTGTTAATAATGTATTGTATTAAGTGTCCATTTCATTATAACATTCAGATTTATCATAAATAATTGAACATCCACATGTATTTTAAGTTCCGTTAAAGAGGGGTATAGGTGGGGTCACATTTGAGCATTTAAAATTACATTTTACTTGAAAGTAACGCAATAGTTACTTTCTTAAGTAACTAGTTACTTTTAAAATTTGTAACTGAGTAACTATTTTAGTTAGTTTTTGGAAGAAGTAACTAGTAACTGTAACTAATTACTTTTTCAAAGTAACTTGCCCAACACTGGTTATGAGTGATTGCGGTTCGGCGTTTTGAACGAATCGTTTGAATGAATGACTCGCTTATTAACACGGGCACGTGCTGCCACTTATTGGCGGGTTAGTTTCATCTTTAAAAGGACTTTCAGCGCAGCTCCAACACGTGACCGTGACGTCTAACGTCTCAAATCTTACGTCTGACGCCTGAATACAATGGGATTTTGGCCAGATGGCTGGTGAGCGTATACACGTTAGTTCACCTCTCAGTTTACTTAGCGATCGCTAAAAAGTGCACAAATTACACCTCATATGCGTGCGTGCATGTGTGCGTGTGTGCGTGCGTTTGTGTGTCCGTGCGTGCGTGCGTGTGTGCGTGTGTGCGTGCGTTTGTGTGTGCGTGCGTGTGTGCGTGCGTGTGTGTGTGTGTGTGTGTTGCACTGACCATCCTCTCTCTCTCTCTCTCTCTGGGATATCAGTGTCAGGTTTCTGATGTCGGGCTCAGATGATTCTCCAACACAAAGCTCTCGATCAACATTCTCAGGAGCCACAAACTCAGTCACACAACACATCAGACTATAGAAAAGCACTTTCCCTAACTTTCCCGAAGCTATGCGATATCACTGCTCTCCGCCGACCATCCAGCGCGGCAAATACAACTCACCAACAAACGAACTTGACAAAAATATCTTCCAAAACTGGATTAGGTTTGCATTAAGTTATAAAATAAAAAGAAATCTGAATGTTCCATTTTTCTTCTTTTTTCTTCTTCTTATTACTACACCTTAATTACTATTGCAATATATATATATATATATATATATATATATATATATATATATATATATATATATATATATATATACATATGTATATATATATATATATATATATATATATATATATATATATTATTTTTTTATATATATAATGACCATTGTTCTACATTTATATTAGGAAACTTATAATAGAGATATACACATACTCAAGACAATTTTACACACACACTTCACATAATTATACGTACATCATACTTTCTGTTTTATGTGTTTTGTATTGATGGTGATGTCTAACTGTGTTTTGTCTTATGTTCTTCTTTAATGAAGAAAAAAAAGTTGATATGATCGGTTTGGTTATACGAACATTAAGGAAATATTAAATTTTTAACATAATGGGAACGTTACTATTAAATGTTCTCTGAAGTGGTAACATTTTAAAAAATGTTAGACAAACAGGTGAAAATGTTCTATGAACAACGTATAAATAATGACATTATTGCAGACCAGATACCTTCGAATGAACATTATATTAACATAATGTTTCTGAGAGAACATTCACGTCTTTAGTGTTATTAGTGACACAAGGCACATTTGATCTTGTTAAAGAAACGTCTCACGTTCATTATCTATAAAACTCAATGTGACATCAAAATGTGATCAATTTACCCAGTACGGTCACACTGAAGCCTGTTTTCCTCTTTATGTTGTGTATTTGGTGTTGTATATGTGTGTATTGCACATTACTAGTTTATGCACAACAATTCAGTGACTCATATAACGTGTGCAGAAGTCAACATCAAACTGCATTCATCCAATTTACTTTCATAATGTGGCAGACCAAGAGAAATATAATGTTATAAGGTCATGGACATTTCTATAGTCAATCTGAATTTAAATAAAGTTAAATTGTTGAGGTAAAAAGATTCCTAATTAAATCAATAGATAGTGTTTGTTTTCAGCCTATACTTGATGTAGTACAGGAACATTTCACTGAAGATGAGACACGCACACACACACAAGCTGACTCACGACGCTGTGTTCATCATGACGCACCGGAGGACACAAGCAGTGGTGTGTATATTCAACACTGTGATATTTGTGTGAATGCAAAGAAAAAAAATCACTCTCTTCATCAGTATCATTAGTCTTTGTCTTGTTTTCCATTGAAATTTTCAAACATCCTTAAAATGAGATATTAGGACTTAAGAATTATTACAAATTATTATTTAATTTTACCCTTTGGCAAGCAGTTTTTGCTTAAAGGGAAAATATTATGCAAAATTCTCTTTTCATGTTGTTTTTGGCCATTTATGTGTGTGCAGTGTGTGTACACAACCACCCTACTGTGGTAAAAATGCATCCACTCTGTTTGTAATTTCCCCCATAAATCTGAGCAGTTCACGAATGTGTTGCAATGTGATGTCACACTGCACAGGCCCCGCCCACCACTGCTGGCTGACTCCGCCCCGTTAGCATAGACTCCGCCCCTCAGTGAGCTGAACACAGTCCGCCATGTTTATCTCCTCGCCTGAGCATTTAACAGCAGCGTTCAAGTTAGAAATGTATTCTTATTAAAGATCTCTCTCTCTCTTGAATCCAACACGGAAGAGACTTAAACTGCAGTTCATCCACTGGCCACTAGAGACCGGCTGCAGAAGAGACTCAATCCCATAGACCTCCATGTTAAAATGCCCAACTTTACAGCAGAAAAAAACATGTTTACAGTCTGGTGCAAAAACTGGTTTTGGTCTATATAGCTAATTGTTCCCTTCATGACGACTGTGAGGCGGGTGAATATTTTTATAACTAATCCATTCAAATTATAAAAGCCTTAAAGTTCTGCATAATTAAGGGCGTGGCCACTTGAGTGACAGGTGGATTTCAGCTGATGTCTCTACTAGCCGTTTCTCTGCTGTCTGTTAGCGTCACGTCACCTCAGCTAATCCGCCTCGCTGCACATTTCCGTTTATCCGGGAGTGACGCGCTTACAAGATGGCGACGGCCGGCTCCGCCCACTTCTGGGCTTCAAAAATGCTCTTCAGAAACACTACGGGTGACGTCAAGCACACTACATCCATTGTTTTATACAGTCTATGTTAAATTCTCACTGGACCCGCCGTCTGACAGCCAGCTTTCTGTGCGCGTGCTTCGGATGTGTGTGCGTTTAGAAAACCAGATATCAGAAGTTAGACTGATATGGCTTTAAAACACATGCAAATAAAACAATTTCACGATCACAAAGAAATGCAATGTCACGTGAGCCCGAGATTATAATCAAAACCAAACAGATGTGTTAGAGTATCCGAGGCATGAGCTGTAAAGGCTCCGCCCTCTTCTGGAAAGGTGGGCGGGGGAAAAGCAGTTAATTTGCATTTAAAGTTACATGCACGAAAACAGCGTGTCTTTCCTTCCACTCAAAAATGGGCATTTACAACTTGGTAAATTTACTAAATGATGATATGATATGTGGGGTATTTTAATCTGAAACTTAACAGACACACTCTGGGGACTCCTGAGCTTATATTACATCTTGTAAAAAGTGGCATAATATGTGTGTGTGTGTGTGTGTGTGTGTCCCGCCCACGCCCCTGCCATCTTAAATTTTCATTTAGATACTTTTTTCCAGGAAGATAGAAAAACATGATATTTTACCTTGATTTCTTTGTTTCTGTGGAAAAAAGGCTAATGGCAATATACAGTGAAGTGAGATTAGGAAATCAGTTTTTCTGCATGTCACTGCAGGAGCCGATGTTGCGGTTGGCCTGAAAACAATCCAGAACGCGTTCATCTATGTCTTTCCCTCTGCTTAACTGTGGCAACACCTAAGCACAATGTTGAGACGGGGATGACACAGCATCAACGCCAGAGGACACACACACACACACACACAGGTGCAGAAATAGATGTAGAGGTCAAGAGGGCGAGCAAGACAGTGACAAATTGAAACCGCAGCACATCAGCATGTGACTCGACTCCGGTCTGCGGTGTTAGGCAGATACCAGACATGACTGATGGGGAGACCCAGTGTGCAATCCACAGACCGCTCTGGCGTGTGTTTCCGGTACAACGCTGTCACTCGCTGCTTACAGGGAAACTCCACACACTGGCAATATTGGAAAAATGCTGGAAAAGTGGTCCTGCTTACGTCACACGGCACCACAACATCCAATACGAGAATTCAACTGCAGTACCACCATTCAACCTGAAGAGGGCTCAGACGCTTTTACACCATATATTGTAGAATTAAAACACTTTATACCCAAATGTCAACATTTTTTACTTGAATCAATGAATAAAGCCCCAATCTTACAGATCATTAAATAAAAAAAGTAGTTTTAGGGCTTAGTTACCCTTTAACTATCATAGTACGATCCATTGTTGAAGAAATCATCTAGCTAGTCAAGACTGTTTCCTGAAACCGTATTGTCGCAAATTGGTCGTTCAACCACGATCGCTCATTTCAAAAATAAATACAAAAGTTTAAGTTTTATAAGCACAAGCGCTCGCCTTGCTCTGTTCTGTGATGCGCGTTCGTGACGTCATGTGATACGCAATTACGCTGTAAAGGTCTCGCTTCTGTGGAAAGTAAAAAATGTCTGTCCTGACGAAAATGTTCTTTTAGGCTTTTTAATATTCCAACACCAGGATACACACACGAGATGGGCATTTTAAACGATAAACTGAAACAAAGACATTTGAATATGTGTGTATGGTCCTCCTTCCGCACATCTGTAAACACTGACTCGTCAAGCGCGACCTTTACAGTGTAGCTGCGTATTACGAGACGTCACGAACGCGCATCACAGAACAGAGCAAGGTGAGCATTTGTGCTTATAAAACTTAAACTTTTTTATTTATGTTTGAAATGCCGATGGTTTCGCTAGATAAGACCCGTATTCATCGCCTGGTTTCGTTTAAAGCCCGTTGAAGCGGCGCTGACACTGTCATCTGGACCTTGACCCGTTTGGGGCCCATTGACGTCCATTATATGGAGAAATGTGTTCATCAAAAACCTTCATTTCTTTTCCACTGAAGAAAGAAAGACATGGACATCTTGAGTGAGTAAATTATCAGCAAAAGTATTTTTTAAAGTGAACTAATCCTTTAAGTTATAATATTAATGAGGCAGGTTGATAAGGCTCCTTTTATCAGATTGGTCAACATTACATGCGTTAAGTGTTTTTCTGTGCCAACATGACCAACTATCCTTCAAGGTCATCCATTCAGGAACGTCTGGATAAATGTGTCCCGGTCTCTGATTTATAATTTGTCTTCCTAGGGAAAAGCTTTCTCCTTTTAGGAACGGCTGCTGGAATCAGGGCAGCACTACTGTCCTTATTAGAGGAGATTGTGCTCCTTCTGAGCAATTCCTGCTGGGACCCGAGACTAAATATGAAATGTCAGAGGGGAATGAGGACACTAGATTAGCGAGCTGATCAAGGGCACAGCTTTAGCTAACGCGGGACAGCGTTCCACTAGCCAACAGCGATCGTCATTGCTCCAGAACCGGGTCCTTCAGCACACGATCTGTGGTCGGGTTGTGTTTGTGCTTGGTTTTGCCAGCTCACTTTGACCTTCAGTCTCTCTTATGGTTTAAATGCGGTGTCGGATTACATGGATTGCCTCAGTCCCAATATGCAGTGCTTCTGTTTCTTTCTCTTTTAATTGCTGTAAAAGATTGGCTGCGTTGAGCGTTTGCTCGTCAGCGTTCCACTAAAGTGGGAGCACTATCAAGGTTAAAAACCTCACATCTGCGCCTCAGGAGATACTTTACCTCTCGTTTGATTATGAATTAGTCAGGAGACACATCAGGACGGCCGAAACGTGAGCGGAGAGATTAGCGAAGCGGTTTACTTTAATACGGATACATTTGAAAACGGCGTTTTCGTTTAAAACGCTCTCCATCCACACTAGCGTTTTCAAGCTAGTGTGGAGAAAAGTGGAGAAGCAAATCAATTCGTGCTTATTTTTATAATTGGGTCTCCTAGTAAAAACTAAACCTTTCCTATCAAATGTTGATTTGGAAAGAGTTATTCATACTTTTGTTCTGTCGCGTCTCGATCGCATCCCTGGCCCGTTTACATCAGCGCAAAAGCTGTGTTGAGGCTGTTAAAGAGGGTCAAGAAATATGAATCTATTACTCCGGTTTTAGCTCATTTGCACGGGCTCGCCGGTTATGCGCTGTTATGGGGCCGAGATTATGATCCTCTGTCTATTAGATCTGCTAAATCTATATCAGCGTTCAGGAACTCGCTCACAGCGCATTTATCATTGACCGCTTATAACTGGTCATCTCAATGTGGAATATGTGGAGTCTGGGTGTGAGATTTGTTACTATGTATGTTTTATATTTTATATTTTATAATTTTTTATTTTAAAATGTATATATACATACATGTATATGCTATATAAAGAAAGAAAGAAAGAAAGAAAGAAAGAAAGAAAGAAAGAAAGAAAGAAAGAAAGAAAGAAAGAAAGAAAGAAAGAATCTCTCATCCTCACTAAAGATGTGTAAACCCTCACAGAAGCTCACTGAGATGATACAGACCGAGACATAAATAATAAAGTTATGTCAATTCTTCTGACAGGATCATGTTATTGGGCAGAATATCTCCTCATCACTGACGGTCAGGTCGCTCTCACTCACTATCATGTGTTTGGTGTAAACGCTTAAAACTGCTCATGTTTCACCGCAGGACAGCAGATGTGTGTGTATTCTGTGATCTGTGCAGGACTGGGATGTGAAGAGTGTGTGAAGGAACATATTTTAGCATCAGTGTGAAAGTGAACAGCCGATAACAGGCACAATACCGCTATAAACATCAATATCTATTGGTACAGTATGTGTCACATGACTAAACTTACGCCATCGTTTTGACAGTCGACACAACAACGAGAATACTGCGTTTTTAAATGGATCCACTTTGGAGAGCGTGTCTTAATTTCGTTTATTAATAAAAACGGCGTCTCGGTGTCGATAGAAGGCCAAAACTGAGAGAAAAAGATGCATTTTCAAACGAAAGCGTGTTAGTGTGGACGAGGACGAGTGTTGGTTACTTTAAACATGCTAATTCGGGTTCGGATGTGCACTGCGTCAAAGTGACGGAAATAGAAAGGAGAACAGAGGAAAGCATGGGGGAGGACAGACTCTTCCAGACCATTAGCATACAATAGCAGCTTCGCTAGTCACACGGAAACTGTTTAGTTGCAGCTAAGACTAACATGTCCTTCCCACTGTCAAAATATGATCCCTTCCTCTATCCTTCATAGATTTCCCCGGATCTTATTAGATCTCGAGCTGAAGGCTCTGCGCGTGAATCTGTCCTAGCGACGAGCACTAGCGTCACCGTTAGCAGAGCAAGACGACTTAGAGGAGATGCTTTCTGTTTTCTGGGAGGTCGCCAGAATCCTCCGTATCTCACTCAGCGCCCATCTGCCAGTGTGTGTGTGTGTGTGTGTGTGTGTGTGTGTGTGTGTGTGTGTGTGTGTGTGTGTTCTAGCAGCTCAATAATACCCACGTAATGTGTCGTAGCATCCAGGAGACTTGTGTCGTCCTTACACTTTAAAAAATGCTGGGTTGTTTTAACCCAACTTTGGGTCAAATATGGACAAACTCAGCCGTTGGGTTACATTTTATAATTACATTTTTAAACCAACATTTGGGTTTGACCATATTTGACCCAAAATTGGGTTAAAACAACCCAGCATTGTTTACAGTGTACAGAGCCATTTCTTTATTCTGTTCTTGGTAACACTTTATTTCACAGTGTCCTTGTTACATATGTTAACATACATAACCAAATTAATAACTTTTTTACACCAAAAATGAAACATCACTGAACTTACTTAAACTGTTATGCTATTTTCTTCTGGAAACTCTTTATTTTCCTGTTATCTCTGTAAAGAAACACTGTATTGTAAAAAGCGCTATATAAATAAATGTGACTTGACTACATGTAGTAATAACAGTAAATTATGCATAATTACATGCAACTAACCCTCAACCAAACCCTAACCCTACAGTAAGTACATGTACACTGTAAAAAAATATTGTTGGTTTAACTTAAAAAAGAAAGTTACGTCGTTGCCTTAAAAATTTGAGTTCATTGAAATAAAAAAAGTTAATGCAATGAAGAAGATTGGTTTAATCAATAGAAACTCAAAATATTATGTTATCTGAACTACATTAATTATCTAAGTTGATTTGACAAAAGTTAAAAAGTTGTGATTACAAATAATGAAAATATTTGTATAGTGTAGTTGCTTAATATTACTCAGTACTTAAATATATAATTACACCGTAATGATGCCTTAAAATAAAGTGTCGGCCCAGATTTCACATCGACTGGAGCTTGATGGTTATGCTAAGCCTGGAATAAAGGCACAAGTATTGACTGAGGAGCTCACAGAAATCAAAGAGGGATAAAGTTATACATTAGTGTTCGGTGTGTGTTCACTGTGTGGATGCTTCTACCCCTGCTGGAAAATCCAGATACAACGAGACAATACAGGGTTTGCATTGACGTCACTTCCTGAACCGAGTGTCAGAAGAGCCGCTGAGTGACGCGATTTAATAGAAGAAACAACACGAGTTTAAACTAAAGGTTGGACTCGATACAGTGTTTCTTACACCTCAGCACAGATCCAGAGATCATGGATATTGACAGCAGGAAATCGTGTTTCCTCACATTAATATGAGCCGGGGAAATACATAAAGCAAATATACCTGTGAAAGCTTTATATAAACACAATATGGGCCCTATTTTAACGCTCTGAAACGCAAGTGTCAAGCGCGAAACGCAAGTAACTCTGTGGGCGGATCCCGGCGCTGTTGCTATTATACCGGCGGGATAAACGACTCTTGCGCTCGACGCAAATCTAAAATGTGTGTGTCTGAAGTCACTTCATTACTCATAGGTGTGGTTTGGGCGTAACGTGAAATAAACCAATCAGAGCGTCCTCTCACATTCCCTTTAAGAGCCGGCGCGCTTGTTCCACGGCGGATTGCTATTATAACGGCGGATCGCTATTATAACGGCGGATCGCTATTATAACGGAAGATCGCTATTATAACGGCGGATCGCTATTATAACGGCGGATTGCTATTATAACGGCGGATTGCTATTATAACGGCGGATTGCTATTATAACGGCGGATTGCTATTATAACGGCGGATTGCTATTATAACGGCGGATCACTATTATAACGGCGGATTGCTATTATAACGGCGGATCGCTATTATAACGGCGGATCGCTATTATAACGGCGGATCGCTATTATAACGGCGGATTGCTATTATAACGGCGGATCGCTATTATAACGGCGGATTGCTATTATAACGGCGGATCGCTATTATAACGGCGGATTGCTATTATAACGGCGGATCACTATTATAACGGCGGATCGCTATTATAACGGCGGATCGCTATTATAACGGCGGATTGCTATTATAACGGCGGATCGCTATTATAACGGCGGATCGCTATTATAACGGCGGATCGCTATTATAACGGCGGATTGCTATTATAACGGCGGATCGCTATTATAACGGCGGATTGCTATTATAACGGCGGATCGCTATTATAACGGCGGATTGCTATTATAACGGCGGATCGCTATTATAACGGCGGATCGCTATTATAACGGCGGATCGCTATTATAACGGCGGATCGCTATTATAACGGCGGATCGCTATTATAACGGCGGATTGCTATTATAACGGCGGATCGCTATTATAACGGCGGATTACTATTATAACGGCGGATCGCTATTATAACGGCGGATTGCTATTATAACGGCGGATCGCTATTATAACGGCGGATCGCTATTATAACGGCGGATCGCTATTATAACGGCGGATCGCTATTATAACGGCGGATTGCTATTATAACGGCGGATTGCTATTATAACGGCGGATCGCTATTATAACGGCGGATCGCTATTATAACGGCGGATCGCTATTATAACGGCGGATCGCTATTATAACGGCGGATTGCTATTATAACGGCGGATCGCTATTATAACGGCGGATTGCTATTATAACGGCGGATCGCTATTATAACGGCGGATCGCTATTATAACGGCGGATCGCTATTATAACGGCGGATTGCTATTATAACGGCGGATTGCTATTATAACGGCGGATTGCTATTATAACGGCGGATCGCTATTATAACGGCGGATTGCTATTATAACGGCGGATCGCTATTATAACGGCGGATCGCTATTATAACGGCGGATCGCTATTATAACGGCGGATCGCTATTATAACGGCGGATTGCTATTATAACGGCGGATCGCTATTATAACGGCGGATCGCTATTATAACGGCGGATCGCTATTATAACGGCGGATTGCTATTATAACGGCGGATCGCTATTATAACGGCGGATCGCTATTATAACGGCGGATCGCTATTATAACGGCGGATCGCTATTATAACGGCGGATCGCTATTATAACGGCGGATTGCTATTATAACGGCGGATTGCTATTATAACGGCGGATCGCTATTATAACGGCGGATTGCTATTATAACGGCGGATCGCTATTATAACGGCGGATCGCTATTATAACGGCGGATCGCTATTATAACGGCGGATTGCTATTATAACGGTGGATTGCTATTATAACGGCGGATTGCTATTATAACGGCGGATTGCTATTATAACGGCGGGTTTGCCGGCGCACCGCCAGGAGCGGTTCACAGCCGAGGAGACCGACGTTCTCGTCAGGCCGTAAAACACAGAGAAGTGACATTGGGGATGATGGAGAAACACACACATTAGCTTCGGTTTAAACAGGCGTATAATAATTTGGATAAATGTGTAATCTAGATTTATGTATTTTTTCACATCTTCACGGACACAACAATGATTTCCCTCGTGTGTTAATATTTTTCCTTGTAATAATGTATGATTTGCAAAGATGAAAACTGCTGCGTCCGTTTAGATTAAAGAATTAAAGTGTGTGTGTGTTTGTTCACACGCTACATAATGGCCAAGCACGCGCTCTTAAAATAGCATATGACTAACGCGCGGCGCCGCTGTCTTTAGACTGGGTTTCTCCTGGTCAGTGGCGGAGTTGTTTTCTGAAACTGCAGAATATCACCAGGGAACGTTTGTGCCGGAACACAATCCTCTTTTCACTGAACCGCCCCCCCCGAGCGCAAGTTCATTCCCTAATTTACCGAAGTGCGTCTGTGGAGGGAAGAGTCCGCTGTGCGTCGGTGCAGAATAGGAATGAGACATGCGTCCAGTACAAAGTCAATTGCGCTGGGTGCAAGATAGGGCCCTATAAGTCTAAACCCATGTGATCACTCATATCAGTGTTATATATATCATCATATCGCCAGCACTAAAACTTGTGTAGTTTGTGTCAGTGTTTATTTGAAAACATCCAATTATGCAGAATATACGATGGTAAATATTTCATTGATGAGTTGTCAACATTATATAACAATACAATATGATTTTACCCCATAATTCTTCATATTGACACACAATAATAACTGCAAATCCAGCTTTCTCTGCCAGGATCCAGTCGTTTCTGTGAATCACAGCGATCATTCGCTTCTCAGTTCTGTAGCTTTCAGCAGTCTGTGAAAATATACCTCAGATTTATTGTCAAATCTATTTGTACAGTCGATCTCAAAGCTCTCTCCCGGTTTAGATGTGTTCTGTGTGTTTTTTTGCGTCATTCACACTGAAAACCAAAGCTGTCGCTCAGTGTTTCTGCCACTCAGTGTTTCTGCCACTCAGTGTTTCTGCCACTCAGTGTGACGTCACACGCATACACACGATTGGTCAAGCTGGTCCAAACAGTTGATCAGCTGATTGTCAACCTTTTACAGCGAGTAGATCTCCTGCTTTAAACCTTTCTTCTTCAGTTCGGATTGGTTTCTTCAGGGAATACATGAGTAATTTCTACTTTTTGTTTGGCGGAGGTGAACTTGGAGTTGGAGGTCATCAAATAGGGATGCAAGTTTAACAAATTCTTGCCTTCTTCTGGTTTAGATATACAGTAGATATAAGGATGCCATGTGTAGTAAGTAAGCGGCGACAGTGCTTCTTTTTCACGACAGTGCTTTATAGGACGAGATAAAATGGGCTGGACTGGTGAAGAATCGAAGAACGAGTCCCAGATGATGGTGTATGATAGTGCTAAATGCTCATCGCTGTCCTGAGAGAGAGCCTAACTGCTCAGCTTATTAAGCAGACTAGATTTGGACGTTTGTCTTCATTATCGTGTCACACTTGAGGTGTCAGCAAGAGTCAGTCCAGCAGAGCCGAGCTCTCCGAAACATGTATGACACACACACACACACACACACACACACACCAAACACTAGACATGTATACACACACACACCCAAACACTAGACATGTATAACACACACACACACACACACCAAACACTAGACATGTATAACACACACACACACACACACACACACACACACACCAAACACTAGACATGTATAACACACACACACCAAACACTAGACATGTATAACACACACACACACACACACACCAAACACTAGACATGTATAACACACACACCAAACACTAGACATGTATAAGTTAACACACACACACACACACACACCAAACACTAGACATGTATAACACACACACACACACACACACCCAAACACTAGACATGTATAACACACACACACACACACACACACACACACCAAACACTAGACATGTATAACACACCAAACACTAGACATGTATAACACACACACACACACACACACACACCAAACACTAGACATGTATAACACACACACACCCCAAACACTAGACATGTATAAACACACACACACACACACACACACCAAACACTAGACATGTATAACACACACACACACACACCAAACACTAGACATGTATAACACACACACCAAACACTAGACATGTATAACACACACACCAAACACGTATAACACACACACCAAACACTAAACATGTATCACACTCACACACGTTTAACACACACACACACACACACACACACACACACACACACACACACACGTATAACACTCACACACACACACACACACACACTCACACACACACACGTATAACACTCACACACACACATGTATAACACACACAACACATCGTTTGCAGAGAAGGCCAGATCCCGCTGTCCTCCAGATCTATAGTGCTCTCCTGCTGTCGTGGGAAAGACGTTTACTGATGGACAGTTTTGTGTGAATTGCCATTTTGTTTTAATAATAAAAAATAAAAAAACTTAACGACCTCAAGGCCAGTTTCACAATATGGTTGCATATAATAATACATTATTTATCACGAGCCATACTCTCCTATATCACACACAGCTCTGTGTCAATGCATCTAACCGGAGAAGATCAAATGTTGCACTGGATAACACACACACACACACACACACACACACCACACACCACTGTCAGACCCTAACAAGTCAATCACAATAAAGACGCCGGTAAGACTTTACAATGAGGTTCATTAGTTAATATTATCTAACGTATTTACTAACATGAACTAACTATGAGCAATACATTTGTTACTGTATTTATTAATCTTTGTTAATATTAGTTAATAAAAATACAGCTCTTCATTGTTTGTTCATGTTAGTTCACAGTGCATTAACTAATATTGACTAATACAACCTTTGATTTTAATAACGCATTAGTAAATGTTGAAATTAAGATTAATAAATGCTGAAGTATTGTTCATGATACCTAATGAACCATAATGTAAAGTGTCACCAAGACGCCAATCATATGATTTCTCCACTGAAGGTGATGCAACGGATTCCCAGCGCAACGGAGCGGATCCTGTAGTCGTTCCTGCGGAGAGAACGTCCTATAGCGGAGCATGCACGGCTTCTTCTTCTACCCAGCAAACACTATCACTGGAGAAAGTAGCGAATTTAGTTTGACCCCCTGCGCTGTTGCCTGGGAAACGCATCCCAGTTAATAACTCCACAAGACCAGCGTCAGAAGCAGGATTAAACAACTGGGATATGGGAACGATTTGAAAGAGCATCTCTGTGTGAGTGTGTGTGTGTGTGTGTGTGTGTGCGTGCGTGCGTGCGTGCGTGTGTGTGTGTGTGTTAAACATGTGTGTGTGTTATACATGTTTAGTGTTTAGTGTGTGTCTTATACGTGTGTGTGTGTGTGTGTGTGTGTGTGTGTGTGTGAGTTTACCCTCTCTAAAAAAAGCTGGGTTGTTTCAACCCAAATTTGGGTCAAATATGGGCAAACCCAGCCATTGGGTTACATTTTTCAATTTAAAATGTTAACCCAACGGTTGGGTTTGTCCATATTTGACCCAAATTTGGGTTAAAACAACCCAGCATTTTTTAGAGTGTGTGTGTTTAGCTTGAGATGAAACGACACACACTCAACATCCCAGTTAATAACTCTGCAAGACAGCCGGTTTAAAGAGGGAGGAACTGGGATGTGGGAATGGGAATGATTTGAAAGAGCATCTGTGTGTGTGTGTGTGTGTGTGTGTGTGTGTGTTTACACAGGATGGTTGTGTTCAGCTTGAGATGAAACGACACACACACTCAACATCCCAGTTAATAACTCTGCAAGACAGCCGGTTTAAAGAGGGAGGAACTGGGATGTGGGAATGATTTGAAGGAGCATCTGTGTGTGTGTGTGAGTTTACGCAGGATGGTTGTGTTTAGCTCGAGATGAGAAGACACACACTCACCCTCTGTCGGTGAGGTGTTCAGCCTCTGGCACATTCCCTCGACGCCTCCATAGTCCTCCTGTATTTTGACCACCGCCTCGGTTCCTCTGAGCTCCATGAGGGAGCGCAGCTCCATGAGCGAGCAGCCGAAGCCCGACGCATGGTTGCTGTCGCTTCTTTGGTTCTTGGTGTAAAAATCGCTATTCGTCAAGTCCCCCATGATGGCTGAGTATTGCTTCTCTCAAAAGCGGATTGAAATTGAAACGAGACACACGGTCAGAGGAGTCCCAGCTGTGGCTGGAGAACAGGTGTCAAAAAAAAAAAAAATGCACGAGAGAATAGAAGGTAAAGAGAGAAGAAGAAGGATGAAGAAAAAACAGATCCGGGTCCGCTGTCTGCAATGGAAGATCCTCTGCGTTACGCGCACTGGGACGCCATCGGAAAGATCCCGGTCCTGAGGACATTCAGCAGGGCTGCAGACCAGCGGCTCTCCATACGTGCTTTTCCATTCTACCTGCTTCCAGCCGGTCTACATGCTGATCCGCTCCATTACTCCTTCAGAGAGCGAGAGAGAGAGAGAGAGAGAGGGACAGAAGGGGAGGGAGAGAGAGAGAGAGAGTGAGGTGTGTGCAGAACAGGCGCTAGCAAAGCATTGTGTCGTCAATCGCACACAGAGATGGGGGTGTCCATCTATTCCTGTGATTCTCCTCGTCATCGCATGCGTTTGATCGCTCTCTCGCTGCTAAACACACAGCCGTGTCGACACTAAAGGGACATGTGAGTGTTTCCCGCGGCTCGTGTGATCCGAGCGAGACTGCAGTGCACATTAAAGAGCTCCTCGCTATAGAGACGCTGCGTCCCACACTGCAGCAAGGCTCGCTGGAGGGGGTTAGCGATGGGAAACATTATATAATCCACCATTCTCATGCATGTGTGCTGCAGAGAGCTCAATCTGAACGCCAGCTAACGAACGCTCATGGACTGATGCGTCCTGGAGGGCAATTCTCACATTTAACACATTTGCTGTATGGAAAAGCCACATATAGTGTCGTGTTTCCAGTTGCAACTGTTTCCGACTAAAAAGGGTGTATCGAGACGACACACTTCCTCACTGCGGGGTGCATCGTGTGCTGTGCCAATAGCTTTACAGTATCTGCTCTTCTAAATTATTTTAAACCCCTCCGTCTTCTTTCTGTGCAGCAAAGTTAAGTTTGACTTAACTGATGTATTTTTGTGGCATATAAATGCTCTAACTGCAACATTAAATTGTTTAATTTGATACATGGAGATAAACGTATTGTCCCCTTTAGCTTCAGTGCAGTGAGCTTCTTTTGGCTAATACTAAAGCTAAGTACTTTTTCAAAAAAGCATCTTTTTGTACAGTTTAAAGCGTGTAGTTTCTAGTGAATATAGTTCATACACAGCAATTGTACCCGACCCGCTTCCTGACCCGCGTTTTTTAAAAGTAGCAAGTAAATGCTCATAGTAGCGTCATTGGGCCGTAGACGGAGGAACTAGGGGTGCGGGCGCAGCATTCTGAATGCTGTATGATATCGGCAGTGTTTTGTAATAAAGGCTTGATTTATTCATTTATTTCGTTTCATTTTCTTAACAATTAAGATGCTGCATGTGTTTATCCAGTCTAATCGAAGTGTGCGTCTCTCCCCCCGACTTTCCCAACAACCCCCCCCCCCCCCCCCCCCCCCGTCTCAGAAAACACATAAACTGACATTAGCTATATGCGTTTAAAAGTAGCCTATTAAAATGGCACAATGGCATTGCTCAGTTCAACGTGTTGGAAATCGGGCATTTTGTCCCGCGTCAGCTTTTATTCAAAAGTTAATAACGCGCTTAACATTCAAAAGGTAAATAAGGATTTCCCACGTTCATCTGCAGACTGAGCTCGTGCGTCATCCTCGCGCCAGTTATTCAGACAATAAAGTGTAGGCCTGTATTTCATAGAACATTGTGTCTAGTACTATATAAATTACAAAGGTTTAATTGCCATCTTATTTCAAACGACCCGACCGACCGCAACCCGAATATCATTACAAATATTTTTGGATGACTCGTAACCGCGGGTAACCGCTCATTTTGGATCAACCCGCTCATCACTGTCTCCAGTCACTGTGGTTAGCGGTTTTCCGAGGTTACTAGCCACAATTTCGACATTGATACCATAGGGAAAATTGCCATATAGATATTTTTAATATTATCTCATCATTTTTCAGCAGGTTTATTAGGCTGCTGTCACTTTAAGACTTAATGCATGGATCCAATATACTGTTACACGTGCGTTTTCTTTCTCAACTGTTCACTTTCACTTGTAATGTATCTGACTGTATTTACGTCAAAACTCGCCATGACCGGCATTTTGACATTATTTTGTGTGTATTTGACTGTTTGAGGCACAATAAGCAGTGAAAAAGAACTCAATGTTGTCCTGAGAGGCGGCTTTATGTCACTTTGGGAGCTTGAGCACAAAATCTGCAGGAATTAGTAAAATTATGCGCAATATGCGCAATCCCACTGCGAGATTCAAGCCCTGTAACAGCAACAATCATCCAGAGCGAATGAAACGAGTGAGGAGAGGCGGGTTTGTGTGTCACTCGCTCTCGGAGAGATGAGAGAGAGAGAAAGAGACGCTGGTATCCTGTATATATTCAGCGAGGAATAAGTATTGGAAGTGTTTCAGATTTTTAAAAAAATAAAAAAAACAAGAACTCAGTATGCGCGTTCGTGACGTCACGTAATACGCAATTACGTTGAAAAGGTCAGGAAAAAAACTCCATCTCATCTTCTCCTGTAAGTTCAAAATCGTCCCGACATCGTTGTTTTACCTTTTAACTTCCTTTTTTTGTAAACGGCGTTTGACTTTGTTTGCACGTTCAACTTGTAAACACTGACTCTGTACTTCCGCCTACGTCTAGCGTGACCTTTTCAACATAATTGTGTATGACGTCACGAACGCGCATCACAGAACAGAGCAAGGCGAGCATTTGTGCTTATAAAACTTAAACTTTTGTATTTATTTTTGAAATGCCGATGGTTTCGCTAGATAAGACCCGTATTCATCGTCTGGTGTCGTTTAAAGCCCGTTGAAGCGGCGCTGACACTGTCATCTGGACCTTGACCCGTTTGGGGCCATTGACGTCCATTATATGGAGAAATGTGTTCATCAAAAACCTTCATTTCTTCTCGACTGAAGAAAGAAAGACATGGACATCTTGGATGACATCGGGGTGAGTAAACTATCAGCAAAAGTTTTTTTAAAAGTGAACTATTCCTTTAAATTTAAGCAGCCAATAGCGAGTAGGAGTGACTGCGTTACACACAATTACAAGCAATTTCCTTTTTTTAAAATAAGTTATACAAGATTCAACTCATTTTTTAATCAGTGTAATGTACTCTAAGTTGAAATGACTTAAACATCCAGATTGATTGCACTTAAACATTTAAGGCAGCAACTTTTTTTGACAGTGTTTAAACCCAACCTGACCCGACCGTGATTAATCAGGAGACATACGATTATTGACTGAATCTGAAAGACCAAACAGCTGGGACACATGACCAATAGCATTTCTAAAGAGAAACATTTGCATATTTTCTTGTTAGGAACAAATGAACATGTTGTCAAAACACTCAGTATTTCCAGACTCCGGCTCGATGTGTTCGGGTTTGAATGGCTCGTGGAACACCACATTAGTGAAGCCTGGCCATCATCTGACACGTGATGGGTCTGTCAGAATCAATCCTCTAAAGGACAAGTAGATATGTTTCTTGGTGAAACGATGGTGGGAACGACTGGCTCCGGGAAGGCTTGGTCCTGCTTTCCCATGAGCCTTCAGGAATAATCAATATCCAGTCCAGTCCCAACACCAGCTCCACAGCTGTGCCAATGATGGTCAGATAATGAAGTCCTCCAGACGTTACACAGGTAATAATACATGTGCATCTGACAGATCCTCTCGCATCAGCACTGAGAAACTAAACTCTGGATAACATGAACAGACTATCCAACAGGACTACATGTGCGATATCTCCAGATATTACTCTGAGCAGAAGATGCTATCACTGTGATCGAGGCGACGACACCGTCCGGAAGAGCACCTGCGCTCCGAGTCGAATTAACTTCTGATTTATGAATGTAAAGAAAAACAGTGACAAAGACAAATGATGTGTTTGAAACGTAAACAGGCTCAGAGTACAAGTCACACACCACTTCAGACCTTCAGGAAGTCCTCTACACTCCGGCGAGAAATCTCACAGTTTCACTGCAGACGCTGGAAAATGCCAACGGACAATTTAGTTTTGTTTGTTTTATTTCCTTCATTATACAGTGCATAATGACTGAACATAAACCAGCAGTTCACACACACACACACGCACGCACACACGCACGCACGCACACACACACACACACACACACACACACACACACACACACACACACACACACACATTCAACGCTTTTAAAAGCCTGCAATGATTGACTGTTAATCAAACAACAATCTGGTTATAATATAATATAATATAAAGTCTACTTTATGGGTCATTCCTAGGATTCTGTGTCTTTTGTGTCCCCAGTAAAGATCATGATCTTACTGCCTTAAAATGTTGAACAATATAAATTTTCAACATGTCTTAGTCATAAATAACACCATTTGAATTCTAATAATTTGAAAATAATATTTGTGACATTTTAATGCATTTTCACCACCATATATCACCATTTTCCTCAAAAAAAAAAAAAAAAACTTAAACAGTTAGTATAAAAATCAATATTCACAAAATCAAGTAATATTTGTAACAGGTTGAACTGTATGTGAGAGATAGGAAATCATAATTTATTCACAACATTTAGTTGTTATCACTTTGTCCACCCTATTAAGCATTTTTATTACAATAATTGTATAAAATCAGCAAAAAAACGTACTAATAATTCATGTGACAGAAAATTTACTAGAGTTTAAATAAGGCATTACTTTATAAAGTAAATAAAAACATATTTTTGGCATTTGGATCTGAAAACTATAGATACAAAGTGATGCATTTGTGAGAAAATAAGCACAATTCATACACAATATTTATATTATTATAAGTATATGAAACTGTTGTTCCATCTTGTCCTTCAGAGGGTGGACATTTTTGATATTTTATTTAATTTATTCTGTTTAATAACGGCCTCCTTCTATCTATACACATTAGTCCGGGTAGATAATTATTGATTTGAAAAAAAAACAGACTTTAAAAAAAAGTTTTTTTGTCAGAGCTTTTTTTCTGTGTAGGAGAACTACAGTGCTTTTGGTTGGTTGCTCTCTTTGACCAGTATCTCTTTCCCAGTATCTTCCTCTTTCCTAAGCCATCCTCAGATGAGTAATATAATAGTTGACAATGCTAGAGCAATCCGAGGAAGTGCAGGCATTTTCATTATTAATGCCAGTCTGTAATTATTTAATGAGACGCATTTAATTGTTGTAAATGAACATGGCATTTTTAGCTCAAATGTTCCTCTACATGTTAAATCTGGCTTTATGCGTTGCATTATGATGGTTGCCTGACACTATTTTAACTGCATTTGATGGAAGTAACAAGCTTCAGTTCCCTTTCAAGGGAACTCGAGCTGCGTCGAGACGCATTGGGAACGCCCTGCATGATTGCGTCGTGAAGCACGTGTATAATCAGTCCAATGGAAAGACTAGGAAGATATAAAGCACACCTGAAAACAGACCCGCGTCAGCTTCTGAGCCTTCAGCAAGGGATCTGTGTATTCTGTCCTTGTCATATTTATTGTTGTCTGTCAAGTTGCAATATATATTGCAAAAGAGAGAGCAAGCAAGCGTTGTGTTGTTCCCTGCCCACGTTATATCACGGGTGGGACACACACATCAGCTTGTGTTGCTTGTTTGGGAGTGGAGCATGTTTAACAGTCAGTTCTCGAGCGGGCTGACTGTGAGCATTGCAAGAAGCTGTCCGTGAGGACGCTCCGCTCCGCCGGGCGTTCTTCCGGGAGGACGGTTCGGTTCACGTTCCCGAGGCGCGGGTCCCGCTGTTGCGGCGGCGACTCGCTTCGTGTGGTTCGCAAAACGGATCTGACAGCTGGGGTTGAGACGGGCGCCGCCCTATCTCAGCTTTACTCAGGTATTAAGTATCATGGTATGACAGAGCCTCGGGTTAAAGAGACGTCTCTCCCCCAAGTCGGCGTCATCATAACCCCGAAGTTACCCACCAGCCATCATAAATAGTAAATAAATATTATTAGGCAGCACTGGTGGTAAAGTATATAAAGACATGGATGAATGTGAGGATGTCAGCACTGACGCTATTCAAGAATTGCGTCACGCAACAGATAAACTATACTCGGCGTCCTCTGGGGGACGACTCTCTGAGGAGGGTCGCAGCGCTGCCAGTTCGGTTGTTTTCCTGCTGGTGGCCACGGAGTGATATATAAATAGTTTTTCTGATGTAAAAATAAAGATAAAATATGTTTGTTCTTCTGGACGCTCCGCTTATAAAAAAAACAAAGAAATAAACTATTCAGCGGCATTCCAGAGGTTTCTTCCTCACCGATCTAATGTTCCTGCTGGGCGGGAGCAGTCTCAGCCCTACTAAAGCTCCTCGCAGCATAAAGTGCTGCAAAACAGTGCGTCGCCATTCGGGCTCATCCACAATCGAGAGGGACCTGGGTGGCGGTCGCTGTCTAGCCAGTTAGAGATATGCAAGATCTGAGGACTGTTTTATCTCTAGAATAGCTTGGAAGAAGAAGAAGCCCTGACGCCGAGGCCATCAGGCTTCTGAGGGTGGTCCCCTCCGGGGTGTCAGCGTCCCCACACGATCCTCCGAGGAGGGTCGTAGAACGGTCAGTTCAGTTGTTCCCTGCCGGTTCACCACTTCTAGGCCAGTCACTCACTGTGGAACAGTTTCAGACTGTTGGGTCTCATGCAGCTGCGTCCAACGTAATTACTTTTGGCCTTCTGTACATGAGACCCCTGCAGTGGTGGCTCAGGACCAAGGGGTTTTCTCCGAGAGGAAATCCGTTTTCGCATGATCAAGGTCACGCGGCTATGCCTACGTGCCTCGGTCATGTGGAAGAACCTTGGTTCCTCGCCCAAGCCCAGTGTTGGGGGCTTCTTGTCGACGCTTTTGCTATCGACGGATGCTTCCCTCACAAGTGGGGGGTGATCATGAGTGGTCACTCGGCGAAGGTTCTTTGGCAGGACCATCTTCCTTTTGGCACATAATTGGCTAGAAGTGATGGCGGTATTCCGAGAATCTCAATACCTTCTGTCAGACCCGAGAGGTCACCATGTGCCTGTCCTTCTGGACAGCACACTGATGGTCTCGTATATCAGAGCAGATATCCTGTTGAGGCAGGGGCTGAGGCCCGGGGAATGGACACTTCACCCGAGGTGGTGGAGCTTCTTTGGGAGAACTTCAGTCAAAACTCAAGTCTACCTTTCGGATCGTTTATACAACGCATTGCCCTTTGTGGTTCTCCCTGATGCATCCAGCTCCGCTTGGACTGGATGCGATGTATTAGGTATGGTTGAGGCTACCCCTGTACGTATTTCCCGATATCTTTGCTCCCGGGAGTTCTGGAGAGGGTTCGCCGGGTAGGAGCTCATCTATTATTAGTAGCCCCATTCTGGCCGGCCCGAGTGTGTTTCTCAGACCTACTGTCCCTTCTAGATGGCTCTCCTTTTGAGATTCCGATCAGGAGGGACTTAGCGTCCCAATCAGGGATACAATATGTCACCCTCTTCCGGAGTTATGGATACTGTGGGCTCGGCCTCTGACGGGGCCCAGCTCATAGACTCAGGTCTCTCGAGGTCGTGGAGACCATACTCCAGTCTAGAGCTCCCTCCACGAGAAGACCTTCTGAATCTTGCTATCTGCCCTGATGGTACAGTACTTGATTTCTGCAATGAATGTTTCTTTACTGGGTGTATCTCTGAGGAGAGATCCGTATGTCATCTTCTCCGTGGTACTTGAGGCTGAGGCCTGCACGTACTTGGATTTGCACCTGGTATGGTGATAGTCTTTCTTCACCCCAGGCCGGGTTGTATTCCTAGGTCCCTACTCAATTTGCGGGTCATTTGTGCTGCAGGCCTTCTGTCCTCCACCTTAATACCCCCAGATCAGGAAAAACTTAATCTGTTATGCCCTGTCCGGGCTTTGGATGCTAATGTCCACAGAGCTGCCCTGTGGCGTATATAAGAGCAATTATTGGTCAGCTTCGGGTTACCTAAGATAGGTCGCCCTGCATCTAAACAGATAATGAGCAAGTGCTTAGTTGAGGCTATCTCACTTGCTTATGAAGCGGTCGGCCTGCCTTCACCTTTGGCTGTCCGGCCCATTCTACCAGGAGTATGGATGCCTCTAAGGCTTTATTATCGGGGGTTTCCCTCCATGACATCTGTGATGCGGCAGGCTGGTCCTCTCCGCATACATTTGTTAGATTTCATTTCTTTTCAGAAGCTAACGCGGTCTGTTTTCAGGTGTGCTTTATAGCTTCCTGGTCGTCGTCTTTCCATTGGACTGATTATACACGTGCTTCACGACGCAATCACGCAGGGCGTTCCCACAGCGTCTCAAACGCAGCGTCTCGTTCCCTCTCAGGGAACCAGGGTTTCATACGTAACCTGAGACGTTTTCAGTGATTAATGGTATAACATTACAAAACTCTCACATTGTATTGCTCAGAGAGTTGAGGCAAATGAGGCAATATCAAGTGCACGTGATTAAAATGTCCACTTGGTTCGTTCAGGCATTTAAATCATAGAAATTAAAATGAATCCCCATAAAGGCATTTTTACATCTAATACATATTTTTTGTGAATTAATGAAATGGTGCTGATGATTACTATTTTAAACATAAATACATTCTTTCTTTTTTTTTACAGTACATTAGTGTACTATTATGCTTTTTAACCGTGTCCGCCTAATTACATATGGTTTTGTGCCGGTAAATATTGCTTTGATTGTAAATAAAATAAATTAAACTGAAATTGAAGAAACTAAGAAGAAAATTTAAGAAAAAAAAACACAATAAAATAATGCATCACCAGTTAAATATCTTCAATGTAAGTAGTTATTTTAGTGTAGCTTTTTTAAAACCGTAGATTGACTGTAGTATTATTATTTTAACATAGTTTCCCAATATTAGTGCTGTCATTAACCAGTAGAGACACATGAAGCTGATGTCAAGCGTATATTGATCAGCTAGTGAAACTGTTCCCTTTATAAGACAAGCTCATATGTGTGTGTAGTTGTCACGAGTAAACTGTCATCAATACAGGTGTTTAGTGCAGGACGGGTGGGTTTGCGATATATTGGTGTAGTTTTGGATGGTAACTTCCGAGGCTCTGTTTAAAGCTCTCCCTCTCCTGTAACTGTACAGTATAATCTGCTCCGGAAAGCCTGATCCTCATCTTCCCTGCTGATCGACGCAGTGAGGACGAGCCCTGCTCCGTGTGAACTGAGGAAAGACATTAATGATGCCGGTAATGAAGAGTGGAGAGGATCAGACCGTCACAGAGAACTACAGCACACCAGAGACTGGAACATTCAGTTCGATTCACGGCCCGCCTGAACAAGGAGGGAATCGCTCAATCACCTATAACACCCTAGCAACCACACAGAACACTTTAAAAACCATGCATAACACTCTAGAAACTACCTGTAACACCCTAGCAACCACATAGCAATGCCCTAGCAACTGCCATAGCAACAATCTAGTAAACATCCTAACCACACATAACACTCTAGAAACCACATAGCAATGCCCTAGCAACTGCCCATAGCAACAATCTAGTAACCATCCAGAACATCCTATCCACACATAACACTCTAGAAACCACCCATAACACCCTAGAAACAACCTAGCATCCCCCTAGCAACCACTCAGAACACCCTAGCAACCACCCATAACACGCCAGAGACCACCTATAACACCCTAACAACACCTTAGAAATCACCAGAGCACCCTTGAACCCCTCCATAAAACTCTAGAAACCACATATAACACCATAGCACTGCCCTAGCAACACCCTAGTAACCACCCAGAACACCCTAATCACCCATAGCAGTCTAGAAACCATCCATTACACCCTAGAAACTGCCTAGGCAACACCCTAGTAAGCAGAACACCCTAACCACACTAGAAACCACCCATAACACCATAGAAACAGCCTATCATGCCCCTAGCAACCACTCAGAACACCTTAGCAACCACCCATAAAACTCCAGAGACCACCTATAATGCCATAGAAACACCTTAGAAATCACCCAGAACACCCTTGAAACCTTCCATAAAACTCTAGAAACCACATATAACACCATAGCGACCACATAGAAATGCCCTAGCAACTGTCAAGCAACACCCTAATAACCGCCCAGAACACCCTAATCACCCATAGCACTCTAGAAACCACCCATTACACCCTAGCAACTGCCTAGCAACACCCTAGCAACCATCCAGAGCACCCTAACCACACATAACACCATAGAAACCACCCATAACACCATTTCAACAGCCTAGCAGCATCCTAGAAACCACTTAGAACACCATAGCAACCACTAAGCAATGCCATAGCATACTGCCTAGCAACATCCTAGTAACCACCCAGAACACTTTAGAAACCCCCCATAACACTCTAGAAACCACCCAGAACACCATAGCAACTGTCTAGCAACACCCTAACAACCACATAGCAATGCTCTAGCAACTGCTTAGCAATTTCCTAGAAGCCACCCATAAAACTATAAAACATAAAACTCTAGAAACCACCTATAACACCCTAACCACCTGTAACACACTAGAAACCACGCATAACACCCAAGAAACTGCCTAACAACACCCTAGCAACCACATTGCAATGCCCTAGCAACTACCCATAACACTATAGAAACCACCTATATCTCATAGGAACTGCCTTGGCAGGATGGTGCCGAGTATTGTCACGGCAAGCACCATTCACATTCTCTTCAGAAAAACAAATCACCCAAAAATAATTTCCTCATCAACATTTTGAGGATTGTTCTGATGCGGCTCGCACTGAATGTCCACATACAGTCAGCTTTAGAATCCCTGGAATAAACCGCATGAGTCACATGAAGCCTCTTTTGTGCTACTTTTGTGGCGAATTGAACACAAGAGGCAGTAAAACACCAACAAATTTATTCATTTTCATTTTCAAATGTATTCATTCAATTTTAAACTATGATTACAGGGCAGATTATCAATTAATAAAGACTTTCACATGGTTTCTCAAAACAGTTCTAGCACAGTGCATGATCTGTAAACGATCTGGGAACGTTTGTATATCTCAGGTTTGTTTAGTTAACAGGTTTAGTGTAGCCGCTCCGTTATTTTCACATGCATTAACCGTTTAGCACCACTTCGTTTCTCAACAGCTGCCACATATACTACAAAAGCTGGCAGATTCGTCTGTTTCAAATCAAACTCTATGTGCTTTCAATGCCACTCATCCAAAAATGCACTTTAAAAAGCGCCGCAAAGCATGAAAGAAGCATTGGGACGGTTTCCCAATGAGCCTTTGGGTTGTGTAGCCGCATCACATTAGAAAACTGCATATTTTTCTTTTGTGTTTCACAGTTTGGAACCACATGATGAAGGAATTGTCATTTTTGGGTGAACGCTTGAGTATTTCCATAAACACAATTCAACATCAAATTGCAAAACAGGATTTCTTCGTCCGCGTGGCGGTTTTTAATAGTGTTATCTATTATTATTATATTAAATAGTGTTTAATATCAGGGGAAGTGAACAGTGTTGGGGAAAGGTCATTTTAAAAGTAATGCATTACAATATTGTGTTACTACCTTAAAAAGTAACTAATTGCGTTACTTAGTTACTTTTTTAGGAAAATAATGCCTTACGTAACTTTTTTTCACCTGGGCTATGCTTGTTTTTTTGTTTTTATAACAAACAAGTTATATTGTTGAGCAAATGTAAAGACCCTTTCACACCAAAGTGAAATAATAAGCCTCAGGCTGAAGGGAATGCAGATTTACTCCTGTACAGTAGAGGGCGCCGCTCAAATAAACCTTTAAGCTGCTGTTATTCTGGATAACAGAAGAATATGATGCAGGAGAAAAATGTTTAACACTTACTTTACCAATAAAAAAAAAAAGTTTGCTAATGGTTTAAATCAATCAGGTCAGAACTCAGAAGCAACTACATGGTCAATAAAGTGAGATGAAATGCATAAAGATGCTATGTTTTTTTTAACATATTTAGTTATTGGAGGTTTGCATAGTATTCTGATTCTGCATTTCACAGATTTGATTAATTTTGAGGAATATTGAATCTTTTTTTGTGCAAGTGAGATGAGTAAATGCTCACATTGGGTCTCATTCATGAAACATTCGTAAATATACGAGTAAATATGTGAGTGATCTGCGCGTAAAGAGACCTTCCCGAAAAACTCTCCTCCTGATTCACTAATATTTCGTAAACGTCAGATGTGATGTGAAATGTGTGTGTGTGTGTGTGTTAATGAATTCCAATCAGTCGTAAATGGGACTCGCGTGCACGCTCATTCTCAATTACCATAAACCCCGCCCATTAAATCCGACTGACAACCATATATGGGCATCATATTATGACACCAAACGAAGGATTTCAACATGTCTTCTCAAAAGCGAATGAAAAATTATCAGATAATATTTTATTATCAGAAGTTCATTCAAAATGCCACATTTTATTTTCAAGTGTACATAGTGGCGTATCAGGTCCTAAAAAAAAAGGAAGCTTGGCAGATATTGCAGATGCAGTTACTGGAGTTTCATCTGTTAATCGAACAGTCCCAGAAGTGAAGAGAAAATGGTTCGACATGAAGCGACTGCAAAAATTAATTAGTTCACTTCGAAAAACTATAGCCCAGCCCTATTGAAAGCAATTAATTATTTGATTAAAGTGTTCCGTTTGCAGATGCTATCACTGGCTCTCATAATAAAAGTAAAAAGAAAAACCGAATGTAATTACTATATATAATATTTTTTCAAAATGCTGTATAAATATGTACCCGATTAAGGAGAATTAAAATGCAGCTTATTAATGAGCAAACGTTCGGATGTTAAACGCATATTTACTCGTGGCTGGGAGCAGGTGGAGATTTCTTTCGTACCAACTAACATTTGGAAAATACGAACATTTTAATGAATCCGAAAATTTACGCCAGAACCACTTAACACACGATTTACACAACAATTTGTTCTGCTCGTGTTTCATGAATGAGACCCATTTTAGTCTAGGAATCAAGTGTAGAGCGTCAGTCCTGGCAGGACACGTTAGTCAAGCTCTCATCAGTGATCCTCTACCTATAGGAATACGACACTATCACTGTATACATATATCAGCTCTTCAGTATTATCAGCAGCGATCGTGTTTCTCAGGAGCGCATTACCCTCCTCCCTCCCCAGCTCCACCTGTCGCCAGTCAGGATTTGGCATTCGGATTCCTCTTGAGTCAGAATAAATTCTCGAATTATGTTGTACTTTAAAATCCTGAATTAATGATATCTGCAATACATTAATGTTGGTTCTGTTCTGCTTACCCTGAGGGGGTATTGCTGCTCTTATCCATGCTAGGCTGGGAGTTCTTGCCCAGAACAGAACCAGACCGCCAATCTAAACTGTATGCTAATCGTCAATCATATTTGACGATAGCGGTCCTGACAGAACTACAATAACCATCATGTTAACACACACATGAGAGCTGTCAGACAATAAATGGGAAAACAAAGTAACTTGCGTTACTTATTTGAAAAAGTAACTTAGATATTTTGTTCAAGAAGAAGTGACGACATGTAGAAGAACAGGACATTTCTGAATGGTTAGTTGATGAATTTATGTAGATTATGTGGAGTTATCTTCTAGTCATTGATTAGGATATTCTAATCATATTTTCGGACATTTTCCCAACGAGCCTGTAGATTATGTAACCGCATCACATTAGAAAACAGCATCTTTTTCTTTTGTGTTTCACAGTTTGAAACCACAATGATGATAGAGTATTTCCATAAACACAATTCAACATCAAAACAGGATTTCTTTGTCCGCGTGTCCGAGTTTTAATAGTGTAGCGATCCCACATCAGGGAAGTGAATGTGAAGATCTCTCTACGGAGACAGGGCTATTTCTGAGACAAAGATCCGCGGATGAAAGCGTGCCGCTGGAAGTCATCCCGGTGTAAAGGGTGAAGAGATCGAGACATGCCACCTTTTCTTCCCACGAGTCCTCCTTTGTCCAGGGTCTTCTAAAGACGGATCGCTCCGGGGTTTGCGGAGAGTGCTGGATTTACACGCCAGTCTCTCACATGACTGCACACAAACCACGGCTCGAGCGATCGACCTTTGCTTCCCCCGAGACTTTAATAACCGCCTCTCAATGCCGGCCTGGAGAACGAGTCCAAACGTGAGCCCGACATCAGTGACGCTTAACCTCAGCTTACGACCGAGCGCATTGTTCAGGAACTCACACGGCCGGATCGGTACGGTTTTAATGTTTTTAAAACAAGTCTCTTCTGCTCACCAAGGCTGCATTATTTGATCAAAAATACATTAAAATTGTGAATTATTATTAGTATTATTATATAGTTAAGTGTCATTTATTTCTGTGATCAGAATGAGGCTGTGAATTTTCAGCATCATTACTCCAGTCTTCAGTGTCACATATCCTTCAGAAATCAGTATAATATGATGATTTGATGATCAAGAAACATTTATAATTATTATTTAGTATTTATTATGATTATCAATGTTGAGAACAGATGTCTAAATCTTTTTGCAGTATTCTTTGATGAATAGAAAGTTCAAAAGAACAGCATTTATAATAGAAAGCCTAAGTAAGATTATACGCTAACGTTCAAAAGTTTGGGGGTCAGTAAGGATTGTTTTTGTGTGTGTGTGTGTGGGGGGGGGGGGGGGCAATACTGATAGAAATCAATACTTTTATTCCGCAAGGACGCATTAAATTGATGAAAAGTGTCAGTAAAGACTGTGGCGAGGACGAGGCCGGCGGCGTGACTGATAATCTCGAATCTCTCGCGGAAGAGCGACGGCAGTGAAGGATGAGAGAGGACCAGGCCTGGGCTTATGTTGTGTTTTATGTTTTATTATAATGTGAGGGGCTGCTGTTTTTTACTTTTTATTTGTATTTGTTTATTTATTTACAGATTAAAGTCTTTGAATGTTCGCCGGTTCCCGTCTCCTTCTCACAACGTCTAACTTTACAAAGACAATTACAATTTTACACAGTATTCTATTCTATCAAATAATTGCTGTTGTTTTGAACTTGCTAGAATAGAAAACAATTATTTTGAATTGGAATTATATTTAACAATATAACATGTTTTTTGTGTATGTTTAAAGAAGTAAATGCAGCTTGTTGAGGGATTCCTGATCATGAGGCGAGCTGCCCTTTAATGCGATGCCTGGGATCCGTTTCAGAGAGAGCAGACGACATGTCACTTCCTGAACACACACACGACTCCCTGCTGCCGCCAGTGTGTGTGTGAGTGAGTGTGTGTGTGTGTGTGTGTGTGGACCCCCGCCGGCGCGCAGTCGAAGCCTCTCAGATGTCCACCGTCCCGGGGTCCCTGATGTGCTGACGCTGCATATTGATCCACCGCAGAGGATCCACCTTTGCAGATGCTCACAGTGTGTGTGTGTGTGTGTGTGTGTGTGTGTGGGGGGGGGGGGGGGGTCTCTTGGGTTTGCCAGGAAAATTGATTTAATTTGACATGTGAACCGCATCTGAAACACGACTCAAATGGACTGATTTCACCAGTAGTCATGATGTTTTAACCTCCAAATAAATAGCCTGTGATCATATTTTTTAGTAATCATCATAAATTAGGTATCATTCAAAAGCTTAAAGTCCCCCTTTAGTCATTAATATTCCTTAAAAATCATTTTGATCACCAAAATGACATATTTTAATATTCTTAAAATATCTTGAATGTAACTCGACACCCTCGCCTCATTTAGTATGCGCGGTTCTATGAATATGCAAATGAGCCCCGCCTCCACTCACTCACTCACTCACTCAGAGATCCACTGGTTGACGATCACACGTTGATCTGATTGGTTACAAGGTAGTGTGTGACGTCAGAAACACCAGCGATTTCAAACCGTGTGTTTGAGACTGTCTTTGGTTCACTGCAGTTTTAAGCAGAAAATACTCAGCAATGCTGTCCACTTATGAACTTACACATGGTGTGTGTTAAAGCAGATTAATAACACCACATACACACATAAACATAGCGGGACTTTAAACGATCAAACAGTTTTGGCATTGTGTTACAGTGGAAACAGTGCTTTAAAACCTTTTAGTGAGGTCAATTTCTGAGATATTAACTTGGTTAGACGTGGCTTTGATTTTCTAGCAATTTTCTGTGAAATCAGATTTTTTTTCTTCTCACAATTGAACATTTATATCTCACAATTGTGAGGAAAAAAGTCAGAATTGTCAGTCGCAAGAACTTGCAATTAACTTGTTAATTTTTTTGTTCTTTTTTTATTCCATGGCATAAATTTTAGTCTCATTTGACACACTGGAAAAAAGACGATCATGTTGAGATGAATTGCATTGTGGGAAGTATTCTGCACAGTGAGATTCGGGACAGTAAAACAAGCCTGGCTGATGCTAATGCAGTGACATTACTCAAATGTAGAGTCTCTTTTGGTCAGTCTCTAACCATCTGTCAATCATTCTCCTCTCCTCCCAGTTCAATCTCTTCAAGATGAAGTGTGTCACTTCTAGGCATGAAGGCCGTCTGTCCATATTGATCCAGAGTCTGACTATGCAAACGCTCTCTGAAACATAATCCAGGACTCGTGTCGAAGCACGCACACACACACCCCAGCCATAACACATGAAATATTAAAGATGTGTCCGAGCTATATCTGGTCCACAGGATTCATCTCCTGACTCGTGAACTCCATGAATCTGCACTATAGAGATTCATTTGCTTTATATTCTCTGCTCAGATATTTTACCTTTAGCATTAACAGCATATTGCTTTTATTTAAACTGTGTGTGACCAGCATCTTGGTATCTACGTCTATTTACATTCAACATAGTGTAAACAGCATCAACGCTTTTTTTTTTTGTTGCCTGAAATATATATAAATATATTAGCATGAAAAGCAGATTAAAACCGATGTCAAATTATGATTGGATGAGAAGCCTTTGTAAAATTGCTGTTTGCTTGTTGTAAAAGTAAATTAAATTCCTGCAACGGTTCTTGCAATGTGAAGTTTTCAGTGTGGCTCGGCTCATTTCATTTCTTCTCGCTGCCGTGTAGCTTCACAATAAGGACAGCTGTTCAGACGCCATTAAGAAAGTATTATACAACAGCTGCGTGAATCATATTTCATTCTGTGAGTCATGAGTTATAAAAGATAAATGATTTATGGCAGTTTAAGGCAGATTAGCCCATTTCCAGAGCAGTAATGCAGATTATTTACAGACTAACATGACAATTACTGTACTGTACTGTACACAATAAATCTGTAGAAAAACTACCACTGTGTATAATACAACAACACACAAGCAGACCGCTGTGAAAAATCAATATTAACATTCCTTTGGTCACTATTTCTACGGATGTTTCTTAGTGTGTTCCTCCTCCTCCTTCATTTTAAAGAGGTCATTGATCTTTTAAGAGGTCATTGCACAATAAAAATATCTCAAAACTTCCTCATTAGTCCAAAAACAGCTTTTATTGAAACCAAGCTGCCAAAATGACTCGTTTCGGAGAAGAAGAAGATCGACGCCCACTTCTACATCATTGACTCTTAAGCCCCGCCCACCGATTTGCGAATGTCATTTAGTAGTAAATATGAGAGAGAGACTCCAACACAGGATGAATCCAGCAACAAAACATAGAGACGCCTCTGATTACATTTTGGTAAATGAACTATTTTTAATAAATTGCCAAATCGCGTCAGTAAGACAATATTCCTTTGTTCGCTTCATGTTCCTGCAGATTCGTCTTTAAACATGACACAGTTCGATGCAGAGAGACTGAAAATAAAAGATGATAGATGACTAATGTAATATAATAAAATGCATCACAAATACATAAGGAATAAATATAAATAAAGATGATTAATTACAGCGCCGTCTCAGAATAGAGAATCCTTGATATTTGAGGTTTAGGTTTGTTTTCTTCTGATTCAGGATTTTTTTTACATCAGAATTTTTCAAAACAATTCAAAAACACACATGTAATGGCGGGGGACATTGAAAATTATTTTAATATGCTAAACTGTTACCCAATCATAGCAGTGGGCGTTTACTTCCAAGTCTTGAATGCGGCACGTCTATCAAAACTGACCGGATAGAAAAAAGCTTATTACTTCTAAATTATGTTTTTTTTTTAATGTAAATATGTTGCTATCATTATAAGTGGATATCGGAGGACATTATAACAATTTACTACTTTAATCAATATTGGGAAGCTGCTTTGAAACCATATCTGAATAAGATATTCATAATTTAAAGTAGTTCAACTACAGTCAAGAGTAGTTTACTGAGAAGTGCGTTTGTTTTTAAATATGTTATAGTTTGTTCAAATGAATGATCTGTACAAACTGAATGAGACTTTCCCAATGAGAGAGAGAGAGAGAGAGAGAGAGAGAGAGAGAGAGAGAGAGGAGAGAGAGAGAGAGAGAAAGTTAAAGAGAGCTTGTTTTGTATTGCCTCAGGTTGTTTGGCTGTAAAACTGCGGGAACAACTCAATATGACAAAAACAACAATGTTTTGTCATGTTACACCACTGAAAAAAAGTATCCTGTTACTGTAAACGCTAAGAACAGCTGAAGTACTGTCACAAACACACATTACCACTGTCTCTACTGAACACGTCACATGGTGGCTTTTGTGTTCGGTGTGGACAGACTGATAGCATTAACTATACTTTTATGAGACTGTACATTCAGCATTGCTGGCTAAAATATGGTTTTAGGGTGAGTAAATGATGACAGACGTTTCATTTTCGCAGTTGTGCATTTTAGGGATGCACAGATTAGGAAATTCTGGGCCGATACCGATACCGATGTTTAACATAACAACTTGTCAATTGCCGTCAAGCCGTGTCAATTGAAGTCTGAGTCTTACCGGGGGTTTGCGCTTTCTTGGCGGCTTCATTTTTCAGTTTTTGGTCAGCTTGCAGGTAATCGCCGTACACCGCCTCGTGCCTGCTTCTCAAATGTCCAATGAGATTTGTCGTGTTAAATGACTTTCTAACAGCCCCCGCTCTTGAAATTTAATGGAACACGTATTACAAACTGCAAAACGCTGATCTTTCTCTGAAACTGTAAAATATTGCCACACGACCGCAATCTTCTTTGTTTATTCTAAGTTACTGAGGACGGAGAGTGCGCAGGTGCCCTCTTCCGTCTCGGTATCTCCCCCCGCTCAAATAAAAAGAGGGGGGAAAAGTTTCTCCTGAACACAGCGTTCATGACACATATAAACATCGGCAAATGTCATTTTTATTTCCCGATGGCCGATGGCAGTTAACGAGGCAAATATCGCCCGTTACCGATGTTCAGCCGATGCATCGGTGCATCCCTAGTGCATTTACCTGCTCTAAATCTGCTTGAGTTTTAGTTAAAGAAGTTGGCAACAACAGCTCATTTTAATAGCATTAAACAAAATGCCTGTGTACCAAATACTGGCCTAAACCCTTGGGTCCCAAGTCCTCCTCCTGGTGGCGTAACGCAGGATAGTGGACGAGCACCAGAGCCTCCAAACATCTACATGATATTAAACGATTAGTTCACTTCAGAATTAAAATGTGCTGATCATTTACTCTCCCTCAAGATATTCATGTCTTTCTTTCTTCAGTCGAAAAGAAAAGAAAGTTTTTGAGGAAAATATTCCAGGATGTTCTCCAAATAGTGACTTCAATGGTCCAACGGGTCGAAGGTCCAGATGTGAGTTTCAGTGCAGCTTCAAAGTCTCCACACGATCCATCCGAGGAATAAGAGTCTTATCTAGACAAACCAGCGGCCATTTTATAACAAAAATAAACATTTATATACTTTTAAACCATTAATGCTCATCTTGCACGTCCATGACTTCAGACTTTACGTAATCACGTTGAACGGTCACTCGTGTTCCGGTTCAGAAATGTAGAGTAGAAAAAACTCTCATCTCATGTTCTCCTCCAACTTTAAAATTATCCGACATCGTTGGTTTACCTTTTATTTTATTTTATTTGATTGTAAATAGCGTTAGATTTAGTCTTTACAAGTTCGCTTTGTAAACACTAGGTCTGTACTTCCGCCTACGTCACGCTTGACCTTTCAACCTGATTACGTAATGTGTGGCTCATCACAGCGAGTGCAAGATGAGCATTTGGGGTTAAAAAGTATATAAATGTTTATGTTGTTATAAAATGGCCGCTGGTTTGCCTAGAAAAGACTCTTATTCCTCGGCTGGGATCGTGTCGAGACTATGAAGCTGCACTAAAACTCACATTTGGACCTTCAACCCGTGGCCTCGGGGAGTGGTGTGTCGTAACCCAGCTGTGGGCTCGGGTAGTGTGTGTCGTAACCCAGCTGTGGCCTCGGGAAGTATATGTCGTAACCCAGCTGTGGACTCGGGGAGTGTGTGTCGTAACCCAGCTGTGGGCTCGGGGAGTGTGTGTCGTAACCCAGCTGTGGGCTCGGGGAGTGTGTGTCGTAACCCAGCTGTGGACTCGGGAAGTGTGTGTCGTAACCCAGCTGTGGGCTGGGTAGTGTGTGTCGTAACCCAGCTGTGGGCTCGGGGAGTGTGTGTCGTAACCCAGCTGTGGACTCGGGGAGTCTGTGTCGTAACCCAGCTGTGGGGCTCGGGGAGTGTGTGTCGTAACCCAGCTGTGGGCTCGGGAGTGTGTGTCGTAACCCAGCTGTGGGCTCGGGAAGTGTGTGTCGTAACCCAGCTGTGGCATCGGGAAGTGTGTGTCGTAACCCAACTGTGGGCTCGGGTAGTGTGTGTCGTAACCCAACTGTGGGCTCGGGTAGTGTGTGTCGTAACCCAACTGTGGGCTCGGGGAGTGTGTGTCGTAACCCAGCTGTGGGCTCGGGAAGTGTGTGTCGTAACCCAGCTGTGGCCTCGGGAAGTGTGTGTCGTAACCAAACTGTGGGCTCGGGTAGTGTGTGTCGTAACCCAGCTGTGGGGCTCGGGTAGTGTGTGTCGTAACCCAGCTGTGGACTCGGGGAGTGTCTGTCGTAACCCAGCTGTGGGCTCGGGTAGTGTGTGTCGTAACCCAGCTGTGGCATCGGGAAGTGTGTGTCGTAACCCAGCTGTGGGCTCGGGTAGTGTGTGTCGTAACCCAGCTGTGGGCTGTGGAAGTGTGTCGTAACCCAGCTGTGGGCTCGGGGAGTGTCTGTCGTAACCCAGCTGTGGGCTCGGGAAGTGTGTGTCGTAACCCAGCTGTGGGCTCTGGAAGTGTGTGTCGTAACCCAGCTGTGGGCTCAGGGAGTGTGTGTCGTAACCCAGCTGTGGGCTGGGAAGTGTGTGTCGTAACCCAGCTGTGGGCTCTGGAAGTGTGTGTCGTAACCCAGCTGTGGGCTCGGAGAGTGTGTGTCGTAACCCAGCTGTGGGCTCGGGTAGTGTGTGTCGTAACCCAGCTGTGGGCTCGGGTAGTGTGTGTCGTAACCCAGCTGTGGGCTCGGTAGTGTGTGTCGTAACCCAGCTGTGGGCTCGGGGAGTGTGTGTCGTAACCCAGCTGTGGGCTCGGGAAGTGTGTGTCGTAACCCAGCTGTGGGCTCGGGGAGTGTGTGTCGTAACCCAGCTGTGGGCTCGGGTAGTGTGTGTCGTAACCCAGCTGTGGACTCGGGGAGTGTGTGTCGTAACCCAGCTGTGGGCTCGGGAATGTGTGTCGTAACCCAGCTGTGGGCTCGGGGAGTGTGTGTCGTAACCCAGCTGTGGGCTCGGGGAGTGGTGTGTCGTAAACCAGCTGTGGGCTCGGGGAGTGTGTGTCGTAACCCAAGCTGTGGGCTCGGGGAGTGTGTGTCGTAACCCAACTGTGGGCTCGGGGAGTGTGTGTCATAACCCAACTGTGGGCTCGGGGAGTGTGTGTCGTAACCCAACTGTGGGGTAACCCAACTGTGGGCTTGGGGAGTGTGTGTCGTAACCCAGCTGTGGGCTCGGGGAGTGTGTGTCGTAACCCAGCTGTGGGCTCGGGGAGTGTGTGTCGTAACCCAACTGTGGGCTCGGGGAGTGTGTGTCGTAACCCAACTGTGGGCTCGGGGAGTGTGTGTCGTATCCCAGCTGTGGGCTCGGGGAGTGTGTGTCGTAACCCAACTGTGGGCTCGGGTAGTGTGTGTCGTAACCCAGCTGTGGGCTGGGGAAGTGTGTGTCGTAACCCAGCTGTGGGCTCGTGAACGTCCGGCACATGACGCATCAGAGTGCAACATGCACTAACCTGATGCCCTACAGTTTCAATCAAACACACACGCGCGCACACACACACGCGCGCGCGCGCCGGCGGTAATGAGTGAGCATCTCGCTGCCGGCAAGATGATGGACGATCCACAGCAACTTCTGCAGTCATTACAGCAGACACACATTTACAGCTGAGCACTTGTGCATATGACACCTACTGCGCGAGATAAACGCCGTCTGAAACTTATATAACCTTTGCATACATAAAATCTGTTGTATCAACATGTATCTCAACATGTATATTATATTAATAACAAGTATTCTCAGTAATAGTACATATGACCCTGACATATTTCAGCAATGAAACAGTAATTATATATTGTATATATATATATATATATATATCACTTTTTTTCAACATGTACGGTCAAACCAAACATTATTCAGACACCTTGCTATCCTAACTAACATAAATGAACTATAGTGTCCTGTACCCACTAGAGTACAAAAAAATATACAAAATAATTTATGGTGTCTGAATAATTTTTGGTTTGACTGTATGTTATTTTAAAAACAAGTATTCTCTGTAATAGTACATGCTATATGACCAGCTATGAAACTGACATGTTAATGAGGATCTGCTGACTTCAGTACGGACGAGATCCCCCTCGTGTTCTTACCTAGCGCATCCAAAAACACAGTTTTGTCGCAGTGAAGCTACGACTCTGGAGGTCACCGCCATGTGTCCTCTGAACACGATCTGAGAAACCTACATCCACACAACAAAGTTTACACTCATTCTGAAGCGGTCGAACTCAACAACAGCGGGTCGGAAACTGTCCCCAGCTAAATCTGTCTGTGCTCAGGCGTATCTGAGGGCACCCATGCAAGAGAGCTTTGACATAATCCCATTCAACTGTAACTGGAGCTTCCAATGGTAGAGAAAACAGCCGTGACACACTGGTCAGGAGATCATTTAAGACAGCATGAAACCCAATGCGTCCCCACCTGCCAGCGTGCCAACCTTCTGCGTGTGAAGGACACATGCGCTTCAGCACAGCTGCTCCGTGTTCCCGAACGCCACACTGGAGACCGCCGACGCAAACATGCATTCACTGTAAAATGAAGCGGTTCTAGTAGCAGAGGTGAGTTTTACTTACTGAACCAGACGATCATGTCAAATCCACAATGCCCGTGAGTCTCAGAGAAGAGTAATCACCCTTCAGCATCTGTACTGAGAGACGCAAACACAGACTCAACCGTACCACACAACACACTGACGGGGAGAGAGAGAGAGAGAGGAGAGAGAGAGAGGAGAGAGAGAGAGAGAGAGAGAGAGAGAGAGAGAGATGGAAAGAAAAGGAGAGCGAGGTGAAGGGAGGGGGTGAACCCTGCAGAACACACAGAAAGAGAAAGAGACATGAAGAGATGGGAATGAGAAACACTCAGATAGATCGATAGATAGATAGATAGATAGATAGATAGATAGATAGATAGATAGATAGATAGATAGATAGATAGATAGATAGATAGATAGATAGATAGATAGATAGATAGATAGATAGATAGATTGATAGATCACTCATTCACACTCAAATATATATATTTCAAACTAACTGTCTAAAGCCCCTTTCACAGAGAGATTCCGGAAAATACACGGATAATGTGACCCGGGATCGTTTGATTTTGGTTCATTCACACTGCCAGTGATTTTCCGGGATCTGTGAGTGCGTTCACACATATCCCGGTAAGATCCCGTGAAGACACGTGACGTCAGGATGAGACGTGTAACGTACGTGTATGTGGATAGAGGAGCTCCTGGTCTCTGCTTCGGTCCAGTTTGCAGACACTTTTTCGTTCTTTCTTTGTTGATAACGAACACAAACTTTCTAGAGTCGAGCGATGGCACGTGCGTCATCACTACGACACACCCCTTACGGCATTGATCCTGGCTTTTGTTCACACAGGGCGCGTTCTCGGACTGATCCCGGCAATGTTACCAGGTCCCCAACCCGGCATCAATCCCGGGACGTGTTTGTGTTCACACAGAAGGCACTCTGGCAATTTCGCGATTCACTTTTCTAACTGTAGTTAGTGTGTAATGTTGTGTTTTCTAACTGTAGTTAGTGTGTAATGTTGTGTTTTCTAACTGTAGTTAGTGTGTAATGTTGTGTTTTCTAACTGTAGTTAGTGTGTAATGTTGCTGTTTGATCATAAACAACATCTGCAAAGTTACAACGCTCAAACGCTTTTATAGAAATCGCTTTTTAAGGACTACAACAAACGGCTGGTACGAACTACACAACATTCCTCCCAGGTTAGTGACATCACCAACCCTAAAATTTAAACCCCTCCCCCCGGAACACAATTTATAGATTTTCATGACAGAATATGCTAATCAATAACTAGAAGATAACTACTCATAAGCTTTTATAAATTCATCAACTATTCATTTTAAAGTGATCCTGACGTGCTCTGAAGACCTTAATTGGTTGCTTCAGGTGTGTTTGATTAGGGTTGGAGATGAACTGTGCAGGACAGTCGATCGCCAGGAGCAGGATTGGGCACCCCTGCTCTAAATTGTAATGAACACTTTCTGTAAAGCTGCTTAGAAAGTATGTGTATTGTGAAAAGTGCAACAAATAAATGTGAATTGGATGGATGAGTGGATGGATGGATGAGTGGATGGATGGATGGATGGATGGATGGATGGATGGATGAATGGATGGATGGATGGATGGATGAGTGGATGGATGGATGGATGGATGGATGGATGGATGGATGGATGAATGGATGGATGGATGAGTGGATGGATGGATGGATGGATGAGTGGATGGATGGATGGATGGATAAGTGGATGGATGGATGAGTGGATGGATGGATGGATGGATGGATGAGTGGATGGATGGATGGATGGATGGATGGATGGATGGATGGATGGATGGATGGATGGATGGATGGATGGATGGATGAGTGGATGGATGGATGGATGGATGGATGGATGGATGAGTGGATGATGGATGGATAAGTGGATGAATGGATGGATGGATGGATGGATGGATGGATAAGTGGATGAATGGATGGATGGATGGATGGATGGATGGATGAGTGGATGGATGGATGGATGGATGGATGGATGGATGAATGGATGGATGGATGAGTGGATGGATGGATGGATGGATAAGTGGATGGATGGATGAGTGGATGGATGGATGGATGGATGGATGGATGGATGGATGGATGGATGGATGGATGAGTGGATGGATGGATGGATGGATGGATGGATAAGTGGATGGATGGATGAGTGGATGGATGGATGGATGGATGAGTGGGATGGATGGATGGATGGATGGGATGGATGGATGGATGGATGGATGGATGAGTGGATGGATGGATGGATGGATGGATGAGTGGATGGATGGATGGATGGATAAGTGGATGAATGGATGGATGGATGGATGGATGGATGGATGGATGGATGGATGGATAAGTGGATGAATGGATGGATGGATGGATGGATGGATGGATGGATGGATGGATGGATGGATGGATGGATGGATGGATGGATGAGTGGATGGATGGATGGATGGATGAGTGGATGGATGGATGGATGGATGGATAAGTGGATGGATGGATGGATGGATGGATGGATGGATGGATGGATGGATGGATGGATGGATGGATAAGTGGATGGATGGATGGAAGGATGGATGGATGAGTGGATGGATGGATGGATGGATGGATGGATGGATAAGTGGATGGATGGATGGATGGATGAGTGGATGGATGGATAGATGGATGGATGGAAGGATGGATGTTTTATCTCTATACTGTCTTTACAAATGAGGATGCCCCCAAAAGGAGATTGTGTTTGAGTTTTAGCTCACTAACACTTCTGTGTACAGATTTGTCCCTGAAATATGGTGACGCTGGAACACACACACACACACACACAGCTTCACTTCAGTCGAACTCACGGGTGTTTTGAAACACACTTCCTCGCGGGACTGGAGTGATGCATGAGTCTCACGTCACGGTTAACAGGGTCTGTCGAATTCACCAGCCGGTGAGAGTCACGAGGACGCAGAATATGAGCTGAATGTGAAGGATTGTTGATTTGATGTGTAAATTCTATTTATGGAAAAAGAAACATTTATGACCCTGGATCCCAAACCCAGTCTGGAGCCGCACGGGTATATCTGTGGCAATAGCAACTATACAGTGTATGGGTCAAAATTATACATTTTTCTTTTATGCCACAAATCATTAGGATATTAAGATCATGTTCCATGAAGATATTTACTGTAATTTACTGTAATGATTACTGTAATGCACTTTTTGTTGGTTTACCTGCTAAATCTATAAAACGCCTGCAGTATATTCAGAATTCAGCAGCACGTGTGCTCACATACACTTCACCCCCGTCAGCACATTACAGGTGTGCTTTATAGTTTGCATTGGCTACCTGTCCAGTCACGCATTGCTTTTAAAAGTCTCACACTAACATACAAAGCTACGCATGAAATAGCTCCTTCTTATATCTGTGACTTAGTCAGCCAGTATGCGCCTTCTCGTTCCCTTCGGTCTTCGGATTCTCTTACTCTTCAGCAGCTTCCCTGTAGATTAAAATCTATCGGGGAGAGAGCTTTCTCTGTTGTGGCACCCAGGTTATGGAATGCACTTCCTCTTATAGTTAGAGACGCTCCTACAGTAGCCAGTTTCAAGAAGTTGTTAAAAACACATCTTTTTAAAATTGCTTACATAGACTGTCATGATTAGTATTTTTACTGGGTTGCACTGTAATGATTATTCTGTATTACTCTTTTACTTCTGTATTTTACTTGTTTTACTGTCTGTAGCGCTTTGGGTTTTAGAAAAGCGCATTATAAATAAAATGTATTATTATTATTATTATTTAGTAAATGTCCTACCGTAAATATATAAAACATGTATTTTTGTGAGTGAATGCAGCACAATCGTGAACATAAATGCACAACTTTAAAGGAGATTTTCTCAATGTTTACATTTTTTGCTCCTCAGATTCCAGATTTTCAATAGTTGTGTCTCGACCAAATATTGTCCTATCCTAACAAACCACACATCAATGGAGAGATTATTTATTCAGGAGATTTCCAGAACCCTGAGCACAACAGAATGAACCGGAATGGCATCTTATAAATAACGCTCTGCAAAACAACATGCTCGATGCTCAAAGAAACAATTGCATTAATTCATCAAGGACACATTAAATGGATCAAAAGTGACAGTAAAGACATTTCTAATGTTGCAAAAGATTTCTACTTAACATAAAAGCTGAATATGACTTTTGTGTTGAAAAAAGTATCATGGTTTCCACAAAAATCTGTAGCAGCAAAACTGTTTTCAACACTGATAATAATCATAAATGTGTCTTGAGCATCAGATCATCATATTACACTGATTTCTGAAGGAGCATGTGACACTGAAGACTGGAGTAATGATGCTGAACATCACATGAATACATTACAGTTTATCATAAACTCATTCAGAAAGCAGTTACTTTAATTTTTTATATTTTTGAACAAATGAATGCAGCTTTGGTGCGCAAAGAGACTTCTTTCAAAAACCGGTAAACACTTTACAATAAGGTTCATTAGTTAACATGAACTAAGAATAAACAATACTTCTTTTATTAATCTTAGTAAATATTAATTTCAACATTTACTAATACGTTATTTAAATCAAAGGTTGTATTTGTCAATATTAGTTAATGCACTGTGAACTAACATGAACAAACAATGAACAGTTGGATTTTTATTAACTAACATTAACAAAGATTAATAAATACAGTAACAAATCTATTACTCGTTGTTAGTTCATGTTAGTAAATACATTAACTAATGTAAACTAATGAACCTTGTTATAAAGTGTTACAGAAATTCCTTATACAATTCCTAATATATTCCACGATACAAGTTACATGTCATAACAAAAAATACAAATATATGTGATTAATTGTTTAGTAGTTGTGTAACTCATTCATTCTGTTTGTAACTGACAGTCCTGAAGTTAATCTTGAAGCATTCAGAGAGCCTTCATCCGGTCTCTGCGTGTCTGAGCGCCACATCTGTCATGTTCAGCCTAGATCTGTCAGGACCGTTGACCCTTCGCAGGGAGCTTGATTGACAGGTGATCTGACCAATCATACTTCGCCATCCGCCATTTTGTCTGACAAAGCAGTCAGGAGAGTTAGTAGATTAACATGGAGGATTTGAACTTGAGAAGCGGAGTGTACTGACGTCTTTCCGCGGTTAAAACAACATTCCTTCTGATGTTCATTCATGTTTATTTGATGCTATAAAATGAACTAGAAGGAAGAGATGATCGGTTCACGAGCGGCTTTAACTGAGGCGACACAGCGATCTGACACACACATTAAAGAGCCACAAAACGCTATTTATTGTTTAAATTTCTTTTAAAATATGACCAAATTTGAAAGGTGAGACTTTGTTTAATATGTTTAATATCAAAAGTAACCGAAAAGTAATCTGGTTTGTGTCTGTCAGTGTCCTCTCTGCTCCGCGATGTGTTTTTCACTGCGTGAGAACGTGTGTGTGAGAGAGTGGCGTAGCTTGTCGGACATAGTGACAGTAACTAAGGGGGGGCGGGTCTTATAACGAACGGTCAATTAGCATACAGTTTGGATTGGCGGTCTGGTTCTGTTCTGGGCAAGAACTCCCAGCCTAGCATGGATAAGAGCAAGCAATACCCCCTCAGGGTAAGCAGAACAGAACCAACATTAATGTATTGCAGATATCATTAATTCAGGATTTTAAAGTACAACATAATTCGAGAATTTATTCTGACTCGAGGGGAATCAGAACGCCAAATCCTGACTGGCGACAGGTGGAGCTGGGGAGGGAGGAGGGTAATGCGCTCCTGAGAAACGTGATCGCTGCTGATAATACTGAAGAGCTGATATATGTATACAGTGATAGTGTCGTATTCCTATAGGTGGAGGATCATAGATATATACACTAGAAGTCGTCTTGGGGTTCTAAGCATGCGTCAAAACCGCCGCCATCTTGGAACAGGATTCGTTCGAATGAACTGCCATAGCCAATGCGACATCTAGTGTATATATATCTATGTGTAGAGGATCAGCTGAGAGTCACTGATGAGAGCTGGACTAACTCATTTTTCTTCATCATGGACTTTTAGTTCGTTTTCATGTTCATCATGTGTTTGTTCAGTTTCCCCGCTCCTCATTATTAGTTCATATGTGACATTATCTATTAATCATCCTCATTTGTGTTTGCTATATAAGTTGGTCCCTCACAATTATTCTCTGTCCGATCACCATTATGTGTAAGTGTGTGTGTGTGTGTGTGTGTGGTGGTGTGTGCTGTGTGTGTGTGTGTGTGTGTGTGGTGTGTGTGTGTGTGTGTGTGTGTGTGGTGTTGTGTGGTGTGTGTGCTGTGTGTGTGTGTGTGTGTGTGGTGTGTGTGGTGTGTGTGTGTGTGTGTGTGTGTGTGTGTGTGTGTGTGTGTGTGTGTGTTGCTCAACCTGTTTGCCTGTCTTCTGGATTGTGAATAAATCTTTGTATTGGGAGTTATCTTCTTCTTCGTCTACCTTCCTGCACCCCACCGTGACAACATCGAACTGATCACGTCCTCATGACCCACAGACGGGATGGGTGTGTGAGTGTGTGTTGTGCTGCAGGACAGATGGAGTGTGTGCCTGTGAATCGGGACGCCCCCGCACATCAACACTGCAGTGCAGCAAAGCCCTCGACAGAGAGGACAGACTCAAACCTGTGTCTAACGTCAGCACCGCGGCTCAATGTGTCCGTGTGTGTGTGTGAAAAGACACATTTCAAATCGTTCAAGAGGATAAAAGCCGGCGCACAATACTCAGATCTTCAAAATCTACCGATGTCTTAATTCAGAGGCGTGCTCATAGCAAATACAGGGCCAGGACTCCGACTCAAACCCGCCGTTATAATAGCAAACCGCCGTGGAACAAGCGCGCCGGCTCTTAAAGGGAATGTGAGAGGCTCTGATTGGTTTATTTCACGTTACGCCCAAACCACACCTATGAGTAATGAAGCGACTTCAGACCAACACATGTTAGATTTGCGTCGGGCGCAAGAGTCGTTTATCCCGCCGGTATAATAGCGACAGCGCCGGGATCCGCCCACAGAATTACTTGCGTTTCAGAGCGTTACAATAGGGCCCTTAGTGGTTAAAAATATCATTTTTATTCTTATATAAATGGCCGGTCGTTTCACTAGATGCAACTCTTATTTCTCGACTGGATCGTGTCGAGACTTTGAAGCTGCACTGAAAACTCACATCTGGACCTTCAAACCGTCGGTTGCCATTGAAGTCCATTGTATGGAGAAAAATCCTGGAATGTTTTCCTCAAAAACCTTAATTTTTTTTCGCCCGAAGAAAGAAAGACGTGGACATCTTGGATGACGTGATGGTGGTGAGTAAATTATCAAGTAATTTTTATTTGAAAGTGAACTAATCCTTTAATGTTATTGCGTTGGTGTAAATTGTATTGACTTTACTGAGGCCTACGATTGTACAGTTCCAAAAATGAATACAAAACCTTTACTAATAGACTGAAAACAAGCTGAATTTTTTTTTATCCAATATTTGGTGATATGATAGCATAACGAGAGATTTATCAGCAATTCTTGGCCGGCCGGTGATTTTTGACCGGGAACACCACGAGTGTAATAGCGTTTTCAACACAGTATTAAGTATTAAACACACACTAGACAGATTCACGTCTTTTGCAGTTTCTTGCACATGACACACTTAAGTGCTCAAATTAAAACAAGATCAACCTTTAAAGACCGTGTCTCTAGAGCTTTGCCGTTGTATTAACCGCAGAAACGTGTCTCTATGAACGGCTACAATCCAAAACTAACACAATCTGTGAATCACCAGTTTGACCCGAGATCAGTCAGCTAATCATCTTACATTAAATGCAGGTTATTAATGGACTGTCATTATCATTAAATCATTTAGCTCTCAGACAGAACAATAGGAAAATAATTATAAATCCACTAATCCAAATGATTTTTCCGTGGCCTCTGGCTTCAGCGACGGCACATGTTCCTCATGTCACGGGCTATTATTGGAGAGCGAGGTGTATTTTATTTATCGTGAGCCGGATTTGAGCTGCGCCTCGACACATTTCAGCTGAATCATACAGCGCTGGGCTAAATCAGGACCTCAGCTTCACATCTCCTGCTCAACACACCCACATGTGAGCATCAGAGACGCGAGCTGAACGCGAGAAACACTCAATCCGACACAAGACAGATGTGCACGGCCATGACCGATCCTCTGTGCATCAGTGCATGTGTGCCGCTCCAAAACCACAGAGATACAATACATATATCAACACTTTATAGCACACGCATTGACCGTTTGTGACTTTTGTGACCAGTAGTGGGGCATGTTGTCACGGTATGGAGTTAGTTGTCACAATGGAATCCACTAATAAACAACATTATACTAAAAATAATAAAGTCTTTTCAGCTAAATTTGTATACCTAAAAGTTGGGATCAGTAACATTATGTAAATAATATAACATATTATTGTATATATATGGTAAAATTCGAAAAATTTGAATATCATGCAAAATAAATGATAATCATGCTAACAATGTGATAAATCATGCTAGCAACATGTTAAACATGTAAGTATTAGTTAATTCATGCTAGAAACATGTCAACAATGCCCTATATTATGTTCACAACATGTTTAAAATGTAAGTAATTAGTTAATTAATGCTAGAAACATGTTAACAATGCCCTATATTATGTTCACAACATGTTAAAAGCAATGCCCTAATTCATGCTATGTTAAATCATGTTAGCAACATGCTAAAAAATACTAGCAACATGTTAAAACATTGTAGGATTTTGCTAATTCATGCTAGAAACATGCTAACAGCACGTTATATTGTTCACGACATGTTAAAACATGTTAAAAACAATGCCCTAATTCATGCTAGTAACGTGTTAAATCATGCTAGCAAAATGCTCAAACATAATAGAAATGTGATAAACCAATACTAGCAACATGTTAAACATGTCATTAATTAGTTAATTCATGTTAGAAACATGTCAACAATGCCCTATATTATGTTCACAACATGTTAAAAGCAATGCCCTAATTCATGCTATGTTAAATCATGCTTGCAACATGCTAAAAAATACTAGGAACCTGTTAAAACATTTTAAGATTTTGCTAATTCATGCTATAAACATGCTAACAACGTGTTATATTATGTTCACATGTTAAAACATGTTAGCATTGTGTTAATTTGTTCAGAAAACATGATAAACATGCTAGCAATGTATTAAATTAAGCTACAAAGACACTTGCAATGTTACATAATGCTTGCAATGATACAACATGCTAGCAATGCTAATTCATGGTATACTCAATTTTTAAATTTTTAAATGTTTTAGCAAGAACACAGGGCCTATGTAATGAAACATTGCTTGAAGGTGAAGTATGAATCATAAGTGATCACACACTAACTGCGTCCTATCATGAGTTCGCCAGTAGCGGCTCAAACTCACACTAATGCGCGGAGACATCGGCACGAAGCACTGCAGAAGAGTCGCTACACGAGGTCACGACAGCAGCTATTAGCCTTTACACACCGCAAACTCAACAGCTTCTCCCGCGTGCGGTAGTGTTTTAGCTAATTGGAGAGAGTCCTGAAGACTGTGACCCTTCCCTGAACCCTGAACCGCACACGTACGCCACGCTGACCACGACACATCCAACACTAGAATCCGTAGAGATGGGGCTTGATAACACGCTTTTACAGACACAATTATTAACTAAATAAGGCATCTTCTGTCATAAAGTCAGAAAAACGAAGTGAACCAGACATTCTGTGCATGATTGATCAGAATCAAGAGTGGTTTTCCCATAGACTGTAAAATAACACGGACGTAGTGTGTGTGAAGTCACTCGTAGTGTTTCTGAAGAGCATTTTTGAAGCCTAAAGTGGGTGGAGCCGGCCGTTGCCATCTTAGCCGCGCGTCACTCCCGGATAAACGGAAATGTGCAGCGCGGCGGATTAGCTGAGGTGACGTGACGCTAACAGACAGCAGACAAACGGCTAGTAGAGACATCAGCGGAAATCCACCTGTCACTCAAGTGGCCACACCCTTAATTATGCAGAACTTTAAGGCTTTGTTTTATCATTTAAATGGATGAGTTATAAAAAAAATCCACCCCCCTCACAGTCGTCATGAAGAGCAAAATTAGCTATATAGATCAAAACCACTTTTTGCACCAGGCTGTAAACATGTTTTTTTCTGCTGTAAAGTTGGGCATATTAACATGCGGGTCTATGGGATTGAGTCTCCTCTGCAGCCGGTCTCTAGTGGCCAGTGGATGAACTGCACTTCAGTGTTGGTTTCAACATTTGAAGGTTGCAGCTTGGTTAAAACATGTTAAAAGTAATGCTAGTTCATAGTAACATGTTTAATCATGTTAGCAACATGCTAAAACATACTAGCAACATGTTAAAACATGTTAGAAATTTGCTAATTCATGCTAGAAACATAACAGCACGTTATATGTTCACGACATGTTAAAACATGTTAAAAACAATGCCCTAATTCATGCTAGTAACGTGTTAAATCATGCTAGCAAAATGCTCAAACATAATAATGTGATATTGTGATATCATGTGATAAAATGTGATAAAGAAATGTGATAAACCAATGCTAGCAACATGCTAAAATATACTAGCAATAAGTTAAAACATGCTAGCAGTGTCTAAAATCATGCTAGAAATGATAATCATGCTAACAATGTGATAAATCATGCTAGCAACATGCTAAAACATACTAGCAACATGTTAAACATGTCATTAATTAGTTAATTCATGCTAGAAACATGTTAACAATGCCCTATATTATGTTCACAACATGTTAAAAGCAATGCCCTAATTAGCGTTGCCACCCGTCCCGGTTTTCCAGGGATTGTTCTCTTTTTTGAGTGACAGTCCCGGAAAATGTTTATTCTTTCCCGGGACACGAATTGTCCCGTTTTTTTTGTGTGAAAATGTACTTCTAAAGTAGAATTTCCTGGTTTCAAATTAAACCGTTTCCGTCTACTGTTACTGTGTTTTCTTCATGGTTGTGAACATCCAATCCTGTGTCCATAAACGGGTAAAAACCATAGACAGTATATAAGACGGACACAGCGACCCCATAGATTTCAACGGAGAAAAGTGAAGCCCATTTGAAGCATCACTTCCTGATCGCCAGGCGAACTGCGCAGACTCAAACTGAGCTTGGTGACGTGTGTCTGACAGCTGTCAGTCTTCTAGTCGCTGTGCCGAGAGAAATCTGAATCATTCCCTTCCGAATCTCGCAGAGACGGAGAGCGTGAGCATTAGCTGTGCATGAGCTAGCAGCGGGAGCAACTTTATCACTCTCTATGGGCTTCTCTCTTGACTTTATCAGACTTTATGTCTCCACGTCCCCCCGATTGCCCGTGAGCTTCTCCGCCGGTCTATACGGTAATCTCTCTACTGTGTGACAGAGTCGCGCGGTTATGACGCAATCATTAGCCAATTTTTTACAAAAACTGCTTCTACGGGGCCATAACGTAAGATACAAGGTAATGGAGCCTTTTATACATTGTCGTGTTTCTTTAGAAATAAATAATGGACAAATGGAGTCTTTAAACGCCTCAGATGTAAAGTTATTCGCTGTCAAAGTGACGCAAAAATGAATGGGAGTCAATGGGATGCTAACAGCAGGTGAAGTTCTGCTACAATGGCGGCACCCGGGGAGGCTTCAGTTTCCGGCGGATGGATTACCGCCTTGGTAAAAACGGGTAAAACAGTGGATTGGCCAATGCCAGGCGTTTACTTTTATTTGATTGGAAGCTCAACTTATCGCCTAGCAACTGCCTGTGCTGTCGGTCGGTCGGTCGGTCGGTCGCACGCGCATCAACACACATCCAGGACTAAACAGCGTGAGCAGTTGTTAGCTAGCTTTTTAAAAACGTTCTATATACATCTATTGTGTGAAATGGGGAGAGAGACGGACGAGGAGGATAACACAACAAAATCGGATGAGCCACCAGTGTCAAAGAAAAAACTATTTACAACCTACAATACAGACTGGGCGAAAAGAGAAAACTTTTCTGAATGGGAAAATATTTTCCCCCTTACACCAACATCATGTTAGCCGGAAAGTTAATACATCGTAACAACGTGCTAACAAACATGCAAGCAACGTGCTAAATCATGTTAGAAACCTGCTATCAACATGCTAAACAATGTGCTAAATCATGCTACAAACATGCTAGCACTGTGCCGATTAATGCTAGAAACATGTTAACGACATGCTTAAAACGCGTTAGCAATGAGCTAAAGCATCTGTTCTTCTGTACAGCCTTCAAAATCTTCATACTTTAAGCTTTCAGGCTTTCTCAAGCCAACATTAAAGTTTGTGTTTTTAATCTACCGGTAGTTGCACTGAAGGTTAATTTACACTGTTATATTTCCATACGCACTGTACCTGAACACACGTCTGGATTATTCAATACTAATAACGCTTTCAATGCATCTGCTGCTGACAAAACATCAACATCTGTATGATTTCCATCGCTCTCTGATGTCGAACGAGTCGTTAAAATGCACGCTGTGCGCTGAAGACAGCTTTACGGGCCTGATGAACCGCAGCGATGAGGCCAGGGCTGCACACACACAACACCTCCAACAATCAACCGCATTTACTCTGCTAGCGCTGACCAGTGTAACTCAGACTATCCTTCCTTCAAGGACTCCAGACGCAGGACTGCAAGATGGATGGGTTCATTTCGCTCGCAAGGACAGGTTTAAAATGCAATGACTTCATACAGTTGCCTTGACCCTTTCTGGAGACATTTCCACTCCATCGCTGCCATTCTGAGCTCGTGTTAGCAGCACATACGCAACTGCATTTCTCAAAAGCATAATCTATGCATCCACTCTATAATAAAAGTGCCTCAGATCACTTGTAAGTTCATTATATGTGTAAGGAATTATTCATCAATAAAAGCCTCGCCCAAAACCATTTGATATATGATAGGAACGATCATGTGATTCTTCTCCAAATAGTGACATTGAAGAAGTGCACTTGATTAAATTGAATACATATGGTGACGCATTGCTGCAACATACATATTCTTTTTTTTTTACACACAATTATGTCGTAATAACGTTGTATAGTGACGTGTAATATGCCTTTATCAACATTAGAGAACTGACACAGCGGCGCCCCCTTTTTTTTAACACACATGAAAATGCACATTTCGAACTTAAATGGTTGTAATTAAAGAATGCTTTGGAATATAGATGTAAGATTGGTCTTGTTTTAAAGAAGACATTTGGCAGATTTTTTAATAAATTAAGAAAGTTAAACAGAAAAAAAGTAATAGAAGTTTGAGTTTATGAAAATGTACAATGTAAAAAATTTAATATTCATATTTTATATAAAATAGATATTTTCAAAACCTGGTGGACTCTAAAAATGCACACAAAAAAAATCGAAGCCAAAAATCTGAACAGGTTGTGTTTCAAATGTTAGGTTGATATCTCAGAAAATGAGCGTTCAGTGAGATGTAGTTTGGGCGCAGTACCACACTTCTCCACTAGTGGACATTACTGCCCATATTAGGCCGCCTCCATTTCCATATGTTGTTTGAGTCTGAACCATTATTATTACAATTTTCATACGATTTATGAAGTACTGTAGACATCCTATTCAGAAGTAGTGTTGGACGTTTGGCAGATTTTGAAATGAATTAAACCTCTAAGAAACACAGAAGATCACGTATGTGCATTATAGCTCGCTGACACATCACTAATGCTGAATCTATTATTATTTCTTTATATTTAAAACATTTCCAGACCTTTTTTTTCTAAAATAATTGAATGGATGCTATCTTTTGAACTCTTGGCATGAAAACAAACTGAGGTTTCTACCATTCTTTCATGATTTTTCATGTTCATCACTATTTCAAAATAAAGGTCTGAACACGCCTCAGGAGTATGAACATATTCTGGTTGGCTCCTCTGTAATTTAATTTGAAAATCAGTCACCAAATATGTAAACTAGAGATTGTAAGCTTTCAAATGATATATAGTTTGTCAAGTTTAGGTTTAGGTTTAGTATAGGATATTACTGTTTGAATTATGTAAAGGCTGTGCCAATATAAGGGTTAAAGCGATATAACATCTCGTTATTACGACATAATTGTGTAGACAAAATTATATATATGTGGCAGCAATGCACACTTGAAGGATAGGCATTTTTTTTTTTTAACTGTACTTGCAGATATGATATTATTGAAATAAAAGGTCACTTATGTGGATTAAAAGAGAGCACACTTTCATGACTGTTTACACTTTGAAAAAGAGCACTTTAGTCATAATGTCAAATTAAATGTTTTACTTTAAAGTACATTTAAAGAACTAATTTTGAAGTGTTTGCTAACATACTAAAGCACGTTAAGTACTTGATTATAATTTTAACTGTAGTGAGTTCTTAGATATTAAATTTAAGGTGAATATATCAATATATTTAAAAGCATGACGTACAAGTTTCAATAGAAATTATAGTTTAGTTTACCATAAATGCATTCAGCAGTTCACTTTAACCATATTTAAGACAAGCGAAGTAATAAAATTACATATAAAGATGTAGTCCTACTTAGGTTGGTCCAAAGCTCAGCTAATTTAATTTAATATACATTTAAACCATAATACATTTTCATTTAATTTCAATTAAGATGCATTTAAGTGTCCGAAAATATTACATTCACTACATATTTTTTGTGTAATAAGTTCTATTCTTTTTAATAAGTGCACTTTATTTTCTCAAGGGTGCATCCGTCAACTTTTAAACGACAAAAAATCAATATATGCTAAAAATCTTCCCGCTGCTTGTAGCTCCTAATTATCATAATTATGATTGCGAATATTCAAACTTGGTCCATCAAGCCAATAATGACTTATATATCCTATGTACTAGTAAACATAAAATGCAATTAAGTAATTATGAGTTATTAATGCAATTATGCAATCAACCAACAACAACAACAACAACAAAAAAACAACCAAAGTACACATAAATTACAATATTTTATTGTGAAAGCATGGCACTTTATAAAGTCTATTACTGCTTTAATCACGTCATTTTGCTATTGCTGAAAGTGCAAACTCATAACTTCAGAGGATTATTCATATAATAGGAGCTAAAGAGCTTCTGTATTTGTGTATTAGTCACAGATTTCACCCCGTCAATGACATAACTGAAGTATTTTTACACCGGAAATCTGAAAAAATGCCTCTAATCACAGCGCTAGCAGGTACAAAAGCTACTTTCAGTGCGTTTGCTCCTTTGGGGCTTCCAGGAAAGGCATAAGGCCGATTTACTGAACACTTTTGCTGAACAGCTTGTCTAAAGTAATAGGCATCATGTGACAGGGTCACAGGCTCTCGGCACTCGGTCTATTAAACAATGCTTTGACCCTCAGATCCACTGAGTTCTGGCCAGTTGTTACAGATGGACAGGTTATAAATGCTGCAATTACAGAACAAATGACCTCTGAGTGAACAGGCACCATTTAAAAGCTCTCAAATTATAGCCTTGGGTAAAAAAAAACACTTCAGTTTCAGACAATAGTGTGTTCAGTAAACGTGTGATCGTTGTCTTCATCTAACGAAGTGCAGCGCAGATGTCGTTTCATTTTTTTTTTTTTGTCTAATACTTTGGTAATTCCAGCATTTTTAAAGAGCTTAGGATCGCGTGTACCATTCAGTTTCACGGACGTCAGAGCCCGTCTGAAGGTTCATCAAAGTGCGCAATATTAAAAGCGCGGACTATGGACATACAGAACGGTTGCACCATCCTCCCCCTGCAATGCTGATCTAGCCAATGAGTTTCTATTCATAATGTAATTTTTGCCTTCATGAAAACGGTAAATCCGGGCTAATCTCTCCGTCCCCCTGGGCTCGGGATTAGTGCGCTGCATTAGAGCTAGGTGGACATGCTGTACTTCCATTTCATTGGGCTTTCAATTGATTAAGCACTGAAAAACACATCATAAAACTAATATCAGAAAGTCTCTTATTAATAATGCCAAATATTATTTTAAATCAATGAGCAAGGTGAACTTTAGAAATCTCACAGTAGAAGAGTGAGGTTGTGTCGGCTCCTGTAACACAATGTGTTGGGTAAAGCATGGCGGGTGTCCAGAGAGATTATAAGTATGATTTAACCTTTAGCACAGTGAGATGGAAAACACAAACACACACACACACACACACACACACACACACACACACCACTGCTAATATATTCAGCTGCATTCAGTGTCATTCAGAGCAGCGCTTCTCAAACCGTTCAGGTCAAGTACCACTTTTAAAATCAGAACATCAACACCAATGTTCTTGAACAGGAAACAGATATTTCCAACTTAAAGGGATTGTTCACCCAAAAATTAAAAAATTGTCATAATTTACTCATGCTCATGTCGTTCAAAACCTGTGAGACTTTCATTCATCTTCAGAAACAAAAATTAAGATATTTTAAAGAAACCTGAGAGATTTATGTTCCTCCATTGACAGTCCATGTAACCATTTTGACATTTCAAAAAAAGATTGCAAAACGAATCCAAATGAATCAAGCAGTTTTAGTTAAAATGTTCTGTTGAGACTTGATCGCTTTATATGATGAACAGATTGAATTTAGGCTTTTATTCACATATAGACATTATTAATCTGCGAACATAGACGTACTTGCTTGACGACTAACATGAGAATGAATGAACCTCATTGGTTCTTGCAGAAGATCAAACGTGATGCGTAACACGAGAATGAACCTCATTGGTTCTTGCAGAAGATCAAACGTGATGCGTAACACGAGAATGAACCTCATTGGTTCTTGCAGAAGATCAAACGTGATGCGTAACACGAGAATGAACCTCATTGGTTCTTGCAGAAGATCAAACGTGATGCGTAACACGAGAATGAACCTCATTGGTTCTTGCAGAAGATCAAACGTGATGCGTAACACAGAAATGAACCTCATTGGTTCTTGCAGAAGATCAAACGTGATGCGTAACACGAGAATGAACCTCATTGGTTCTTGCAGAAGCTCAAACGTGATGCGTAACACGAGAATGTACCTCATTGGTTCTTGCAGAAGATCAAACGTGATGCGTAACACGAGAATGAACCTCATTGGTTCTTGCAGAAGATCAAACGTGATGCGTAACACGAGAATGAACCTCATTGGTTCTTGCAGAAGATCAAACGTGATGCGTAACACGAGAATGAACCTCATTGGTTCTTGCAGAAGATCAAACGTGATGCGTAACACGAGAATGAACCTCATTGGTTCTTGCAGAAACTCAAACGTGATGCGTAACACGAGAATGTACCTCATTGGTTCTTGCAGAAGCTCAAACGTGATGCGTAACACAGGAATGAACCTCACTGGTTCTTGCAGAAACTCAAACGTGATGCGTAACACGAGAATGAACCTCATTGGTTCTTGCAGAAGCTCAAACGTGATGCGTAACACAGGAATGAACCTCATTGGTTCTTGCAGAAGATCAAACGTGATGCGTAACACAGGAATGAACCTCATTGGTTCTTGCAGAAGATCAAACGTGATGCGTAACACGAGAATGAACCTCATTGGTTCTTGCAGAAGATCAAACGTGATGCGTAACACAGGAATGAACCTCACTGGTTCTTGCAGAAGATCAAACGTGATGCGTAACACAGGAATGAACCTCATTGGTTCTTGCAGAAGATCAAACGTGATGCGTAACACGAGAATGAACCTCATTGGTTCTTGCAGAAACTCAAACGTGATGCGTAACACGAGAATGAACCTCATTGGTTCTTGCAGAAGATCAAACGTGATGCGTAACACGAGAATGAACCTCATTGGTTCTTGCAGAAACTCAAACGTGATGCGTAACACGAGAATGAACCTCATTGGTTCTTGCAGAAGCTCAAACGTGATGCGTAACACAAGAATGAACCTCATTGGTTATTGCAGAAGCTCAAACGTGATGCGTAACACAGGAATGAACCTCATTGGTTCTTGCAGAACCTCAAACGTGATCCGTAACACAAGAATGAACCTCATTGGTTCTTGCAGAAGCTCAAACGTGATGCGTAACACAAGAATGAACCTCATTGGTTCTTGCAGAACCTCAAACGTGATGCGTAACACAAGAATGAACCTCATTGGTTCTTGCAGAAACTCAAACGTGATGCGTAACACGAGAATGAACCTCATTGGTTCTTGCTGAAGCTCAAACGTGATGCGTAACACAGGAATGAACCTCATTGGTTCTTGCTGAAGCTCAAACGTGATGCGTAACACGAGAATGAACCTCATTGGTTCTTGCAGAAACTCAAACGTGATGTGTAACACGAGAATGAACCTCATTGGTTCTTGCAGAAGCTCAAACGTAATGCGTAACACGAGAATGAACCTCATTGGTTCTTGCAGAAACTCAAACGTAATGCGTAACACGAGAATGAACCTCATTGGTTCTTGCTGAAACTCAAACGTGATGCGTAACACGAGAATGAACCTCATTGGTTCTTGCAGAACCTCAAACGTGATGCGTAACACAAGAATGAACCTCATTGGTTCTTGCAGAAACTCAAACGTGATGCGTAACACGAGAATGAACCTCATTGGTTCTTGCTGAAGCTCAAACGTGATGCGTAACACAGGAATGAACCTCATTGGTTCTTGCTGAAGCTCAAACGTGATGCGTAACACGAGAATGAACCTCATTGGTTCTTGCAGAAACTCAAACGTGATGTGTAACACGAGAATGAACCTCATTGGTTCTTGCAGAAGCTCAAACGTAATGCGTAACACGAGAATGAACCTCATTGGTTCTTGCAGAAACTCAAACGTAATGCGTAACACGAGAATGAACCTCATTGGTTCTTGCAGAAACTCAAACGTGATGCGTAACACGAGAATGAACCTCATTGGTTCTTGCAGAAACTCAAACGTAATGCGTAACACGAGAATGAACCTCATTGGTTCTTGCAGAAACTCAAACGTGATGCGTAACACGAGAATGAACCTCATTGGTTCTTGCAGAAACTCAAACGTAATGCGTAACACGAGAATGAACCTCATTGGTTCTTGCAGAAACTCAAACGTGATGCGTAACACGAGAATGAACCTCATTGGTTCTTGCAGAAGCTCAAACGTGATGCGTAACACGAGAATGAACCTCATTGGTTCTTGCAGAAGCTCAAACGTAATGCGTAACACGAGAATGAACCTCATTGGTTCTTGCAGAAGCTCAAACGTAATGCGTAACACGAGAATTAACCTCATTGGTTCTTGCAGAAACTCAAACGTAATGCGTAACACGAGAATGAACCTCATTGGTTCTTGCAGAAACTCAAACGTGATGAGTAACACGAGAATGAACCTCATTGGTTCTTGCAGAAGCTCAAACGTGATGCGTAACACGAGAATGAACCTCATTGGTTCTTGCAGAAGCTCAAACGTAATGCGTAACACGAGAATGAACCTCATTGGTTCTTGCAGAAGCTCAAACGTGATGCGTAACACAGGAATGAACCTCATTGGTTCTTGCAGAAGCTCAAACGTGATGCGTAACACAAGAATGAACCTCATTGGTTCTTGCAGAAGCTCAAACGTGATGCGTAACACGAGAATGAACCTCATTGGTTCTTGCAGAAGCTCAAACGTGATGCGTAACACAAGAATGAACCTCATTGGTTCTTGCAGAAGCTCAAACGTGATGCGTAACACAAGAATGAACCTCATTGGTTCTTGCAGAAGCTCAAACGTGATGCGTAACACGAGAATGAACCTCATTGGTTCTTGCAGAAGCTCAAACGTGATGCGTAACAAGAGAATGAACCTCATTGGTTCTTGTAGAAGCTCAAACGTGATGCGTAACACGAGAATGAACCTCATTGGTTCTTGCAGAAGCTCAAACGTGATGCGTAACACAAGAATGAACCTCATTGGTTCTTGCAGAAGCTCAAACGTGATGCGTAACACAAGAATGAACCTCATTGGTTCTTGCAGAAGCTCAAACGTGATGCGTAACAAGAGAATGAACCTCATTGGTTCTTGCAGAAGCTCAAACGTGATGCGTAACACGAGAATGAACCTCATTGGTTCTTGCTGAAGCTCAAACGTGATGCGTAACACGAGAATGAACCTCATTGGTTCTTGCTGAAGCTCAAACATGATGCGTAACACAGGAATGAACCTCATTGGTTCTTGCTGAAGCTCAAACGTGATGCGTAACACGAGAATGAACCTCATTGGTTCTTGCAGAAGCTCAAACGTGATGCGTAACACGAGAATGAACCTCATTGGTTCTTGCAGAAGCTCAAACGTGATGCGTAACACGGGAATGAACCTCATTGGTTCTTGCAGAAGCTCAAACGTGATGCGTAACACGAGAATGAACCTCATTGGTTCTTGCAGAAGCTCAAACGTGATGCGTAACACGAGAATTAACCTCATTGGTTCTTGCTGAAGCTCAAACGTGATGCGTAACACGAGAATGAACCTCATTGGTTCTTGCAGAAGCTCAAACGTGATGCGTAACACAAGAATGAACCTCATTGGTTCTTGCTGAAGCTCAAACGTGATGCGTAACACGAGAATGAACCTCATTGGTTCTTGCAGAAGCTCAAACGTGATGCGTAACACGAGAATGAACCTCATTGGTTCTTGCTGAAGCTCAAACGTGATGCGTAACACGAGAATGAACCTCATTGGTTCTTGCTGAAGCTCAAACGTGATGCGTAACACAGGAATGAACCTCATTGGTTCTTGCAGAAGCTCAAACGTGATGCGTAACACGAGAATGAACCTCATTGGTTCTTGCAGAAGCTCAAACGTGATGCGTAACACAAGAATGAACCTCATTGGTTCTTGCAGAAGCTCAAACGTGATGCGTAACACGAGAATGAACCTCATTGGTTCTTGCAGAAGCTCAAACGTGATGCGTAACACGAGAATGAACCTCATTGGTTCTTGCTGAAGCTCAAACGTGATGCGTAACACGAGAATGAACCTCATTGGTTCTTGCTGAAGCTCAAACGTGATGCGTAACACAGGAATGAACCTCATTGGTTCTTGCAGAAGCTCAAACGTGATGCGTAACACGAGAATGAACCTCATTGGTTCTTGCAGAAGCTCAAACGTGATGCGTAACACAAGAATGAACCTCATTGGTTCTTGCAGAAGCTCAAACGTGATGCGCAACACAAGAATGAACCTCATTGGTTCTTGCAGAAGCTCAAACGTGATGCGCAACACAAGAATGAACCTCATTGGTTCTTGCAGAAGCTCAAACGTGATGCGTAACACGAGAATGAACCTCATTGGTTCTTGCAGAAGCTCAAACGTGATGCGTAACACGAGAATGAACCTCATTGGTTCTTGCAGAAGCTCAAACGTGATGCGTAACACAAGAATGAACCTCATTGGTTCTTGCAGAAGCTCAAACGTGATGCGCAACACAAGAATGAACCTCATTGGTTCTTGCAGAAGCTCAAACGTGATGCGTAACACAAGAATGAACCTCATTGGTTCTTGCAGAAGCTCAAACGTGATGCGTAACAAGAGAATGAACCTCATTGGTTCTTGCAGAAGCTCAAACGTGATGCGTAACACGAGAATGAACCTCATTGGTTCTTGCTGAAGCTCAAACGTGATGCGTAACACAGGAATGAACCTCATTGGTTCTTGCAGAAGCTCAAACGTGATGCGTAACACGAGAATGAACCTCATTGGTTCTTGCAGAAGCTCAAACGTGATGCGTAACACGAGAATGAACCTCATTGGTTCTTGCAGAAGCTCAAACGTGATGCGTAACACGAGAATGAACCTCATTGGTTCTTGCAGAAGCTCAAACGTGATGCGTAACACGAGAATGAACCTCATTGGTTCTTGCAGAAGCTCAAACGTGATGCGTAACACAAGAATGAACCTCATTGGTTCTTGCTGAAGCTCAAACGTGATGCGTAACACGAGAATGAACCTCATTGGTTCTTGCAGAAGCTCAAACGTGATGCGTAACACGAGAATGAACCTCATTGGTTCTTGCTGAAGCTCAAACGTGATGCGTAACACAGGAATGAACCTCATTGGTTCTTGCAGAAGCTCAAACGTGATGCGTAACACGAGAATGAACCTCATTGGTTCTTGCAGAAGCTCAAACGTGATGCGTAACACGAGAATGAACCTCATTGGTTCTTGCAGAAGCTCAAACGTGATGCGTAACACAAGAATGAACCTCATTGGTTCTTGCTGAAGCTCAAACGTGATGCGTAACACGAGAATGAACCTCATTGGTTCTTGCTGAAGCTCAAACGTGATGCGTAACACGAGAATGAACCTCATTGGTTCTTGCTGAAGCTCAAACGTGATGCGTAACACAGGAATGAACCTCATTGGTTCTTGCAGAAGCTCAAACGTGATGCGTAACACAGGAATGAACCTCATTGGTTCTTGCAGAAGCTCAAACGTGATGCGTAACACAAGAATGAACCTCATTGGTTCTTGCAGAAGCTCAAACGTGATGCGTAACACAAGAATGAACCTCATTGGTTCTTGCAGAAGCTCAAACGTGATGCGTAACACAAGAATGAACCTCATTGGTTCTTGCAGAAACTCAAACGTGATGCGTAACAAGAGAATGAACCTCATTGGTTCTTGCAGAAGCTCAAACGTGATGCGTAACACAAGAATGAACCTCATTGGTTCTTGCAGAAGCTCAAACGTGCTGCGTAACACAAGAATGAACCTCATTGGTTCTTGCAGAAGCTCAAACGTGATGTGTAACACAGGAATGAACATCATTGGTTCTTGCATAAACTCAAACGTGATGCGTAACACGAGAATGAACCTCATTGGTTCTTGCAGAAGCTCAAACGTGATGCGTAACACAGAAATGAACCTCATTGGTTCTTGCAGAAGCTCAAACGTGATGCGTAACACAAGAATGAACCTCATTGGTTCTTGCAGAAGCTCAAACGTGATGCGTAACACAAGAATGAACCTCATTGGTTCTTGCAGAAGCTCAAACGTGATGCGTAACACAAGAATGAACCTCATTGGTTCTTGCAGAAGCTCAAACGTGATGTGTAACACAGGAATGAACATCATTGGTTCTTGCAGAAACTCAAACGTGATGCGTAACACAGGAATGAACCTCATTGGTTCTTGCAGAAGCTCAAACGTGATGCGTAACACAAGAATGAACCTCATTGGTTCTTGCAGAAGCTCAAACGTGATGTGTAACACAGGAATGAACATCATTGGTTCTTGCAGAAACTCAAACGTGATGCGTAACACGAGAATGAACCTCATTGGTTCTTGCAGAAGCTTAAACGTGATGCGTAACACGAGAATGAACATCATTGGTTCTTGCAGAAACTCAAACGTGATGCGTAACACGAGAATGAACCTCATTGGTTCTCATGCTTGATCTTCCGTTTACCGTATTTGATGTGTACGGTAATGAATGTGTGTGTGAAGCCTTAATTTATTCTGTTCAAGGCGATTGAGTGTCTTTAGAAGTTGATCTTGGATTAGTTTTACGATCTACGAAGATGTAGTTTTGGAGACTGTCAATGGAGGAACAGAAATCTCTCAGATTTCATTCAAATATCTTGATTTGGTTTTCGGAGATGAATTAAAGTCTTACGGGTTTGGAACGACATGAGAGTGAGTAAATAATGACACACTAAAGAAAGATGAGCATGGAAAAAATCATAACAGATCCTCCATAAACAGCCAGAGTTGAGTCTGTGTGGAGACCATGCGTTTCCCTGCTATTGTTATTGACCAGTGAACTGGAGATGTTGTGACAGCGATCACTGTCGGGCCCTGGAGTAAAACACTTAACCTCAGATTACACCGCAGGGACCGTGCCGGTAATTTAAGATGATGATGTGCTATGGTAACGTTGTTTACAGTACAGTGTTCGGAAACTGTAAGTCGTGGAAACAATTTCCCTCGGCCCTCGTCTTGTGGCAAATAAACAGTCTCTGTTCTGACGTTCCTGTTCATGACGTGCACTGCGACTGCGTTATGAAGAAGCACGTGTGGAAAATCAGGAGCTTTTTGATGCAGGTGCAAAACAGCGTAATGTGTTATTACCCTCTCTCTCACACACACACACACACACACACACACACATTCGTGCACAAACTTTAAACATAGTGGTGGTTATCATATGTGACCCTGGACCACAAAACCAGTCACATGGGTAAAACAAATTTAAATTGAGATTTACACATCACATGAAAGCTGAATAAATAATCTCTCCATCGATGCATACACAGGCTTCTTGTATACCAACAATACCGGATGCGCGCGCATCCAAGAGGCAAGACCGCTATATGTTATGCCGAGTTCTGTAAAAGAACATTGTAATTAACGTAGATTTCGCATTGTTTGTAAATTCTTGTTGACTCAATAACTGAAAACTGCAATTTCAGAGTTGAATCTGTTTGCTTGTGTTTCATTTGCATATTAATTAGGGCTGTCAAAAGATTAATCGCGATTAATCGCATCCAAAATAAAAGTTTGTGTTTGCATAATATATGTGTGTGTACTGTGTATAATTATTTATATATAAAAAAACACACACAAGCATGTATATATTTAAGAAAAATTGGTTATATTTATATATAAAATATTTCTATATAATATAAATTATATAAATGTATATACAGTATATAAATGCAAATATTTCTTAAATATATACATGAATGTGTGTGTATTTATACATAATAATTATACACAGTACACACACATATATTATGCAAACACAAACTTTTATTTTGGATGTGATTAATCGCGATTAATCTTTTGACAGGCCTAATATTAATATAACATTATGTAAAACGTTAGTTAGTTGACTAGTGTGAAATTGTCCAACTAAGTTTGCGAATCATAAGAGCCTGACATTCCCTATGCATTTAGTTTACAGCACAACAGCTCCGCGTCATCTCTGCTTCTGCTAGATATAGCCGTAAAGACTGTTGCTTTCTGCCTCTTAGATGCGCGCGCATGTGATGACGTTGCACAAAAACCAGTGTGTGGTGTGTTATGATAGGACAATATGTGATCGAGACACAACTATTGAAAATCTGGAATCTGAGGAGCAAAAAAAATTTAACATTGAAAAAATCTCCTTTTAAAGTTGTGCATTTATGTTCACGATTGTGCTGCATTCACTCACAAAAATACATGTTTTATATATTTACGGTAGGACATTTACTAAATATCTTCATGAACATGATCTTAATATCCTCATGATTTTTGGCATAAGAGAGAAATCTATCATTTTGACCCATACGATGTATAGTTTGCTAATGCCACAGATATACCCGTGCGGCTCCAGACTGGGTGAGACTTGTGTAAAAAAAGTTCATTATATTTGGTAATTCATATCGGAAATTGCTAACAAGTTCTAACTATCTATAGAATCAAAAACTATGAAAATCTATTACCAAATTATTAATTGAGTAAACATTAAGTTCAGTTGGATTAAATAACAAACTTTTAATAAAGTGTATTAAACTGAACAAGAGGAGATGCCATGGGCTCTATTGTAACGCTCTGAAACGCAAGTGTCAAAGCGCGAAACACAAGTAACTCTGTGGGCGGATCCCGGCGCTGTTGCTATTATACCGGCGGGATAAACGACTCTTGCGCCCGACGCAAATCTAAAATGTGTGTGTCTGAAGTCGCTTTATTACTCATAGGTGTGGTTTGGGCGTAACGTGAAATAAACCAATCAGAGCGTCCTCTCACATTCCCTTTAAGAGCCGGCGCGCTTGTTCCATGGCGGATTGCTATTATAACGGCGGGTTTGCCGGCGCACGCCAGGAGCGGTTCACAGCCGAGGAGACCGACGTTCTCGCCAGGGCCGTAAAACACAGAGAAGTGACATTGGGGATGATGGAGAAACACACACACATTAGCTTCGGTTAAACAGGCGTATAATAATTTGGGTAAATGTGTAATCTAGATTTATGCCTATTTTTTCACATCTTCACGGACACAACAATGATTTCCCTCGTGTGTTAATATTTTTCCTTGTAATAATGTATGATTTGCAAAAATGAAAACTGCTGCGTCTGTTTAGATTAGAGAATCAAAGTGTGTGTGTTGTTCACACGCTACATAATGGCCAAGCACGCGCTCTTAAAATAGCATCTGACTAACGCGCGGCGCCGCTGTCTTTAGACGAGGTTTCTCCTGGTCAGCGGCGGAGTTGTTTTCTGAAACTGCAGAATATCACCAGGGAACGTTTGCGCCGGAACACACTCCTCTTTGCGCTGAACCGCCCCCCCGAGCGCAAGTTCATTCCCTAATTTACCGACGTGCGTCTGTGGAGGGAAGAGTCCGCTGTGCTCAGGTGCAGAACAGGAATGATACATGCGTCAGTGTACAAAGTCAATTGCGCTGGGTGCAAGATAGGGCCCAATGTGTGTCATTGCAGGTGCATTGCTTATGAGATCAATGTATGTCTCTCAACCCCCCTCTCCCCGTCCCTCCCCCCCTCCCTCTCTCTCTCTCTGACCTTGCAGTTGGAGACGGTGATACTGTAGGAAATGAGCACCGTCACTATTGGCCACTTCATCTGTGGTCTCGGGGGAAGCTGTCAGTCGAGTGATACAGAAATCTCCACTGGAGAGTGACAGAAAGCTCATCTCAGACGTCTGTGAACTTCACACGCTGCTCTAATGATCGTCCTTTCTAACAATAAGACAGAGACGGGATTTTTTGAGTGACATGCGGGTCCTAGTTAAAGAACTGCAGTGTGTGATGCATCTTCTGTGTGACGATCATTGTGAAGAACTAGATCAGGGGACTCCATCAAACCCGAAACAAACACACCTGAACAAGCCAATCGACGTCTTCACGATCACTAGAAAGTTTTTATCGAGGTGGGAGCTAAACTCTGACCAAAATATCTAAGTGTCCGTCTACATTAATCCGGATACATTTGAAAATGGCATTTTCGTTTAAAAACGTTCTCCGTCCACACTAGCGTTTTCCCTGAAAACCCACGCCTGAAAACGCTAAATTCCCCTTTACTGCGCATGTGTAAACCCTCACCAAAGCTCACTGAGATGATTCATTAATAAAACCACTGTTTCAGTGGCAAAGTAAAACTTGAGCGTTTTGAGCAACCGAACACACATCTTTAATACATAAAGAGACAGAGCGTATTTAGGTCACGCCCACACCGGGGGGGGGGGGGGGGGGGGGGGGGGGAAACAATCTCAAATATAAGCTGTCGACCCCAAAAAACGAGTGTTTAAAGGAGAACTCCGGGCAATTTTCAAGTTAATTTGATCGTTATACCTTTGTGAGTTCTGCCTATAGAAAAAAAACCGAACCGGATTGGTGCTTGCCACACGGAGCTACTACCGCTACCGCTAATGCCCAGAGCTCACTCAGCTAACGGCAGTTATGGGGCATATTCATAAAGAGTGTGTCTGTGCCTCTTAACAGACACAACATGCAATTAAAATGTCTGTCCAACATGAACCGTGTCCTTACATGACAACAAGATGCGTTTAGCAACTTAGCCATTGTTTAAATTCACCTAAATAGTGTTTTAGAGACGGCTAGCTGTAGTCTCGCGCTAAAGTCCTGCGGGAACTCCCGTTGTCGCTGGAAAAGGTATTGTTGACTGAAGAGTGTGAGGCTAGTTCTTCGTCTGTATACTCGGGTTCGAATAAATAAGGACGACCATCAAACTCAAAAGCCTCTTCCATGTGTTCAAAATCTTCTATATTCTCCATAGTTACGTTACGAACCATTTCTTCATCACTCTTCACACACACGACGCTCCTCCTGCACACACTTCTATTTACCTTTTCCGGCTACAACGGGAGTTCCCACGGGACTTCAGCGCGAGACGACAGCTAGCCGTCTCAAACACTATTTAGGTGAATACTTTGGTCAGGTGGTGTTTATAGCAGAGGGGGTGGAGCTTCAGATTCTAGAGAGCATTTCATTGGACAGAAGATGTGGTGATGTCATAAAAATCCCTGATCCATTTTAGTGTAAGTGAGAGACTGTAAGTTTTGAATGCTTATATCTCCTAAATGCGGTTTTGGAGCACACAAGCTTATTCATAACCTTATGCTGACATATGCATACTAAAAGCTAAAAAAAAAACTTACATTTTGATTTCAGGGGGTCTTTAATTCTGCCATCCTGAAGAGTGTGTTTGCTTTACGGCCAGCATCAAGCTGATAGTTACTGCTCAACACACGGTCGACTTGAGACGCAATAATGACCCGGCGCTCAGCTCAACTCGTGCTCACATCAGAACAAGCGAGCCGATGACAAGCAACACACGCTTTGCTAAACGTGTGCGACTGAAATAATTGCAGAAGAACCAAATCATTATTAACATTATTAACAGAGCTGAAGGATGTTTAATAAAGTCCTCGGTCATCACCAGTGTGGCTCTGCTCCTCTTATTACATTAATAATCCAGCATGCACAATACTGGGAAGTATTATTGCTGTGAAATCTGGACAATATCAAAGCAAGTTTATATTTAAATTCCCCAAAGATAAAATAATAGATTTACTGATTACAGTGAATAGCTTGTGAAACATTAGTTGGTAGTCCATGTGAGTTTAGAATAATTAAGACTGAAAGAAGATCAAAAATGCAGTAAAATCAGAAATACTGTGAAATATTATTAAATAACTACTTTAAAAGTTTAGCCGAGCTACTTCATATTTTTGTGGAAATTGTTTTTATTTTCCAGGATTCTTTGATGAATAGAAAGTTCAAGAAGTTGCTGGAGATGTCATGTGATCGCCATGTGATTGGTTTATTAGATGTTTGTGTTAATGAGCAGTTAAACGGGTATATATCGGTAACACTTCACAATAAGCTTCATTAGTTAATGTATTAATTAACATGAAATAACAATGAGCAATATTTGTTACAGTAATTAATGTTAGTTAATAAAAATCCAGCTGTTCATTGATTATTCATGTTAGTTGACACAGTGCATGAACTAATGTTAACTAATACAACCTTTGATTTAAATAACGTATTAGTAAATGTTGAAATGAATATTAGCTAAGATTAATAAATGCTGAATAAATATTGTTCATTCTTAGTTGATGTGAACTAAGGTAGTTATGTTAACTAATGAACCTTATTGTAAAGTGTTACCGGTATATCTAAGTGGCCGGTGTGTATATATATACTATATATAATATAAAATCGCAACTAATCGTTTGCAGAATAAAAGTTTGTGTTTACATCATATATGTGTGTGTGTACTGTGAGTATAATAATTATGTATTTATAAATGCACACACATGCATGTATATATTTAAAAAATATTGACATGTTTATATAATTTTTTTATATTTAAATATAATTTATATTATATATAATTATAAATACTTAATATATAAATAGATTTTTTTTCTTAAAATTATACATGCATGTTTGTGTATTTATATATACATAATTATTATACACAGTACACACACACATATATGATGTAAACAAAAACTTTTATTCTGCAAACGATTAGTTGCGATTAATCATTATGCAGCCCTAGTGTATATATTCTAATTAATATTAATATATATATATATATATATATATATTAGGGGTGTGACGAGATCTCGCGAGACTAAAATGTGACGAGATTTCTCGGCGAGTGAAAAGCTGTCTCGCGATATCGCCATGATTAGCATTGAATAAGCCACCGCTACATTCACATTGCATTACGGTGTACACCGCGGCACCGCCTCCACTGTGGTTTTGCTATTGTAAACTATTGTAAACGTCTCCTCTGCTCATCCAGCACGAGTTGCAGTCGCACACAGAGTGTGACAGTGCAGCAGGAGTCAGTTCACTGATCGCGTTATGATGGCGGAGGATTTGTTGCGCAACAGAGAGTCGGTCTGAGATGTCTTAGGGCGGTTCACACAGAACGTGTTTTTCCATTCCAGTGCGGTACTTTTCCATTGTTTTCTATGTAAACGCGCTAGACGGATGTGTAACTTGCGCTCGCGTCTTGCATCTTTTGCAGCGTCTCGCGCATGACACAGCGTTCTGAAACCGCGGCGCTCAAGTTAAAATCAGTTCCCCCATTCTACTGCCAGCGTATCGCATTTTACACAGCAAACACACATTCTGTGTGAATGGCCCCTTATCTTGTAGAACGCGCGCTCAGCACCGCCACTACGGAGTGAAAGTAAAACACGATGCGCGCAAATTAGACTGCATACAATAGCCCGTCTCCCAATATCAAACCCCGTCTCCCAATATCAAACCCCGTCTCCCAATATCAAACCCCGTCTCCCAATATCAAACCCCGTCTCCCAATATCAAACCCCATCTCCCAATATCAAACCCCGTCTCCCAATATCAAACCCCGTCTCCCAATATCAAACCCCGTCTCCCAATATCAAACCCCGTCTCCCAATATCAAACCCCGTCTCCCAATATCAAACCCCGTCTCCCAATATCAAACCCCGTCTCCCAATATCAAACCCCATCTCCCAATATCAAACCCCGTCTCCCAATATCAAACCCCGTCTCCCAATATCAAACCCCGTCTCCCAATATCAAACCCTGTCTCCCAATATCAAACCCCGTCTCCCAATATCAAACCCCGTCTCCCAATATCAAACCCCGTCTCCCAATATCAAACCCCGTCTCCCAATATCAAACCCCGTCTCCCAATATCAAACCCCGTCTCCCAATATCAAACCCCGTCTCCCAATATCAAACCCCGTCTCCCAATATCAAACCCCGTCTCCCAATATCAAACCCCGTCTCCCAATATCAAACCCCGTCTCCCAATATCAAACCCCGTCTCCCAATATCAAACCCCGTCTCCCAATATCAAACCCCGTCTCCCAATATCAAATCCCGTCTCCCAATATCAAACCCCGTCTCCCAATATCAAACCCAGTCTCCCAATATCAAACCCCGTCTCCCAATATCAAACCCCGTCTCCCAATATCAAACCCTGTCTCCCAATATCAAACCCCGTCTCCCAATATCAAACCCCGTCTCCCAATATCAAACCCCGTCTCCCATTATCAAACCCCGTCTCCCAATATCAAACCCCGTCTCCCAATATCAAACCCAGTCTCCCAATATCAAACCCCGTCTCCCAATATCAAACCCCGTCTCCCAATATCAAACCCCGTCTCCCAATATCAAACCCCGTCTCCCAATATCAAACCCCGTCTCCCAATATCAAACCCCGTCTCCCAATATCAAACCTATCTCTGGACGGTGCAGTTGTGGCTCTGGTCTCTGTTTGCACTTTGAACACAGAGAGAGTTGGCCTACTTTGATTGGTTGCACTTAATTATCGTTTGCACTAATAAGACTGTTTATACTGTTTTTATTTCTATTTTCAATTTGTGGAAAGTAGTTTCATTTGGAGGTCACACACAGCCTCAATCAGAAGTTCTGGAAGCTCATAATGTACAGTAAGGTCTGAAGAGACCCGTGTGAAGTCATACTCGAGAGAAGCCAGTCAGTGGAGTTTGTGGTAAAACCTTTACAGTGCTTGTATATTGTTGTATTTCAATGTATTTGATCATTCATACTCATAAAGTAGAACTGAAATAACATTCATTACAAGATGATTTAGTTAAAACATTTCAAAATGCACCTGCAGACTATTTTTCCAGTCATGAATTTTGTCATTGAGGATTTCTATCAAATATTGTGCAAAAATCTCGTCTCGTCTCGTTCTTGTGAACCCAATCTCGTGTCTCGTCTTGTCTCGTGAGATAAGGGTCTCGTCACACCCCTAATATATATATATATATATTCCCACTTTAAACCCTGACATTCCCAAAGTGCTTCTCTGCACACAACGACTGAACGCAGAAGTTCAGAGATCTCCTTTAAACACAGCAGATATTCCCTGTAACGAAACATGAGGCTCTCGGCAGCAACACAGATTAAGACACAAAGAACATTGAGCTTCATCTCCACGGACGTCTACCTATTAGTCTCTTAGTACGCCTCATTTCCCATGATCCTCTCTGCTAACCTGTCAGCGGGCTAATTTCACCCCGAGGAGAGCCTATTATTTGTAATGCTCAAAATGCAGACGGCTGGGCACATCTTGGCAGCCAAAGTACAGGCATTACCTTCTGCTGCGTTTGTGACGCTAATTGTGTCACATTCAGTATCTGAGGAATGACCAGAGCCGCCGGAAACACACACAACGGCACTTAATCACACAGGGACACTTCACGTGTTAGCGCACACTGACACGCGCGGCACGCGGAGGACAGCGGCGCGGCGTAGAGGTGGACAGTAACCCGGCACATCTCCTCGAGGACTGTACTTAAGGACACTTTTTCATCTGTACTTTACTTCAGTGTTATTTTTCCTGGAAACGTTTTACTTTAAAGGGGTGTTTGATTATGATTTGACTTTTCTAACTGTAGTTAGTGTGTAATGTTGTGTTTTCTAACTGTAGTTAGTGTGTAATGTTGTGTTTTCTAACTGTAGTTAGGGTGTAATGTTGTGTTTTCTAACTGTAGTTAGTGTGT
>JARPMJ010000955.1:135000-202495 GCA_033366665.1 Phoxinus dragarum
ACAGTCCAGGCAAAGGGTCAAAAGTCCAATAAGGCAATCCAAAAACACAAAACAGGAACAGGCAGGAACAGAAGTGTGGGGACAATATACAAGGACTCCGTGACAAACACTGAAACTGACAGGGTATATATACACAAGTGCTAAACGAGGTGACGAGAAACAGCTGAACACAATGAACACTCAGTGACAGACAGGATTATGGGAAGTGTAGTGAAAATGCCTAGACACCGTGAAAACTGAGACCTCTAATGTTAACCCCAGGGAACCACCAGACACTGTGACATAACCTCCCCTCTACGGAGCGGCTACCAGACGCTCCAAGACCACAAGAAACAAACAAAACAAGAGTCCAGGCGGGAGGAGGAAAGGTGGAGGATCAGGGGGTGGGATGGGGGGACCAGGTCCATGGAGGGGAACAGGAACAAGGGGGAACGGCTCAAGCGCCGGCCAGGGCGAAACAGACAATCCATCGGGTGGCCACGGCGGTGAAGACCCTTCGGGCGGCCACGGCGGTGAAGACCCTTCGGGCGGCCACGGCGGTGAAGACCCCTCGGGCGGCCACGGCGGTGAAGACCCCTCGGGCGGCCACGGCGGTGAAGACCCCTCGGGCGGCCACGGCGGTGAAGACCCCTCGGGCGGCCACGGCGGTGAAGACCCCTCGGGCGGCCACGGCGGTGAAGACCCCTCGGGCGGCCACGGCGGTGAAGACCCCTCGGGCGGCCACGGCGGTGAAGACCCCTCGGGCGGCCACGGCGGTGAAGACCCCTCGGGCGGCCACGGCGGTGAAGACCCCTCGGGCGGCCAGGGCGGTGAAGACCCCTCGGGCGGCCATGGCGGTGAAGACCAGGGTGAGGCCGACCACTCGGGCGGCCATGGCGGTGAAGACCAAGGCGGAACAGAGACAGACCCTGGCTCAGGAACAGACACCACCGGCTCAGGAACGGGAACAGCAACAGACACCACCGGCTCAGGAACGGGAACAGCAACAGACACCACCGGCTCAGGAACGGGAACAGCAACAGACACCACCGGCTCAGGAACTGGAACTGCAACAGACACCACCGGCTCAGGAACTGCAACAGACACCACCGGCTCAGGAACTGCAACAGACACCACCGGCTCAGGAACTGCAACAGACACCACCGGCTCAGGAACTGCAACAGACACCACCGGCTCAGGAGCTGCAACAGACACCACTGGCTCAGGAACTGCAACAGCAACAGACACCACCAGCTCAGGAACAGACACGGGCACCGGCTCTGGAACAGCAGACACTGGCTCCGGCTCTGGAACTGCAGACACTGGCTCCGGCTCTGGAACAGCAGACACTGGCTCCGGCTCTGGAACAGCAGACGTGAAGTGGACAGTCTCTGGAACGGCAGACATCCTGTGCCTCCTCCCCGCATGCAGTACCGCCACCGCATAAAAGAGGAAGACCGCTCTCTTGGCCGTGGCAGGACTGATGGTGGGCGGCTCCGAGACAATCTCAGGGATGACAGCGGGCTGCTCGGAGGGGACGGCCTCCGGGACGACAGCGGGCTGCTCGGAGGGGACGGCCTCCGGGACGACAGCGGGCTGCTCGGAGGGGACGGCCTCCGGGACGACAGCGGGCTGCTCGGAGGGGACGGCCTCCGGGACGACAGCGGGCTGCTCGGAGGGGACGGCCTCCGGGACGACAGCGGGCTGCTCGGAGGGGACGGCCTCCGGGACGACAGCGGGCTGCTCGGAGGGGACGGCCTCCGGGACGACAGCGGGCTGCTCGGACAGTCTCTGGAACGGCAGACGTGCTGGAACAGCGTCTGGCACAGGAACCGTCTCTGCATCGGCAGACGTGACGTGAAATCCAGGCTCGCCAGACGTGTGTTTCTTCCTCCTCCGCCTACGATGGCAAGACGGTGGCATCGAGCCCACCGCCTCAGGGGAAGTTCCACTCACCGGCTCAGGTGTGTTGGTCATCTTCTCAGGAGACCCAGACGTGACTGCTGTATCCCACTGACTCCGATGCTCAAGGTATCTGGTAAAACCCCAAAAGTCCAAGACTTCCAGACCCTTCATTTCCCACCCCGGCAATGGGTCATCAAGACAGGTATTAAAAATTCCTTTTAATGCTGCCTCATTATATCCCAATCCCCTCGAGAGCGTCCAAAAGGACTGAGCTATGCAACCCACCGGCAGGCCCTGCTGACGAAAGCTCATCAAATTTTGGACACGCCCCATCCTCTCTTTCTCCGTGGTAGGAGGGAGGATACGGTACCCCATCATGCTGGATCTCTAGGTGACGGAGTCCTTCTGTCACGGAACACACACAGGAGAGAGAGATCCAAATGCAATATTTATTAATAGGGTAATCCGTACTCACAACAGTCCAGGCAAAGGGTCAAAAGTCCAATAAGGCAATTCAAAAACACAAAACAGGAACAGGCAGGAACAGAAGTGTGGGGACAATATACAAGGACTCCGTGACAAACACTGAAACTGACAGGGTATATATACACAAGTGCTAAACGAGGTGACGAGAAACAGCTGAACACAATGAACACTCAGTGACAGACAGGATTATGGGAAGTGTAGTGAAAATGCCTAGACACCGTGAAAACTGAGACCTCTAATGTTAACCCCAGGGAACCACCAGACACTGTGACAATCATTGCTTGAATCAATGAGTGTTTACATGCACGATCTTCACCAGATCATGCTAAATAAAGCTGACGATGTGTGTGTTCATGCGCTTCTGTCACATCACCGCATGAAGGGAGTCTGTAAGTTTCCCGTTGACGTGTTTCAATATTTTTTTTAATGCTTTATTTAACATCACATCTCACATAACACATGCATTTCTCAGTCAGAGACACCAATGGTTAGCTTTTGACGTCACTACCGGGAAATAACCCGATTTATTCATCAATGTTGTGAACGGGGGTTACCTGCGTGCCTGGGTCTTGGTTTGCATGTAAACAGGACAACGGATGAATTCAATAGTTCTGCTGATTGAGTGAGTTATCAGTGTATCGGTGTGTAAGAGACAGGAGACACAGACATGTTCAACACTCAATAGCAGGTGACGAACTGGTTATCCGTCTGTCATGTGACCGTATGAGATGAGCTTTAAACAGGTAACTCACCTTTAGCTAAGCCCCGCCCCCCTTAGTTACTGTTGCTACGTCCGTCAACTTCATCTGGGCTCTGGTTTGGTATCAACATGGCTTATGCTGTGACGCTCTTCCTGATGAACTTTGATCAAACTTTTATAAAGCATCAAATAAAGTGTCGGATAGAAGTAGGCAGAAGGGGCTCAGTGTGCGTTCGAAGGCTTTATTCAAGACATACCGGAGAAACGCAAGCAACAACAAGATCCGAATAGAGGCAAAAGCATAACGGTCACAGTCAAAACATGACCACCGCATCATATCCTAATGGAGACGGAGACTGGGACTCACAATATCAGGAGCAACACTGTTCATGCAGAGCTGGTCTCTATTCACTTCTATAATCGTTATTACAAAGCAAACGGACTACGCGAGTATAAAGCTGTATTTAGCAGCGTGTGCTAGCGTATCAACAATTAGGGCAGAGAACAGAAATCATCATAACCTAAACCAGCATAAAACTGTCTAACTTCACAGTAAGGTTAAAACACAAAAGTGTGTTGTTGATCTTGAGGGGTTTCGCTGACTGAGGACGTCCACACAGTTTAATCCAAAGACGACACTTGTCAGGATTTGACCGGTTTTGGGAAGGGAAGAAACGGTCCCCCCTCCAACCTCTCTGGGAAACACGTATCTGTGTTACAAACGCCCCAGGCACAACGCTTAACCATATTTCTGATAAAACTACGATGTAGGCGGTCAATCTACATTCTAGGGCGTGGCTTAGCCAAAGGTGAATTAAGGTTACACTTTATTTTAAGGTGTCGTTGTTACAGTGTAATTATATATTTGAGTGCTGAGTAATATTAAGCAACAACATGTACTTAAGTTACTATAGGATTAGGGTTTGGTTGAGGGTTAGTTGCATGTAATTATGCATAATTTACTGTTATTACTACGGTAAGTACATGTACTAAGTAACAAGGACACTGTAAAGTAAAGTGTTACTGTAATTAATTCCAGGAAGATCCTCTGAAATGATTGAATCGAGCTCTGAATATGTGACTGAAATACTAATGACCTTTATGTCATTGTCACAGTGCTGATAATAACCAGAAACCGTTTCCCTTACAATGTGTAATCATCAGCAATCAAATAAACAGAAGACAAATCCATAACAATACATCACAATATTTTCAACATCAATTTTTATACCAGATAAATATTAATGTAAATGCATGTGGTGTTTTTAATATACTCTAACCAATCAGATCAACGTGTGATCGTCAACCAGTGGATCTCTGAGTGAGTGAGTGAGTGGAGGCGGGGCTCATTTGCATATTCATAGAACTGCGCATACTAAATGAGGCGAGGGTGTCGAGTTACATTCAAGATATTTTAAGGCATGAAGAAGAAAAAAAACGTTTAAATATGTCATTATGGTGATCAAAGATGAGTTTTAAGGGATATAATTATTAACTACAGGGGGATTTTAAAACAAAATTTTGGCATAATGCTACAAGCTCATAAACTGCAACTTTTAAATAATTAAAATAATCTAGTGAAGGCAAAAGGATAATTTAAAATCGAAAAATACAGGGACCCAAAATATACACTTTAATGCATTAATTGAAAAATGTCTCAACTATTATAACAGTTTTTCTCAATTAAGTTATTAATGTAATCGTAACTGAATCCGTTCTGATGACACTGCAGATTTTAGTGCCAGTATTTTGACATTCCTCAGTAGAAATAAATGATGCGGTCACGAGTTTCCTCCGGACTAAATGGACGTCGATCAGCACAGTTTGCAACAAGAGCACTTTAAATATGAATAAAATGGTCCAACCGACCAATCAGAGCACAGTGTGCTTTTCAGAAGGCGGGGCTTCATAGAGACAGGAAGTAAACAGAGCGTTACTGACAGACTGGGAAGAGAGGAGCCGCAACAATGGAGAATATGAGGAAATAATCAACATTCAAGCAGGAAAACCTGTTCTAGTCGAGCCTGAACTACAGCACGACTGTGAAAGCTCCTCTCTAGGACGAGGTGATCATGTCAGTCGGTGCACATCACGGCTACACCGCTGTAGCGTTGAACAGATGTACAGCTAATGTCCTCATCCAGATTATGTTCATGGGTTTGACACATTCCTCTGGTTCAGAGCATGAAAAAAACAAAACCCAGTTGCTAAGCAACCATCCAGCCCAGCGCAGTGATGATGCTCGACCGGGACTCTTTACAGCCGCGCAACGTGAACATAATCAGTGTGTGTGTGTGTGACCCTGGACCACAGAACCAGTCACGAGTCGCACGGGTGTGTTTGTATACTATACATTGTATGGGTCAAAATGATAGATTTTTCTTTTATGTCAAAAATCATGAGGATATTAAGATCATGTTCCATGAAGATATTTAGTGAATGTCCTACCGTAAATATATAAAACATGTATTTTTGTGAGTGAATGCAGCACAATCGTGAACATAAATGCACAACTTTAAAGGACATTTTCTCAATGTTTACATTTTTTTGCTCCTCAGATTCCAGATTTAAATATGATCATATCCTAACAAACCACACATCAATGGAAAGCTTATTTATTCAGATTTCATGTGATGTATACATCTCAAGTTAAAAAAAGTGGCCCGTGTGACTGGTTTTGTGGTCCAGGGTCATCATACATGTTTGTTTGGATACATATACAGTACATCACTGACTACAGTACGGAGATCAGTCGATCTGCTTTATGGATGTTAATGATGTCCTGAAATCTGAGGCGATGCATTCAGCATATCTCACACAATTGTGTGTGTGGGGTCATCCATTGTTGGCATCATTGTTCAAAACAGGTAATCTGACCTTTGACCTTTATAGGCCAATACTACAGTAAAGCAGTGATTGGTTGGTGATCAGTAAAGCAATTAGTGTGTGTGTGTGTGTGTGTGTGTGTGTATCTTTGTTTGTGTGTGTGTGTGTGTGTGTGTGTGTGTGTGTGTGTGTGTGTGTGTGTGTGTGTGTGTGTGTGTGTGTGTGTGTGTGTGTGTGTATCTTTGTGTGTGTGTATATATATCTGTCAGGGTGTGTGTGTGGGAGGGTGTGTGTGTCTTTGTGTGTGTGTGTGTGTGTGTGTGTGTGTGTGTGTGTGTGTGTGTCTGTCTGTGTATCTTTGTGTGTGTGTGTGTGTGTGTGTGTGTGTGTGTGTGTGTCTTTGTATGTGTGTGTGTGTGTGTGTGTGTGTGTGTGTGTGTGTGTGTGTGTGTGTGTGTGTGTGTGAGAGAGAGAGAGAGAGACCTGGTGAATAAGTGTAGCATTTTGATTGGTTGTGTTTAGAAAAGGAAAGCAAGTCACTTCCTGTTAGATGTGTGTGTGTCTTTGTGTGTGTGTTGAATAAATTAAATTACATTTAATATTCAACAATATTATTGATCTGCCTTGCTTAAGGTGGACGATGATGAAATTTTCTTCTAGAAACAAACATTGTTGTGTTATTTTCATGTTCACTGTGAAGCTGCTTTGATACATTTGTCTGCATTGTAAAAGCGCAGTATAAATAACGGTGACTTGACTATGGTGTGCAGATCTGTGGAGTGTGTGTGGGATACACACGGATCTGTGATCGAGAACTGCTTTCCACTGGCAGAACTACTGGCACGACTCACAGTAATTATACTAATTGGTTTTTATTTTGCTATTGTTCTACTTGATACATTTATTGTTTGTAATAATCTGATAGTATAAAAATGAGCAAATTAGCCTCCCCACGTGTGGATATGAGCGGTTCATACAGTGAGCACTTGTTTGGAGAGCAGTCGAAATACACAGTGTCCCTGACCTACTTACAACACCTCCACATACGCTCTCAATGCACACACACACACACACACACACACACACACACACACATGCTCCATTTAATACATAATACACATCAGAGGAGCGTTTCAGCAGATTTCAGGCGTTTGAAATGCTGGAGCCACTTATAAACTATCTAGCACTGCCAGTCTGATGAAGGAACGGCCTTTCTCCAATCATCATGAATCCTCTCTTTACATTACATTTCTTCATGATGTATCATAGATTGAGGGCCTTTCACATTTTATAAATCAAATATGTGCCTGCACCTTTTTAGCCGGTCAGAAATGCTCCCTGTAGTCAATAATTTCATCCCTCAAAACTCCTCTTTGATCACCAAAATTACATATTTAAAAGTTTTTTCCTTTGTGCCTTAAAACTCGACAACCTCGCCTCATTTAGTATGCGCGGTTCTATGAATATGCAAATGAGCCTCGCCTCCACTCACTCACTCACTCAGAGATCCACTGGGTGACGATCACACGTTGATCTGATTGGTTACAAGGTAGTGTGTGACGTCAGAAACACCAGCGATTTCACACCGTGTTTTTGAGACTGTCTTTGGTTCACTGCAGTTTTAAGGCGAGACACGGCAGGCAAAAACAGCGGGTTTTTTTCACTGGTCAATTTTGAGATTTTGGGCTATTTGTCTTCAATAACATCTTCTTTCAGACTTGTGGTGAAAAAAGGTCCAAAATACACATTAAGGTCTTTATTTTACTACACTTTGTCTATTTGCGTCTGTAGATTTCTCCGAAATTCAACAAAATTTGTCGTTCTGAATCATCCGCTGCTCCGCGATCTCTCTCTGCTTCCTTTAATCTCACACACCGCTGGAAAGCTCTCTCTCTCCTGTACAATACTGTCGGATCCAAATATGGAAATTTCCTTTTAATCAGCAACTAATCGTGAAAGTATAAATGGGCATTTAACCCTAAAAGGCGAAATCTCATTGGCTGATTTCTGACGCCGTGATTGGTTCAGATGCATCACGTGACGCGCTCTGACATTCAGATGTGTGTGTTTGACTGTTTTCTGCTCAGTTAAAGGCCATAAATGCTGTGTTTATAAGGTTTGATGTGATTTAGGTGGTATGTATTGTTGTTGCTAATGATTTGATGAGATATTGTGTCAGTAAATAGTTGTTTCCACTAAAAAAAGTATGATTTTTTACATTACAAATCTTTAAATGCCTTTTTCTCAAAATGAGTTTTTTGTCATTCTCCAGTATAAACATCTCAGCCTATGTAGCAACGATGTAAACCAAACTTTCCAGTTACACACTTAGCAGTATTCTGAAGATATGTTCAGAGGGATTTGTTAATAAATCATTCCTGGCCTGATTTATGTGACATTTTAATCAAAAAAATGTGGCGAAAATTGATTTTTTTAAGGCTATGGACAGTATATTTAGATTTCCTAGGTCATGAAAGCATATATCCTGAAATCCCTCTGAACATCTTCTTTCATCTTGTGTGTAATCACAATGAAAAAATAATTTTGCACCTGGCTTTATCATATGTTCAGATCTATCTACCGAAAATATATGCAAAATTGCGCATATTTAATGAGATACTGCATAATTTGCATAATTAAACATACAAATTTCAAAAACGTGTAAAAAAAATTTTATGAACTTGTGTAAGTAATCAACTGAGGAAGTTTCATGGTGATATCTATTATTTTAATATTTGACCCTATTCACCTGTAGCGTCTCACCTTAAGCAGAAAATGCTGTCGACTTATGAAGCTGTAAGTCACATGCCAAAACTGGCCTACCAGCACAATCGTCAGGAAACTAAGTAAAAATTAAAATCATCACAATTATTAAAATGGTTGGTTAACTTGATATAATCAACCACATAAAATCAAATGCATCAGAAATATTCAATATACCGGCAGCCCTGCGTGTATGTGATGTGATGTGATGTGAAGTAGTCGTTTGCTCTTCCTCGCGCCTGTAAAGTGTGCATGCCGTTGTGTCTTCTGGGAATCGAGCGGGTCGAGTCGAGTGGCACTGCATTGGAAATCCGTACCAGACATTTATTTCAATTAAAAAGCATGCAGCCTGGCGTCTCGAATGTAGTGGGCATGAAACAAGCAGAATTAGGTTTATTTGGCCTCTAAACACCCAGAGGGAGCCATTAAGTGCAGAAGACGGGATGCTCCGATAGCTAGTAATAACTCTAAGAGACGTTTGTGCTGAGAAGCGCCCTTAATTTTACGATGACATTGCGTTTTTTAAAGTATGCATCTTGTGTTGAACACTGGCAGACCCTGCGCTGTTCCTCAAGGGCCCGTGACCCGAAGGGCCACTCGCTGGGAAGCACATCGCTAGTAAACTGTTGTGCATGTCCTGATTTATAGTATGAAGTGCTAGAAACATGGAAACGATTTGCAGTTCGGCAACTCATGTTGACATGGCACTGTGTGGAAGATGCAGAGAAGCATAAAGCCTGACATCTGATTGTCCAACCCAGAATTGAATTAGCTACACAGTGTGACACGAAAAACATACAAACCATTGAGATTGACTGAACAACTAGATTTGACAAGAAATCTCAGGTATATTTTTACAGACTTGCAGTTATTATTGTGTGTCAATCAGTGGCGTAGCCATTCACCTGTCCGGCCCCTTCAGATTTCTGATTGCTTAAAGGGGTCATATAATGGTACATGCACTTTTACAAGTTGATTGCACTGAGATGTGTGTTTGCAGTGCCTGTACACAACCATCATAAAATGATAAAAATCCATCCAGTGTTTTTTTTTATCTCCTTATATGTTTTACGCTGTCTCAAATTGAGCTGTTCGATTTTGTGACGACCTGCTGCACCCTCCAGAAGAAGTGAGTGTAACGTTTTATTAACCTTTATATTAATCCTTATATTAATCTTTGCAAATCGCTAGCACGCTTCACGATGAATGCGGCTAACTTAATGTTTACACTCAGAGTAACGTTACATTACGGCATGTTTTTACGACGTTCTCAATATAATTAATAATTCCACGTTTATACTGAACAATGCGTTAAAGTTATTATGTTATCCTCAGAGACTTCCGCTGCCATTCTTCAACTGTTGTCAAGGCAACACTCCACGTGTGTTGTGTAAACAACGCCCCACAGAACAGAGGGGCGGGGCTAGCACAGCTCATTATCATTTAAAGACATATGCACTAAAACGGCGTGCTGAAAACAGAGCTGTTTTTGACCAGGTAAAATTAGTGTTTTCTTACAATACTAATGAGAATTTTTTATTAAAGTATATTACAAACTTTTAATTTAGACCCTAAATAATCATATTAGCTTGTACAAAAATGGTATTTTATGACCCCATTAACCCTTTAGAACCGAATGCGTCGTCGCCGACACAGATCAGCGAGCTGTATTCATTGTACCGTAACTCTTCAACCGTTTGCACTATCAAAACCATTTGAATTGCCCCTGACAGTAGACAACATCTGTTCGGCAATATACGGCTTATTACGGTAATTTCAGCAACCGTCAGCAAATGACAGCGGGCTTTCTGGCAGAGCGGGAAGGAAGAGATACGAAGCGCGGCGGGTTAGAGTGTTCTGGATTGCATAAAATAATAAAAGACACGAACAAATGCATGACGAAAGAAGTGTAGACAGCAGAAGAGGGGATTGGGATGATTTTTAATGAAACTTGGGAGGCGGATGGCCGTTACTTTTTCACGTATCTTTACATGTGGTGTGTGCATGTGTGTGTGTGCGTGCCTGCCTAATATAAATCGACGCATTTGTATGTGTGCGACGTGTATAAAAAAAAGTGTCCTAAATGAAAACTGTGCAACCCAATGTCACAAAAAACACTTGTATAGTTGTATTATACTTCATTTGTCAACTTTAAAGCGTTAGTTTCTTTCGTTCGTGATTTTTCTGTTTTTTTCTAAATAAAAACGGAAAATGTATTCTCGTTTTTTTTTTTTTTTTGTCTATTTAAATTCTATTTACAAACTCACCACACACAATAATGGTCAATAACTGTAATTTGTTGAAAGCTAATCTTTTTCTGAAAAAGATGACACCTTGCACATGAAGATAGCACATTGTTTTAGAATTTTACAGTCCAAAAATCAAAATATGTGAAAAACACCCATTTTCGCTTCAGGTTCTAAAGGGTTAAAGCTACAATATGTATCATTATTTTTTCGTCGCTAGGGGTCGCTATCCTCTTACAGTAACACAGGCGCAGGGCGCGATTGCTAATAATAGACAGATATGACACGCGAGTCCCGCGGATATAAAGGAAAAAGGATTAATTTTACCGAACTACCCGCAACTGCTGAATTATACTCGCACAGGTCAGTTTATTTGAAGAATTGAGGAAACGCAGCGCTGTCTCACTCGCTCTAACGTTACACTATCACACTAAACAGCATGTGTTGAGTTATAATGTTATTCTATGTGTTAGTTCGTTTGCTATATGAAACTAGCAGCTTAAGTAAGCTAGATCAACATCAGAATAACATACTGATCATATTCTAACATTTCATCATGTTGAGCTATATAACATTGATTTGTTTTATGTACATTTGCTCACCTGTCTAATAAAGAATGTGCAAGAGCGGTGTCGCTGTCAAGTCGAGACTCGTGAAGCTCTGTCGTGTCCAAGTTAGTCGCGGACGCTAGCTCTCGGCGTCTCGAAAACACCACGTCGATATTGAGCCTCGGTTTAGTTCTCCTTTTTTGTCCCACAGTCTGCTTGCCATGGTCCATAATGTTTGAACGAAACAAGAACAGCGTGAGCGCCGCTACACGTTACACACTACGCAGTTGTCCACGTCTGTCGCCATGGTTACGTCTTGGCTATGGCAGTACGAGCGGAAACCGAGGATAGCGCAGATATTACGCCATTGACAGGCGACATTTTTTTCCAGGACGGGACATTATTTAAAATTGGAATTTCTCTGAAATAAAAAATCTTTGGAGACATTTTGGATATTGTAAGTACAACTGCAGGAAATATATCACACTGTGCAAGTGATTTTTGGATATTTTATTACACAATTCTTACATATTGTACCTTTAAAAAATTTAAGAAAAATTGTTCGCCTTTTCAAGGCTTGGGCCCTAAAAAGTAAATATGTGATTTTAAATGTGTTCAGGTGTTAAGCTGTTGTATTTATAGGTGTTAAGATATATAGGCCTATATTAGTTTTCCCCTCATTTTAAGATGGGACCCCGAATAAATTCTGGCTACTCCCCTAGTGTCCATATGCTGAATTTAGGAGTCAATCATCCCTTATATATTGTATTGTTATATATTGTTAACAACTCATCAATGAAATATTATTTACCATCGTATATTCTGCATAATTGGACGTTTTTAAATAAACACTTACACTAAAACTTTTTGGGCTGGACGATATGATGATATAACAACAGATTTTCACTCGCCAACAGTTAAGAATATCACTATAATATAAGTGGAAATTGCAGATAAACGCATAAAATCAAAGGCAAATCAGTTCTCGCTCACGAGTGACAATCGCGTAGTGTGTGTGATCGAAGACGCGATCTGAGAGACACATGATGCGTCACTTCTTTTTTCTTTATTCCTATATGATTTCCTGTATCACTTCTCGTGTGTGTTTGGCTGTGAAACGTTGTTTGTAGGCCAGGAAGGGATTTTTCCCATTGAAATGTTGTGTAATAAGTGACTCTCTGTCGCCGACGTTCAACAGTAACATTCAGTGATGCAAGCTACTCACTTTTAATCAAATTTTGCCGTTTTGAATTAAAAATATGCTATTATTTACATAATTCATAACTGAATGTGACGAGACAAGAAACGGTTTGCGTTTTCAACATATTAGACATGCGAATAAGAGCGAAAAGACGTGTTGCTTTTAAAAACAGGGTGCATTATGGGAGTCTCGTGGCTGGTGTCGCACATTAGAAAAAACATGGTAACACTTTATTTTACAGTGTCCTTAAGTTACATGTGCTTACAGTAACAGTAAATTATTATATGCAACTAACCCTCAACCAAACCCTAACCCTATAGTAAGTACATGTAGTAGTTGCTCAATATCACTCAGCACTTAAATATATAATTACACTGTAACAACGACACCTTAAAATAAAGTGTAACCAAAAACATAAAAGCCCAAACACAAGCCATCATGTCAAACGATCCGAGTGTTCATCCCGGTGATTAGAGTCGTCCCGACAGGGCCACAGAATGATATTGCATGATGCAGCTCTCAGACTCCCAGGGGCAGCACTCCACTACTTATGTAATTATTATAACAGGCAATTAATTAAACAGCCTAATTGAACCGAGTAACCCCGAGAGAGCGCTAGTTGAGTCCTATTTTTAGGAGGTGGCCCTCCTTCGGCCGGCTGTGCATCAATTGGTCCTGCGTCCAGGTCCCGTCTGTGTCGATAGCATCTAGCGTGGCACTTCTGTGGAGTCGGCCATTAACATTATCAAGTTATTTATTCTCAGAGCCTCTTTCCACTGGCCTGCATTTTCCACTGCTCTGAGTGTCAGAAAGCTGTGCTAGCTGTGACTTTCCGTTATTCTCAACACTGTAGACTATGCATCCAGCGCCTGTCCCGATTCAGTGAACGCAACTACACCAACATCTTCAGTATGAACATCAACATTGAGGATTCCTCAGATTATGGTCAACATCGGGCGCCTGAATGCCGTCTCTGGTACACGTTTCTTCACCTGCATGTGCTTTCATGTCACAGTCACGGGGTTTATATATAGATTTTCAATATTAAACTACAAAAATACATAATAATTATTACAGATTTTAAACTATAATAACAAAAATAGAGTTTAATGAACATAAAAATGGAAATTTAAAAAATATACACAACATATTGTAGTGCCATTGACTAAAAAGTTTGCCTCTAATAAAGTTTTTATCAAATGTTAGTGTACTGGCTATCCAAAATATGTGTTTACATAATATACGTGTGTGTAATTATTTTGTATATATAAATACACACACATTTATGTAAATATTTAAGTCAAATTTGCATACTGTATATATCTTTATATAAATGTTACATTATATATAAATATAAATATTTTATATATATAATAGGGCTGAAAACGATTAATCACGATTAATCGAATCCAAAATAAAAGTTTGTGTTTACATAATATATGTGTGTGTATTGTGTATACTTATTTTATATATATATATAAATACACACACATGCATGTATATATTTGAGAAATATTTGCATTTATATACTGCATATATATTTTTATATGATTTATATTATACATAAATAGAACTATTTTATATATAAATACATTTTTCTTAAATATATACATGCATGTGTGTGTATTTATATATACAAAATAATTATACACAATACACACACAAATATTATGTGAACACAAACTTTTATTTTGGATTCGATTAATCGTTTACAGACCTAAAATATTTTTTTTTTTCTTAAATATATACATACATGTTGATACAAAATAATCCTGATTAATCTGTAGCGATTAATCGAAATCCAAAATAAAAGTTTGTGTTTACATAATATACGTGTGTGTATTGTGTATAATTATTTTGTATATATAAATACACACACATGCATGTACATATTTAATAAAAATGTGTTATTTGTATATAAAATAGTTATATTTATATATAATATAAATCATATAAAAATATATATGCAGTATATAAATGCAAATATTTCTCAAATATATACATGCATGTGTGTGTATTTATATATACAAAATAATGATTAATTAGGGCTGTAACGATTAATCGTTACAGCCCTATTTCACAGCCCTACTAGATTGCAAAGTAGCTTGAGATGAAATATGAGACATGTGAAGATAATAAAGAACAATCAAGGTTAACACAATAGCATATTTCATATCAAATTGTGATTCTGGGCAATAATGCTAGGAGTGTGCGAATATTTGTATATTTGTGATGCAAAAAATTCTAACTATGGAATTAGTCTTACATCATTTATTGAAGAAAATGACTGTAATGCATTTAAACTGTTGGACATTGTTGGACTAACTAAATATTAATGCTGTGAAAATGTTTTAAGAGAAAAAAAAAGAGCTAATATTTGAAGAATCCCCAACACATAACTCAAAAAAAATTTCAGAATAAAGAAATGCATCAATATTGTAAAAAAAAAAAAACATATTTTGTGTTGCAATATCTCCCAGGCTGCCACGGGTGAGCGTTTGCTGGAGGCATGATAACAGCCCAGCCACCGGAGCACAGCTGACTGCAGAAAACAACCAATCAGCACGCAGCACGCAGGTCATGTGATCACCAGGTGCCCTTTCACAACATGGGCACTTGCTGTGTTCTGAGTCACAGGGTCCCTACGCAGTGTACACCGCTCATCATCATCATCACACAGATGAAACTTGAGTCGTGCATATTACAAGAGTATAATACATATTACGTCTATATGCCGTTTTGGCGCTCTTTAATGTGGCATGACAGATCTCTTCCTGTTTACTACTAGTTACAGCACCAAATAAACATGAATGAACATTAGGAGGAATGTTGAAAGATACAGAACAACTTCGTGAAATCAATCATGTATCATGTAATCACTCAATCCGTGTTTCAACCGCAGAAAGACGTCAATAAAACGGCTTGAGAACACACATAACGTCACTTATACTACAGGGCCGTTGAATGCTTGAATCTGATTGGTTGACGAACGTTCTGAGGTGTGCAATTATATTCAGGGAACCGCACGGCTAAAGTAGTTCCGGCAGGTCTCGACCTCATTACAGTTCCATATCACTTCGCGCAGTCAACTGTAATAACGGAAAATAGGATACAATTCATAACAAGAAAACTGCAGCCACATGCGCTCGATCTGCAATTTCCAATGTCTAACTTCACAATCAATGGAAATATGCAGTTTAATTTGAATAAATAAATTATATATAGTCCTATATATAATCAATAGAAAATTAAAAAGAATATTTCAATAAATTGATAGTCCTGCTGCAGATAATATAACAAATAAAAAATTATTGATTGGCCTATACTTGTTAAAAGGGCTTTGTGTTTCATTTATTAGGCTAGTCTGTCACTAATAGAAAAAAAAGAATGAACGAATTAATTAAAACGAATTTAATAAATAAATAAATAATAATATTGACGCGAATGCTTCTTTCTCTCTCATAACTGCATTAATAACTGCATAAAGCCGGGGACACACTTGCTGTAAGGCCGCTTATGAATGTAAGTTGATATTTATCTGCATGCACGCGTGTTCAGCGCGTTCAGTCTGTGTTCACAGCGGTGTTTAAAATCTACTGCATTCACAGTCAGAGAATGTTTCTAGTCGTTACGTGTGTCCAGCATTAAGTGGCCTTTAGTCTGCTATCAGCGGCTCAGACCTCCGTTACTAACTCTAAAATGACGTTTTGGAATTAGCAACGGAGCATGGGTTTAGATGCGCAAGGAATTAGTCCTACATACAAGAGCGTTTTAATGACAAAAACTTTACAAACGTCTTGAAATACATAATCTGAACAATATTTCGAGGTGTGGGAACTGTAGTATAAGCGGAATAATTGACTTCAGGCCGTTGAATTATTAGAAAAATAATGCACACCCGAGGTGTAACGGCCACTCCGCTTCGCGTCGTGACCGCATTACCACCTCGGGTGTGCATTATTTTTCTAATAATTCAACGGCCTGTCGTCAATTATTCCTTACATTTACCTCAGAAAAGCCATTCAGTGACCATAAACTCGATAGTTAGCTAGAAAAATTAAAGCAGCATTTAAATATTTGACTGTTCTTCAACATTTCATGTATGTTTCATCATATTTTTATGACTGCCACCAATGAATGTTATTGGCCTGTTATTCGCCTACTCAAAATGTAGAAGGATCTACGAAGGAGAGGTTAAACCTTTGTCTCTTCTCCATTTCTTCCAGAGACCGACTAGAAGAACATCAGCCAGGATCACCATCACAGAGAAACACACGCACCAGAGCGCAGAAGCACAAAAGAGGACAACACACAGCTAAACTCATCACATTTGAGTATCGTCTAAATAAAAGACCCCACTGGGGTAATTAAAGGCGTTGTATAATGTCCTTTCCACAAGATGTAATATAAGTCTCTGATGTCCACAGTTGGTTCACGTAGTGTTTTTGCGCAGCGGGTCTGTGTTGCACGTCACCACGTAGACTCACTATTGGCCGACGCTGGTCATGTGTGTGATGCGTGGTGACGAGCAACACAGACACGCTGCGCAAAAACACTACGTGAACTACCTAGAGACACAGAGAGAAGGAAATGAATAGTGGAATAAAGTCGTTATTTTTGTTGTTTTTCCGCACATAGAGTATTGTCGTCGCATGATAAACTTAATGCAGAGCCACTGTAGTCACATGGACTATTGTAACGATGTTTTAATAACTATTCTGGGCCGGCGAGTTTGGGTCCCTCTGAAAGCCTATGGAGGAGTGAGACTGCCTTCAGATTTCATCAAAAATATCTTAATTTGTGACACGAAGATGAACGAAAGACTTACATGGTTGGAACAACGTGAGGGTGAGTAATTACTGACTGAATTTTCATTTTTGGGTGAACTAACCCTTTAAGTCTGAACATAATGGCTATGTTCATGCAACTGGCCCCAGGTCTCTAAACCGTCAGCAGCCATATCACCCTGTAGCCCAAGACTGGTTTCCCACTGAAGCTAAGCGGGGCTGAGCCTGGTTAGTACTTGGATGGGAGACCTCCTGAGAAAACCAGGTTGCTGCTGGAAGAGGTGTTAGTGTGGCCAGCAGGGGGCGCTCACCCTGTGGTCTGTGTGGGTCCTAACGCCCCAGTGTAGTGACGGGGACACTATACTGATAAAGAGCGCCGTCCTTCGGATGAGACGTTAAACCGAGGTCCTGACTCTCTGTGGTCATTAAAAATCCCAGGATGTCTTTCGAAAGAATAGGGGTGTAACCCCGGTGTCCTGGCCAAATTTGCCCCTTGGCCTCTGTCCATCATGGCCTCCTAATCATCATCCTATATATACACTAATTGGCTTCATCACTGTCTCCTCTCCACCAGTAAGCTGGTGTGTGGTGGGCGTTCTGGCGCAATATGGCCGCCGTCGCATCATCCAGGTGGATGCTGCACATTGGTGGTGGTTGAGGAGATTCCTCCCTTCTATGTAAAGCGCTTTGAGTGTCCAGAAAAGCGCTATATAAATGTAATGAATTATTATTATTATTATTATTAAACCGAGGTTGTTGAGGTCATCCTCAACACCAGAGCTCCATCCATGAGGAAACTCTACGCCTTGAGATTATTCACTTCATGGTGCGGATATCATTAGCTGGATACAGTTAACTGCCCAGCGGTTGCAGTGCTGGAATTCTTGCAGGATTGATTCTCCGCAGATCTATCCCCCTCCACTTTAAAGGTGTATGTGGCGGCCTTAGCTGCTTACTACACTCCTTTGGGTGGTGTGTATTTGGGGAGACACCCTCTAATAACCCCTTTCCTCCATGCACCTTGAGGCTTAGGCCTGCAGTTTGCACGAGAGTACTGGCTTGGGATTTGGCTGTTGTGTTAGAAGGCCTTTCCTTGGCTCCCTTTGAGCCTATTGAAGATGTTCCTGAGAAGTTTCTCACTCTAAAAACTGTCTCCCTCCTCGCGATTTCATCTCTCTCAAAAGAATTGGAGACCAACAAGTCCTCTCGGTATCTCCCTCGTGTCTCGAATTTGCGCCTGGTAAAGGCTTGTCTTCACCATAGACCGTGTTATATTCCCAAGGTTCCTACTAATATTGTAAGACCTAACGTACTGCTTCTGTCTTCCTCCCTTTTGGACATCTGACCAAGATAAACTAAATCTGCTCTGCCCAGTTAGGGCCTTAGATGCTTATGTCCACAGAGCTGCCCTGTGGAGAAAGTCAGAGCAACTGTTCATTTGTTTTGGGTCACCTAGGAAAGGGTGCCCAGCATCTAAGCAAATGATGAGCAAGTTGGTGGTAGAGGCTCTTTCACTTGCTTATGAGTTGGCCGGCCAGCCTTCACCTTTGGCTGTTCGAGCCCACTCTACCCGGAGCATGGCCACTTCTAAAGCTTTATTGTCAGGAGTTTCTCTGTGATGTGGCAGACTGGTCCTCAGCGCCCACCTTTGTTAGGTTTTATAACCTTGGCTTGGGCTCAACTTTGGGGTCACAGGTGCTCTCGTCTCAGTGTGCACGATTTCACATGGAAAGGGACTTGCTTGTACGGCGGCGTGTGTATAGCGTACCTTTGGTAGTTCGAGCCCACTCTACCAGGAGTATGGCCACTTCTAAAGCTTTTTCTCTCCAGTATGTCTGTGATGTGGCAGGCGGTGTGTATGTATGTAGATGTGTATAGCGTTAGCAGCGTGAGTTCCCTTGAAATTGAACGTCTCGGTTATGTTTGTAGCCTCAGTTCCCTGAAGAGAGAACGAGACGCTGCGTCGCCCCGCCATTCTCCCAGCATGCCCGTGATCGACTTGCTTCAGCCTATCAGAAGCTAACTCGGTTTTGTTTGGGTGTGCTTTATAGTTTCACTGGTCGATGACGTCACCCGCCTGACTTTACGTCATCCCATTGGTTGATTATGATTTTACTTTTCTAACTGTAGTTAGTGTGTAATGTTGCTGTTTGATCATAAAAAACATCTGCAAAGTTACAACGATCAAAGTTTAAAGCAAAGGAAGATATTTGCTTTTAAAGAAATCGCTTTTTAAGGACTACAACAAATGGCTGATAGGAACTACAGGACATTCCTCCCGGGTTAGTGATATCACAAACCCTAACATTTACATAAACCCCGCCCCCTGACCACGATTTATAGATTATCATGACAGAATATGCTAATCAATGACTAGAAGATAACTACACATAAGCTTCATAAACTCATCAACTAACCATTCAGAAATGTCCTGTTCTTCTACATGTTGTCACTTCTTCTGGAGTCTCTCCATCATTGTCGGACTCCGGTTTAAACATAAAAGGCTAAAAGTTTTTGAAATTTTCAGTGCGTGTGTGTGTGTGTGTGTGTGTGTGTGTATGTGTGTGTGGGTTAAACTCCAACTTTAACATGCTATATAAAAATATCTGTGGGGTATTTTGAGCTAAAACTTCACACACACACTCTGGGGACATCAGAGACTTATTTTACATCTTGTGAAAATGGCATTATACCCCTCCCCCCCCCCCCCACCCTCCTTTTTTTAATAAACGCTCCTGGTCTTATTGTCAACAAGTGCGCATTATTTCAAAGAAAATAATTGAGCTACCATTGGAATACATCAAGATGAATATCCTGTTTAACTTCACATACTTCACATCACACAAGTAAAGTGGGTTTCATGTGTACTTTAAAACATGTTGTCTATTTCACTGTGCATCAGACCGCATGCCATTAGATCAGTCCTGTCATCATCAGTAAGATCTGATGTTGACCTCTGACACAGGCGTGACCCCTGAAACCTCACCAGGAGGGTCGTGACAGACACCGAACCTCCGTTAGCCATTCGGGTACACTTGATCATTGCCATGAGGAGAGAGGTTTCTCAGGCCAGAGCTCATATTACAGATGCAATGCTCGTGAGTCTCAGAGCCGTGTGGTGCAGGCAGACGTATGGGTTTCCTGATCAATAAACACACACCTGTGACTGAACATCAGTGTTTAACACACCGTTCATACAGTGATCTTTGAGCAGTGACAATCCTTGTGAAAAAGAAGTGCAATTAATTGTATTGAATGTGCACTTTTAGTGTACTTCTGATCTTTATATTTATAATATAACTCTATAAAACGGTGAACTGACAACTGAATTAAACTGCAGTGTGTTTGTGCCTTTCAAGTCGCATTTATTATAAACAACATTTATTAAAAACGCCAAGCCCATTCTTACAAAATGTTGAGTGTATTTGGCCATTTAATCTCAATAAGAGTACCATTAGTTTCTAGTGTTAACAAAAGTCGTGAGGGAAATCTTACCTATAAATCCATTTTGTACAGTGTACAAAACAATCGTCCAGACAAGATGATCACTACAAATATTATAGTAGTATTAATACTAAAGTCCTCTGATTTCCTTTTCAATACAGTCAAAAACTGAGACACAAGATTTGAATGAATCTGAAGAGCACGTCCGCGCAGTAATACAAGAGATATGGATGTGTTGTTTTCATAATAATGTGTTGCTATATATTAACAACGGTCAAACTATTTAGTTTATGCTTAAAAAAGTGCATAGAGCTGCTGTATTTGTTGATTTTCAAATATAAAACTTGTAAAAAAAAGTTTTCAGTGTGTGCATCAGTTCATCTCATTTTAACAAAACTGTGATAGTATTGAGAAACGTGATAATTTTGGTCACTATAACCATAATATGAAATTTTCATACCGTTTCACAACTAACATCTCAAAGCGAGTCGTTTCACAGGGACTGACACACCAAACACAAATCTGCCATTAGAGACGGCACATACCTCACAAAGCTTTCATTTTAATAGCATTATGAAACTAAACTGGTGAATTTGTATGCCTCACGCAATCCCAACTCTTTCTAGAAAGATCCCACTAGAAATAAATCTGCTTAAATCAGCAGGCAAAACACGTTTGGATCAATAAACATGGAGGTAAAGTAAACCACAGCAGTAAACAGAGACATATGATCCGCTGCCTGAGAACATTAATGCTTTCATAGTGATATTAAACAGAGAAAACGTCCATAGTAATCTCACATAGAGATCTCAGTCGTGTCTCAACTGTGCTCAAGATACCAACGTCTGCTCTAAAAAGAGATTTTAATGTAAACTTCATTTAAAACCAAATGATTCACAGCATAATAATGCTATAGCTCAATAGTCCTACTGTGCATGAGCAATTGAGGCCAACAATGCATTTAAATTAAACAGAACTCCACAGGGAGAAAAGCGCAGAAAACCTCCGTATGTTAAGCATGAAACTACTTCAGACGTATAGTAAGGCATCGATTAGCTTTCTAACTCGACAGCATTAACTAACACACTCAAACACCGCAGGCTGACACTAAAGACATTTGAACAGTCATTTGCAATGTTTCTAAAACTTAAAATTATGATAAAGTTAGTCTAATTTTCTTCTATCCTTATTTTTACTCAGAATATAACATTCTTTGAACATTTATTTGCAATATTCCAAGAAAATTTAACATTGACATTACGTACAAATAACATTGCAGGGATGTTCTGAAAATGCAGTTTCCTCTGAGAACGTCTTTATTTACATCGAGAGTTCGGTTCTTTATTGGTCATTCCATACACATTATTACATGAAGGATCGAAACTAAGTACGAAGGTCCCGGTCAAAACACAAGATAAAAACATTAGAAACTAGAGAGTATGTCTAAGCAGCTTCATTAATAAATAGCATAATGTCAATAAAAAACTGAATAGAGAATGCCAGAATAAAAACAGTGCAATAATTAATAATAAATTAGGACATATCATTGTGAACGTTTCTCTCAACATCATGACAACACATCTCAAATATGTTAGAAGAAGGTTTTATCTTAACACGTACATAACATAATAAGCACCAGTGAAAGTTTGCTGGACATTACCTGAAAATATCATGAAAATCTCCCTTAAATTTCTGACCAACCTAAACTAACAAACAAGAACAAAATAACTCATTTTCAGAAAGAATGAAAGTGAGAAAAGCACTTACTTTGGAGCAACCGAGAGCCATAGTGGCGTTTCATGAACATCCAGAGGCTGCAGGACTAAAAATAGAGCGGTTTGCACTTTTCCATGCGTTTTTCCCAATGGATTTGTCCTGAGAGCGGGACTCTGGGAAGACCCAGGGAACGCGGTCAGGTCAAGCGGGAGTAACAGCTGTGTGTGTGTATCCGTCGGCAGGTGATGATGGTGTGTTTCTCAGGAGAGAGAGTGTGTGTGTGTGTGTGTGTGTGTGTGTGTGTGTGTGTGTATCAGAAACACAACCGCATAATCCCCACAAATCCTGCACAATCTGTGCCTCAAAAGTCATTACGCCTCGCCATACCTATTGAGCTGCGGATGAAGGATATTCCCGATCATATGGAGTGTTTAGAAAGATCTCTTCCGGGGATTTATGGAAGCTCATTTGAGCCGGGAAGATAATTGGCACAAAACAAGTTCAATGTTTATCTGTAAAAGAAACATATTCTTTCTGTTTAATGTATGTTCTCACTGAAGGACTGGCTGTAACTCCGCTTAAAGGTGCACTAGGAATATTTTGGCCCTCTATCGGTGAAAAAACCAAACTGCATGTATTTTGTGGAAGAACATTGTTGTGGTTGTGCTTCGGCTCTGAGCGGATGGATATGATTCTCCTGCTGCTCATGAAACACTCACTGCTAGAGATATAACCAGTTTAGATGAAAGATCTCAGGCTGAAGAGTTACTGTCGTTTTACACATAGACACGATAATAAACTCCAGCACAACAACCATAATGATATGATCTTCACAACTGATAATGCTTTACAGTGAACTCTGTTAGAGAGAGATACGAGTTTATATGTTCAATAAAACACTTACTCTCCTGTAGAGTAATAAAACACAAATCCCTCAGTTCTTCATCTCCTGAAGCCAAGCTGATGTTGATTCTTGTTTTATTACAAGTGCTGTCTCGTTCTCTTTTCTACAGCAGACTCTCCCACACACACACACACACATGAACACGCTCGCACACACACACACATAGGATCTGATGTTGATTCTTGTTTTATTATGAGCGCTGTCTCGTTCTCTTTTCTACAGCAGACTCTGCCACACACACACAAACGCGCACACGCGTGCGCACACACACACACACACCAGCGCACACACACACACAGATGTTGATTCTTGTTTTATTATGAGCGCTGTCTCATTCTCTTTTCTACAGCAGACTCTCCCACACACACACACACACACAACACACACACACACACACACACACACACACACACACACACACAAAGATGTTGATTCTTGTTTTATTACGAGCTAATAAAATATGAAATTTTGAAGTAGAAAAACTGAAATAACTCCAATAATCTTTGTTTTATATACTTCGCAAGTATTTATAGTATCTATAAAATGAGAATCAGGGATGGAATTAAACTGCAATGCATTTACATTATAAAATAGTTATGGCCCAATAGTAGATTTTCTTTTCTTTATGCAACGTATAATTTCATATTTTCCACGTGGATCTTTGGGCTTCAGATCTCTGTGTGAGATTCCCCAGTAGAAGATCCTCCTCGCTCGAGGACGCGGATCGAGTCCCTGCAGTGAGAGACCCGAGGAGGCATCAGACGGAGCTTGTGCGGTCCGGCTCCGGGTGCAGAAGGCATCAGTACACTGGGAATCTCATGGCCTTTGAGCCCGAGCGGGACGTCACCCACAGGCCAGGACAGCTTTAAATAGCGTGCCCTCCCACCACAGATATTATTAGTGTCCAGAGCTCACGATGAGCAAACGCTGGAGCTCCTCGTGGCCAAACTCCTGTCTTTATAAGCCCAAATTCCTCAGTCTGACTCTCTTATAGTCCAGAAACCACACACCATTTCCCACAATCGCACGCATTTCATAAACACAGTTTGAGTTGCTGTCTTCATAGTGAAGGCCATGATTCCCAGTTCACATACACGTACTAACCCATTAAGTTATGAAAGCTGAATGTTCTCAGAAAGTTTCTAAACGTCCAGTTTTTTAAATGTTCTAAAAACTTTTTTCTTGGTTATATGAACGTTAAAGGGTAAGTTCGGTATTTTACACTTAAAGCCCTGTTTACAGATCGTATCTGATGAAATAGAACGGTTAAGATAAAAATTTGGACACATGCTGCTGTCCCGAGAATTTTAGGTTTAGTTCGCTTCCCCCCCCCCAATGGTTGTCTATGTGCACTGGAAGATTCCTTCCTAAAACACATTAAACTTTCGTTTACAAAGACGTGAAACTCACCGAGTGGTCAGGGGTGTTCACTGGTATGTGCACTCAAAAATCGCTGAAAAAGATGCTTTCCAACAGGTTTTATCTTAGTTTTTGTCCAACTCCATTAAGTTGTATTGGATTCGCTGTGTGAGGTACGGTAATAACGTTACTCCGCCGCGGGAAACGGAAATGGGGTTGTTTGTATGCTTTTGTAGTCTTTTCACACAGTCGCGGACGCGGTATCGTAGGCTAAGCTATCTAAACATTTTTACAAGATCGAAGCTATCTGTGTCAACTTAGAAATGGATTCCGAGACATTTATATGGGAGGATGACGGTTTTGAGATCGATTTTGATGGACAGGGTTACAGGTTTGAGCCTGAATATTCAGAGGAGGAATTTCTGCAAAGAAAGGCAGAGTTTGAACTGCAGTTGACAACGGAGTCCAGTGTTACGCCTGTTGCCGAAGCTGCTGCTGTCTCAAGGCTTACAGGCACTTGGTGGTGTTCCTTTTGCCACGAATCTTCCCGCAATTCGGAACTGCACAAATTCGCCCCATTATTAGCTGTCTGTTTGTAATGCTTTCAATGAAGACAGCGATCTTCTGCTTGTTCTGTGTATATGCCCGTGGTTTGCTTGCAATTGGCAAAGGTGCATTATCGCCACCAACTGGGCTTGAGTGTCTATTATTCAAGCTCTCAACGGAAGAATCACGGGTGTGATGCGTTTGGCAAAATAGGTCCACAAAAGCGAAATAAACCTAAAATTCTCGGGACAGGAGCATGTGTCCAAATTTTTATCTTAACCGTTCTATTTCATCAGATACGATCTGTAAACAGGGCTTTAAGTGTAAAATACCGAACTTGTCCTTTAAGTGAACATTCCATTTTATAACTCTTCAACCGTTATTGGAACGTTACTTTAGAATGTTCGCTGAACGTTCCGAAACAAGTAGTAACATTTAAAAATAACATGACGAACGTCCAACTAAAACGTTTCATGAACAAAAACCTTCCATGAACAAGGTATAGATAATGTCTGTGACTCTTTCATAGTAAAACAAACACACACACACACACACACACACACACACACACACACACACACACACACCATTTCCCACAATCACATGCATTTCATAAACACAGCTTGAGTCAAAGGACCTTTTTTAACGTTCTGAAACGCAAGTAACTTTGATTTTTGTACAAGTGAATTGTATGTTAAATTATATGCTTTAATAAAAAGACGTTTGATATATTTGAATAAACCATATAAAAAATTTAAAAAAATAAAAAAACGTATACACTATGAACTTATACACAATGGGCCCTATTGTAACGTTCTGAAACGCAAGTATCAAGCGCGAAACGCAAGTAACTCTGTGGGCGGATCCCGGCGCTGTTGCTATTATACCGGCGGGATAAAAACGACTCTTGTGCCCGACGCAAATCTAAAATGTGTGTGTCTGAAGTCGCTTCATTACTCATAGGTGTGGTTTGGGCGTAACGTGAAATAAACCAATCAGAGCCTCTCACATTCCCTTTAAGAGCCGGCGCGCTCGTTCCACGGCGGATTGCTATTATAAAGGCGGGTTTGCCGGCGCTCGCCAGGAGCGGTTTCACAGCCGAGGAGACCGACGTAAAACACAGTGAACCTGAACCTCTGTGTGAGAGGTTCAGAAGAGGGCAGTGTGATGCTCTCTGGACGTCACCGTCAACTGGGAAATACAGTGCTGAACGGGGTTTTTAAAGTCACCATGACATCAAAATTGACAGGTTTTTATTTTTATTTTTGCTGGGCAACGATTAATCGTGATTATTCACATCCAAAATAAAAGTTTGTGTTCAAATAATATATGTGTGTGTACTGTGTATACTTGTATACCACATGCATGTTTTATATTTAAAAAAAAATTATATTTTTATATATATAAATGATGCATAAATATATGTGTAGTATATACATGCAAATATTTATTGAATATATACATGCATATATAGTGTATTTATAAAACCGGATAGTTCCAATCCTTGATTCTGATTGGTCAATAGCTGTGTTTTATTCACGATAAAACACGGCTATGAACGATTCACCCAACGACTCTATGTATCACTACACAACACCCCTAGCAACCGTCCTTAGCAACGTTAAAATATGTTTGATCTCATTAATATTGTTCATCATTGAAGCTATAGTCGAGTATTGTGAGGGATCGAGTAAGCGAGTGTTCCTGCATTTACAGTAGATATCGTTTCCCTTCAGGTCAGTCTATATATTCCGAATAAAAACATCCGTTTGAATGTCCGCTGCGATATCTTGTCTTTTAACAGTTAAGGGGTTTCCCCGAGCCCATAGTCATCTGTCATCGCGTCTTAACTGTTAAAAGGACAAGATATCGCAGCGGGACATTCAAACGGATGTTTTTATTATTATTATGAATATATAGGACTGACCTGAAGGAAAACGCTATATCTACTGTAAATGCAGGTACACTCGCTTACTCGATCTCTCTCAATACTCTACTGTAGCTTCAGTGAACAATATCGATGAGATCAAACTAACTTTAAGTTGCTAAGGGCGGTTGCTAGGGGTGTTGTGTAGCGATACATAGAACCGTTGGGTGAGAAGCGGTCATAGCCGTGGTTTATTGTGAATAAAACACAGCTATTGACCAATCAGAATCAAGGATTGGAACTAACCGTTTTATAAATACACCATATATGCATGTATATACTGCACATATATTTATGCATCATTTATAAATATATAAATATATCATATATAAAAATTAATAACAAATTCTTAAATATAAGCATGTGTGTGTGTTTATATACAAAATAAGTATACACAGTACACACACATATATTATTTGAACACAAACTTTTATTTTGTATATGATTAATCTCGATTAATCGTTGCCCAGCAAAAATAAAATAAAAAAACCTGCATGGTGACTTTAAACCCCGTTCAGCACTGTATTTCCCAGTTGACGGTGACGTAGCATCACACTGCCCTCTTCTGAACCTCTCACACAGAAACACACACTCCGTAATGGACGCTGTGGGCTACACGCCGGCGGTCTCCTGTCGCCTCTTGATATTAAGTCTCAGCGGGACTCAGAAGTCATTAACGCTGGAGAACACGGAGAGCATTACGAGGCTGAGAGCGGCCGGTGTTCACACAGAAACTTCTTCTTCGGTCTCGATTCGTCCGTCGACATCTGGACGCTTCTGTACAAACAAACTCCGACTCTTCATTAGCTGCAGATTTCTCAGGAACGACTCATTATAAAAGAGTCCAAGCACCTGCTCCATCAATATTGGCCCTCAGATGCTTGTTTAATTAGCCGGAATCAAACGCTCTCCCGCTCCAAAAACACTTTCATACATCAGAGGACACATCGCTGAGGAACTTCAGCTCATCTGATGATAGATGTCTGATTATTCAGAAGGATTTCTGCCCATACGGATATTTAGATTTTCTTAAAGTCCCCCTGTGGTGTAAATCCAGCTTTTAATGTAGTTTATGTGTGTATGTGGTGTTATTAATATGCGTTAACACACACCATGTGTAAGTTCATAAGTCGACAGCATTGCTGAGTATTTTCTGCTTAAAACTGCAGTGAACCAAAGACAGTCTCAAAAACACGGTATGAAATCGCTGGTGTTTCTGACGTCACACACTACCTTGACCAATCAGATCAACGTGTGATCGTCCACCAGTGGATCTCTGAGTGAGTGAGTGAGTGAGTGGAGGCGGGGGCTCATTTGCATATTCATAGAACCGCGCATACTAAATGAGGCGAGGGTGTCGAGTTACAAAATATATTTTTAAGGCATGAAGAAAAAAAATTCAAGGACATTTTTTTAAATATGTCATTTTGGTGATCAAAGATGAGTTTTAAGGGATACAATTATTGACTACAGGGGGTCTTTAAGGGAAATAATCTCTCCCAACTAATGCGTTAAACTATACAGGGAACCCTCTGTTTTGGCACATACTATAATATTAGAGGTTAAAATGAGCAACAGAGCCTGAACTATTATACGCAACTACTGTTTATTTTCAGATTTACACGAGACAGGATCCATTTTTGATAAGTTGTACTGTATTGAAGGAGTTACACCGCACTCTCGATCAACCAAGGTGCCAGACAAACAAGACTGAAAAACTCAAAAAATAAATAAAATAAACTGTCTGCACACTTAGATCCTTAAAGCAAATTTAATCTAAATTTAAGATAAGTTGTACTGTACCTTTTCAACATTCCTTTTGATGTTCATGCATGGTTTTTCCTATAATTTGTATTAAAGTGGAAGAAAAGTCACATTTAAGAGCATCAAAACGGCCTTTATTGTTTGAATAAAACCACGGATCTGGCAACCCTGGCTTGAACTATGGGTGACTCATTGGGTCAAATTGGAGCCTTCTTTAACATTGCTTTAAAAAATGCATTATTGTGACATTAAATTCAACAGCTCTAAATTCTACACACAGTCATTCTCTTCACACACACACAGTGTGATTGCAGTCTGACACGCCCACTTTTGATTGACAGGGTAAAATTGGTCCTGGTCATCAGCTGTGAATTAATCACTTTCCAGAAATGCTGTTGAAGTGGGAAATTCACTATCAACTACATGAAATGCTGACCAGGTTGGCAGCTTTAAGATTTGACATATATGTATGTCCAAAACAAATCGTGCTTATGATGCTCAAAAGCGCTGACGAGGAACAAAGCTTACTATGTTCACACTGATTTTACCTCGTCATTCACTGAAAGCAAACTTTCAATGTAAAGTTGGTGTTTGCTTGATGATGATGATGATGTTTCATTTCATTACACAAAATAAAGCAATAAGCCAATAAAATTGTCCGTGGTAAAATCACTGTAATGAGTGAATATTAGCAATACCATAAAATATACCAATTAATAACTTCATGTATTGATGATAATAATAATACTATTTGTTCAATTCTCTAAAATGCATTATATCCTACATGAAAATCAGACAGAACTGAGAAATTATATTAATTTTGAATACATTTCAGTTTTATGTGGATGACCATGTATATCAAACTCATTAATATAAAAATAGGCCGAAGTGCCACCATGCCGGGCTCTGGCTGCAGAAGATCCATGTTTTCCTTCCAAAGTGTGAACACACAGTTCGGTCTGAACTAAATCAGCGAGAGGAAGATGACGGCCCTCGCTCGACGCTGATGGAGTGAGAGAATAGAATGAAGGTAAATATTTCTGAGAAAAATCAATATGTATAATTGCAATATATCCCTTGTTGATGTAGTGTGGCAGTTATTTAATTAGAGGTCATTCAACAACAGAATCATTTCACGAATAATGTAAGCTTAAAGCCTTTAATAGATGGATGGATGGATAGATGAGTGGATGGATTGATGGATGGATGAGTGGATGGATGGATGGATAGATGAGTGGATGGATGAGTGGATGGATGGATGAGTGGGTGGATGGATGGATGGATAGATGAGTGGATGGATGAGTGGATGGATGGATGAGTGGGTGGATAGTGGATGGATGGATGAGTGGGTGGATGAGTGGATGGATGGATGAGTGGATGGATGGATGAGTGGGTGGATGAGTGGATGGATGGATGAGTGGATGGATGGATGAGTGGATGAATGGATGAGTGGATGGACGGATGGATGGATGGATGGGTGAGTGGATGGATGGATGGATGGATGGATGGATGAGTGGATGGATGAGTGGATGGATAGATGAGTGGATGGATGGATGAGTGGATGGCTGGATGAGTGGATGGACGGATGGATGGATGGGTGAGTGGATGATGGATGGATGGATGGATGAGTGGATGGATGAGTGGATGGATGAGTGGATGGATGGATGAGTGGATGGATGATGAGTGGATGGATGATGAGTGGATGGATGAGTGGATGGATGATGAGTGGATGGATGGATGAGTGGATGGATGATGAGTGGATGGATGGATGAGTGGATGGATGGATGAGTGGATGGATGATGAGTGGATGGATGGATGAGTGGATGGATGGATGAGTGGATGGATGGATGAGTGGATGGATGGATGGATGAGTGGATGGATGGATGAGTGGATGGATGAGTGGATGGATGGATGGATGAGTGGATGGATGGATGAGTGGATGGATGATGAGTGGATGGATGGATGAGTGGATGGATGGATGAGTGGATGGATGGATGAGTGGATGGATGAGTGGATGGATGGATGGATGGATGAGTGGATGGATGGATGAGTGGATGGATGGATGGATGGATGAGTGAATGGATGGATGGATGGATGAGTGAATGGATGGATGGATGGATGAGTGAATGGATGGATGAGTGGATGGATGAATGATGGATGATGGATGGATGGATGAGTGGATGGAATGGATGAGTGGATGGATGGATGGATGATGAGTGGATGGATGGATAAGTGGATGGATGGATGGATGAGTGGATGGATGAGTGGATGAGTGGATGGATGGATGGATGAGTGGATGGATGAGTGGATGGATGAGTGGATGGATGGATGGATGAGTGGATGGATGGATGGATGGATGAGTGGATGGATGGATGAGTGGATGAGCTGGATGAGTGGATGGATTGAGTGGATGGATGAGTGGATGAGTGGATTGATTGAGTGGATGGATGAGTGGATGGATGAGTGGATGGATTGATTGGATGATGATGATGTTGATGGATAGATGAGTGGATGGATGAGTGGATGATGAGTGGATGGATGAGTGGATGGATGGATGGATGAGTGGATGGATGGATGAGTGGATGGATGGATGAGTGGATGGATGGATGATGAGTGGATGGATGGATGGATGGATGGATGAGTGGATGGATGGATGGATGAGTGGATGGATGGATGGATGAGTGGATGAGGTGGATGGATGAGTTGATGGATGAGTTGATGGATGAGTGGATGAGTGGATGGATGGTGGATGAGTGGATGGATGGATGGATGAGTGGATGGATGGATGGATGAGTGGAATGAGGGATCACACACTCAAAGTGTGTGATCAGAATGATATTGGTGTAATTCCCTCCAGAAGCGTCTCACACACACACGAGTGTGTTCCCGAACCACCAGCATCCGAACGCTAGAGAACCACGACAGCGTTTACTGTGTTTCTCTGACGCTCGACACACACTCGTTTATGATGGAGGGGAAAAGAGTCCCGATAGCAGAAACTTAGTTTTTTTTGCTGATATTTTGTGCCAGTTTTCCAGGAAGTGATGATTTTGTTCTCTTGAACTCATGGGATTTGCAAATGTTTTATGCCATATTCCAATTTTGCACACAAGTTAAATTGGCAACTAAGCTAAAGACACTTGCTTCTCTCCCTCACAGATGAGATTCACACGCTCAAAGCTAAAGCCCCTCCACAATAACACAGATGAAGTCCGCCCAGTCGTGTGTGTGTCCAGCGCTCAGCTGTGAATGTTGGGTCCAAGAGATCATGAGCAAACATTGTGGGAAAAGCGGATCATTGTTTGTCCCTTGAGATTTAATATCCACTCAAGACCTCTGGAAAATCTCTGCTTACTTCTCATAGTACGGCTGGGGTTTGCTCTGTTTACACACACACACACACACACACACACACACACACACAACACACACACACACACACACACACACACACAACACACACACACACACACACTCACCATCTTCAATCAGCAACACTTATCAAAACCACTTTACATCAGGTCTTTCATTACTACTGTACTTGCATAAAAATATTGATACAATATTGTATTGTGTGTTTGCACTTTGCTTTTTACATTGCACTTATTATCATGGTAACACTTTATTTTACAGTGTCCTAGTTACATAAGTTACATGTACTTACTATAGTAATAACAGTAAATTATGCATAATTACCTGCAACTAACCCTCAACCAAACCCTAACCCTATAGTAAGTACATGTAGTTGCTTAATATTACTCAGCACTTAATTACACTGTAAGAATGACACCGTAAAATAAAGTGTAGCCTATATTTTATGGACACAAAGTCACAAACCCTCAGCAGCAAATACAAATCCGGCAAGAGTTTCACAGAACAACACGTAGGTTTATTATCACTACCGCGATTCCATTACCCTTCAATTGCACAAATTGAATTTGCGAATTGAAAATACGCCCAATGGAAACAAATAAATTTTGCAAAAACTCCCAAATGTCGCAAACAAGTTTTCACGCTCGCATGAGGGGGGTTTTCAGGTAATTCGAAAAAGGAATATTTCGCAAAACTGCAATGGAAACTTATTTTTTTCCCGCATTTACAGTCACCTGACGTACGTAACGGTCGATCAATCTGTAAAGAAGACGAGGTGTGTTTGGACAGAAGACGAGACACGGGTCTTTATTAAACTCATAAAAGACAATGGGAAATTGCAGGAATAATGGATTCAAAACAACAAATAAATGCCACAATTTATCAAGATCTTGAAGCAGAGATGAGGGAGGAACACAGAAACTCCTCTCATACGCTCACAGTAGAAGAGTCTTTCCTTGCATTTAATGCTTGGATAACACACACACGTCTCCTTCCATTAATAATAATGGCCAGTGCGGTGGCTGAGATGTACATAAACCTACTAATATCCGTCACCATGATTTTTGGATTGACTTATTCACAGGTCGTGCACAAATCACAGATCCCCCTCCCTCGCGCAGGCACGTTACAATATCACATGCACACGACACGCCTGAAGTTCGCCTGAAGATTGTACGAAGCGTGATGGCAGAGAGAAAATCTAATAACAAGCTTCCAATTCCTCGATTATTGCTATCTATGGATAGGTTAGCCAGGGGAGCCAACCTCCGAGTCTATGGTGTTGATCGATGCTGAAGAGACGGAGCGTTCACAGAAAATCAGGTACACACGCACTGACGATGGGCGGGTGCTCGTTGGTAGTGGGGGAGGGGCAATGAGAGTTGTAAACATTCAAAATTTTGTCTAAGTCCACTCAATCTGCCAGACTTGCCGACGGCAGCTTTAAGACAAAGTTTAAAAACGATCAATAAATAAAACATACCGCAAGAGAAAAACAAATATTGTCATTTGCACAACTGATATTTCCTAAATGAGTTCAAATGAGCCTTTCCCAGGGTGTGCACATACAGGTAAGGCCCACTCTTCCAACAACAGGGAATAAAACAGTGAAAACTCATGTGAACAATTATTGCATGCATGATACACAAAAAACAATAAGGACACAATATTGTGGGATGGAGAAGCATCACTGGCTCTCCATCACTTTTTACCAGTGCTGAATTACAACTTAAACTGATGATTAAAAAAAATGGCATATTCCAAAATTTAGATTCTGACTCTTGTTTTATGATGTTATGCCCAAACCATATATTAAATAGGGGCTTTCATGTTAAATGTAAATGTAATGCTGATATACCAAAAGTACACCTGAAAAGTACACTGCCAACACATGAGCAAAATCCAGATCGCCTGAAGACAGTAAACCGCGAAACAAGTAGCGATGCACGATATAAATGTTCATTTTTTATGTTATTGTTATCAGCCCCATACATTTTTTGTCGCATATAGTAAAGCCGATAAATAATGTATTCTTCCCTACAGCTGAGACACTTCAGACGTGCAGTGTTCACACTGTTGAATTGCTTGAAATATTATTAGAATCACTTAAAACAATAAGTGCAACAGTTAATGTCTGTCATATCGTCTACATAACATTACAGTGAGAACCATATATTGTGTGTTTTGGTTATGGCTTTTAAGATTAAATGAGGAGACTTGATTTTGGCAAAAAAAACAAAAATTTGATTTATTGGCCAATATATCAGTTTTCGGCTTCCAAATTATAAAGAATTATCGGTTAATTATCGGTCAAAATGTTTGTATCGGTGCATCTCTAGAAACAAGCGTACTTTAGAGCTTCATGCTAATAATCATGTGGCATTTCAAGGATTTCTGCTTTGATCAGATTTGGCTACATGACACAAATGAACAGCTGAACGACTCTCTTGGTAATATTAAATATAAACTCAGCAAAAACATTGTACATGTACTGCCAATAAAGATGAAGCTATGCACTTAAAGGACGTGTAATGTCAGATTGAGACATGCACTATGAAGATACACACTCCATTTCCAGTGGACATCATGCATCTATCCTGATATGCACATCATTATTCAACAGTATTTTTTTTGTTGTTGTTGTTCATCCAGATCTAAATATTTAATAAACCTAAAAAATAAAACAATCTAGAAAACCATGGTTGTTTGGACTTTTGAATGGCATGCGATCAGAGGCACATTACACAGTGAATACTTCTCAGCCGGGGTTTATTTGTGAAAGTCAGTATTTCTGTAATCACATCTTGATCCAACAGCGGGACATGCCTTCACAATACACTACACAGCCATCAAACTGCCTAATATTGGCTTTTCGGCATAACTGAACCAGTTATTATGAAATGCAATAATTCATGACACAGCAAAAATGGGGAAAGGTTGCAGTTTCCACTGGCAAAGCAATGTTTTGATGTTTCTGTAAGTAGCAGTAATGTCCAATCATGAATGACCGCTAGTGATGTTCCTGCGCTTTAACAGTAGAGGACGGCGCTAGCAACACAAGGTCATGGGTTCAATTCCCAGAAAATGCATGACCCAATGAAATGCACACCTGGCAAGTTGCATTGGTTAAGAATGTCTGCCAAATTAAATCAATTAGCTACGTATAAAACTTGAGGACATTTAAAATGCATAAAATACCTGTATAAACCTTGAAAAATGATTTTTATCCTGAACTTGACATGCAGAAGCACTTCTAGAAACTGCTTTAGAGATGCACAATCAGCCCTTTATACAAGTACATCATTAGGGATATTCACTCTAACATAATCCAGTGTCTTGTGTGTAATAACCTTCACAAATCACAAAACTAAAATTAAATTCCACCTTTCATCATTGTCCAGCTCAATGACTTCGGTACAGTATAAGAACATTGCTATATTTCAGCCCAGAATATAAGACAATATCTAAACAAAATGCACCAGCTCAACCAGTCATGCAACCAAAGCGCAAATTCATAAAAAGTGCACGTTCTCCTTTATGCATTTGACATATTAGAGCCAGCTTGATTATTCACTGTTCTGTAATGTGTCATCGAGGTCTGCTTCGTTATGAAATATCCGTAATGCAACACTGTTCTCATTTCGTAACCACAACCAATAAACACTGCCATGACCAATACAGACACACAGCGAGGCTCTTCTGCGGGTATTTACATCTCATTCTGATTATATATTAATTTGATTCCAGCCATCTGAAAGTTACATTCATCCTCCGATCAGTTATATCTTCTGTAATGGTTCCCAGTGATGCTCGATCAGCTCGCGCGCTCTCAGAGGCGCGTCACCGTAACGTCAACAACATTATGATCGATATATTCGCATGTAAACTTACCTCGTTTGGTCCTCTGGCGTGTGTGTCGAGCTCCAGTGCATTGGGTTTGCGGGAGATCCGGGGGCTTTGAGTAGATTGAAGTGACTGAGATTTTTCCATTACGTCTCTTATGTGTGTGTTACCCCGAGGGGAAGAGCGGCTCACAACACATGGCGAACAAGTTTTCATTCATTCACAGACAAATGCATTTCATCTGTAAGCATCAGTGTGTGAATTACCCACTCACCCTCCTAACAGAGCCAAGACAGAAGAATCGGGATGTCCTGAAAACTATATGAGGATAATACAGGAGGATTTCCATTAGAAATAAACGCTGCACAGCTAACAAACAAACAAACAAACACAAAAAAAAGACCTAAGAACCTGTTCCCATTACATTATGAAAACGTCATTTTTAATGTTCTCTCAGAATGTTAAAACTTTTTTCTTGGTTGTGTGAACGTTAGAGAAACGAGAAATTTAGAAAAACTTTAGTCGACGTGAAAGAGAATTTGCTATTGTAACGTATTGCGACTTTTCGAACAAGAACAAATGTAGGCGGGGCTTGATTTTGTCTGTGGGGAATTGATTGGATGGTTGTGGTTTGCTATTGGTGGATCTCATGTGAGTGACAGGTTGCCCCGTCCTCGCGACAACACATAATTAGAGATGGTGATATAGCCTATTCATTGTATCATTTTGCAAACATTACTTTACGTTTGTCTTTTTTGTGCTAACGTTTTAAAAATGTTCTTAAAGGAGATATAATTTAGAATTTTTAATAAGTAAAGGTCGATGGCCGGTGACTTAGAAAATGTACCGGCCATAAATATTATTTTACCAGCCATGAAACGTTTTTTGAAAACGTTTTTTTTGGAAAAAACAAAAGGCAGTTTTCAGTATACAGAAAATTTTAATTAAGTAATAAAATGAAAAATAATCACCGCACTGTAAATTAAACATAGATTGATTTCCTTATTAAAGTTGAAAAAAGTTATTCAGAAAAGATCAGTGAGTGATTTTCTCTCGTCTTTTGATGTTTGAGTAACTTTAACGACAGCAGGAACATTAGGCTGCTGTCACTTTAAGATCGAATGTATGGATACTGATACACATGTGTTCCCTTTAGAGTCTTCTTTTGCTTGAATATTTATTTTGGCAAAGCTTAAACTTTTGTGGGATGATGAAGGTCTGGCCTGTCCAACTCTATGTTCACATTTCTGTTCTCACAATATTGCATTAATCCAAATTCATAAAAATGTCACCGGGCCAACTGGTGATTGACACCATTTCATATACTCGCCAACTGAGATTTGTACTCGCATTTGGTGAGAGTTCATTTTATGCCATGTATGTATGTGTACATTATATATATATATATAAACACTGAACAAAATTATAAACGCAACACTTTTGTTTTTTGCCCCCATTTTTCATGAGCTGAACTAATCTCAGACCTAAGACTTTTTCTATGTACACAAAAGGCCTATTTCTCTCAAATATTGTTCACAAATCTGTCTAAATCTGTGTTAGTGAGCACTTCTCCTTTGCCGAGATAATCACAGGTGTGGCATAACAAAATGCTGATTAGACCGCAGGATTATTGCACAGGTGTGCCTTAGGCTGGCCACAATAAAAGGCCACTCTAAAATATGCAGTTTTACTGTTTTGGGGGGAACGAAAACCAGTCAGTAACTGTTGTGACCACCATTTGCCTCACGCAGTGCAACACATCTCATGAAAACGTTAGTGAGGACGGAGAGCGCTGTATTCAAATGTATCCGGATTAATGTAGACGTAGCCCAAATGTTGAAAAAGCCTTTGAGTTAAGCTCATGAAAAATGGGGGCAAAAAGTGTTGCGTTTATAATTTTGTTATATATATATATACACAGTGGGGAGAACAAGTATTTGATACACTGCTGATATTGCAGGTTTTTCCCACTTACAAAGCATGTAGAAGTCTGTAATTTTGTGCATGTGGAGTGACGGAATCTAAAACAAAAATCTAGAAAATCACATTGTATGATTTTTAAGTACCGGTAAATAATTCGCATTTTATTGCAATAACATAAGTATTTAATACATCAGAAAAGCAGAACTTAATATTTGGTACAGATACCTTTGTTTGCAATTACAGAGATCATAGTTTCCTATAGTTCTGGACCAGGTTTGCACACACTGGGGATTCTGGCCCACTCCATACACACCTTCTTCAGATCTTTCAGGTTTCGGGCTGTCGCTGGGCAATACGGACTTTCAGCTCCTCCACAGATCTTCTATTGGGTTCAGGTCTGGAGACAGGCTAGGCCACTCCAGGACCTTGAGATGCTTCTTACGGAGCCACTCCTCAGTTGCCCTGGCTGTGTGTTTCGGGTCATTGTCCCTGCTGGAAGACCCAGCCACGACCCATCTTCAGTGCTCTTACTGAGGGAAGGAGGTTGTTGGTCAAGATCTGGTGATACACGGCCCCATCCATCCTCCCCTCAGTACGGTGCAGTGGTCCGCTCCCCTTTGCAGAAGAGCATCCCCAGAGAATGATGTCCACCTCCATGCTTCACGGTTGGGATGGTGTTAGTGGGGTTGTACTCATCCTTCTTCTTCCTCCAGACACAGCGAGTGGAGTTTAGACCAAAAAGCTCTATTTTTGTCTCATCGGACCACATGACCTTCTCCCATTCCTCCTCTGGATCATCCAGATGGTCATTGGCAAACTTCAGACGGGCCTGGACATGCGCTGGCTTGAGCAGGGGGACCTTGTGTGCGCTGCAGGAGTTTAATCATGACGGCGTAGTGTGTTACTAATGTTTTTTTTTTTTTTAGACTGTGGTCCCAGCTCTCTTCAGGTCATTGACCAGGTCCTGCCGTGTAGTTCTGGGCTGACCCCTCACCTTCCTCATGATCACTGATGCCCCACGAGGTGAGATCTTGCATGATGCCCCAGACATGGGAGATTGACCGTCATCTTGAACTTCTTTCATTTTCTAATAATTTCGACAACAGTTGTTGCCTTCTCACCAAGCTGATGCCTATTGTCCTGTAGCCCATCCCAGCCTTGTGCAGGTCTACAGTTTATCCCTGATGTCCTTACACAGCTCTCTGGTCTTGGCCATTGTGGAGAGGTTGGAGTCTGTTTGATCGAGTGTGTGGACAGGAGTCTGTTTGATTGAGTGTGTGGACAGGAGTCTGTTTGATCGAGTGTGTGGACAGGAGTCTGTTTGATTGAGTGTGTGGACAGGTGTCTGTTTGATTGAGTGTGTGGACAGGTGTCTGTTTGATTGAGTGTGTGGACAGGTGTCAGTTTGATTGAGTGTGTGGACAGGTGTCTGTTTGATCGAGTGTGTGGACAGGAGTCTGTTTGATTGAGTGTGTGGACAGGTGTCAGTTTGATTGAGTGTGTGGACAGGTGTCTGTTTGATTGAGTGTGTGGACAGGTGTCTGTTTGATCGAGTGTGTGGACAGGTGTCTGTTTGATTGAGTGTGTGGACAGGTGTCTGTTTGATTGAGTGTGTGGACAGGTGTCAGTTTGATTGAGTGTGTGGACAGGTGTCTGTTTGATTGAGTGTGAGTGTGTGGACAGGTGTCTGTTTGATTGAGTGTGTGGACAGGTGTCAGTTTGATTGAGTGTGTGGACAGGTGTCTGTTTGATTGAGTGTGTGGACAGGTGTCTGTTTGATTGAGTGTGTGGACAGGTGTCTGTTTGATCGAGTGTGTGGACAGGTGTCTGTTTGATTGAGTGTGTGGACGGGTGTCTGTTTGATTGAGTGTGTGGACAGGTGTCAGTTTGATTAAGTGTGTGGACAGGAGTCTGTTTGATCGAGTGTGTGGACAGGTGTCTGTTTGATTGAGTGTGTGGACAGGTGTCTGTTTGATTGAGTGTGTGGACAGGTGTCTGTTTGATTGAGTGTGTGGACAGGTGTCTGTTTGATCGAGTGTGTGGACAGGTGTCTGTTTGATTGAGTGTGTGGACGGGTGTCTGTTTGATTGAGTGTGTGGACAGGTGTCAGTTTGATTAAGTGTGTGGACAGGAGTTTGTTTGATCGAGTGTGTGGACAGGTGTCTGTTTGATTGAGTGTGTGGACAGGTGTCTGTTTGATTGAGTGTGTGGACAGGAGTCTGTTTGATCGAGTGTGTGGACAGGTGTCTGTTTGATTGAGTGTGTGGACAGGTGTCTGTTTGATTGAGTGTGTGGACAGGAGTCTGTTTGATCGAGTGTGTGGGACAGGTGTCTGTTTGATTGAGTGTGTGGACAGGTGTCTGTTTGATTGAGTGTGTGGACAGGAGTCTGTTTGATCGAGTGTGTGGACAGGAGTCTGTTTGATCGAGTGTGTGGACAGGTGTCTTGTTTGATCGAGTGTGTGGACAGGTGTCTGTTTGATCGAGTGTGGTGGACAGGTGTCTGTTTGATCGAGTGTGTGGACAGGTGTCTGTTTGATCGAGTGTGTGGACAGGTGTCTGTTTGATCGAGTGTGTGGGACAGGTGTCTGTTTGATCGAGTGTGTGGACAGGTGTCTGTTTGATCGAGTGTGTGGACTGGTGTCTGTTTGTTCGAGTGAGTGGACAGGTGTCTGTTTGATCGAGTGTGTGGACAGGTGTCTGTTTGATCGAGTGTGTGGACAGGTGTCTGTTTGATCGAGTGTGTGGACAGGAGTCTGTTTGATAGAGTGTGTGGACAGGTGTCTGTTTGATAGAGTGTGTGGACAGGTGTCTGTTTGATCGAGTGTGTGGACAGGTGTCTGTTTGATCGAGTGTGTGGACAGGTGTCTGTTTGATAGAGTGTGTGGACAGGTGTCTGTTTGATTGAGTGTGTGGACAGGTGTCTGTTTGTTTGAGTGTGTGGACAGGTGTCTGTTTGATTGAGTGTGTGGACAGGTGTCTGTTTGATTGAGTGTGTGGACAGGTGTCTGTTTGATTGAGTGTGTGGACAGGTGTCTGTTTGATTGAGTGTGTGGACGGGTGTCTGTTTGATTGAGTGTGTGGACAGGTGTCTGTTTGATTGAGTGTGTGGACAGGTGTCTGTTTGATCGAGTGTGTGGACAGGTGTCTGTTTGATCGAGTGTGTGGACAGGTGTCTGTTTGATCGAGTGTGTGGACAGGTGTCTGTTTGATCGAGTGTGTGGACAGGTGTCTGTTTGATCGAGTGTGTGGACAGGTGTCTGTTTGATCGAGTGTGTGGACAGGTGTCTGTTTGATTGAGTGTGTGGACAGGAGTCTGTTTGATTGAGTGTTGGACAGGAGTCTGTTGATTGAGTGTGTGGACAGGTGTCTGTTTGATTGAGTGTGTGGGACAGGTGTCAGTTTGATTGAGTGTGTGGACAGGAGTCTGTTTGATTGAGTGTGTGGACAGGAGTCTGTTTGATTGAGTGGTGTGGACAGGTGTCTGTTTGATTGAGTGTGTGGACAGGTGTCTGTATTGATGAGTGTGTGGACGGGTGTCTGTTTGATTGAGTGTGTGGAAGGGAGTCTGTTTGATTGAGTGTGTGGACAGGTGTCTGTTTGATTGAGTGTGTGGTCAGGTGTCTGTTTGATTGAGTGTGTGGACAGGTGTCTGTTTGATTGAGTGTGTGGACAGGTGTCTGTTTGATTGAGTGTGTGGACAGGTGTCTGTTTGATTGAGTGTGTGGACAGGAGTCTGTTTGATTGAGTGTGTGGACAGGTGTCTGTTTGATTGAGTGTGTGGACAGGAGTCTGTTTGATTGAGTGTGTGGACAGGAGTCTGTTTGATTGAGTGTGTGGACAGGTGTCTGTTTGATTGAGTGTGTGGACAGGTGTCTGTTTGATTGAGTGTGTGGACGGGTGTCTGTTTGATTGAGTGTGTGGACGGGTGTCTGTTTGATTGAGTGTGTGGACAGGTGTCTGTTTGATTGAGTGTGTGGACAGGTGTCTGTTTGATTGAGTGTGTGGACAGGTGTCTGTTTGATTGAGTGTGTGGACAGGTGTCTGTTTGATTGAGTGTGTGGACGGGTGTCTGTTTGATTGAGTGTGTGGACGGGTGTCTGTTTGATTGAGTGTGTGGACGGGTGTCTGTTTGATTGAGTGTGTGGACAGGTGTCTGTTTGATTGAGTGTGTGGACAGGTGTCTGTTTGATTGAGTGTGTGGACAGGTGTCTGTTTAATTGAGTGTGTGGACAGGAGTCTGTTTGATTGAGTGTGTGGACAGGAGTCTGTTTGATTGAGTGTGTGGAGAGGTGTCTGTTTGATAGAGTGTGTGGACAGGAGTCTGTTTGATTGAGTGTGTGGACAGGAGTCTGTTTGATTGAGTGTGTGGACAGGTGTCTGTTTGATTGAGTGTGTGGACAGGTGTCTGTTTGATTGAGTGTGTGGACAGGTGTCTGTTTGATTGAGTGTGTGGACAGGTGTCTGTTTGATTGAGTGTGTGGACAGGAGTCTGTTTGATTGAGTGTGTGGACAGGTGTCTGTTTGATTGAGTGTGTGGACAGGTGTCTGTTTGATTGAGTGTGTGGACAGGTGTCTGTTTGATTGAGTGTGTGGACAGGTGTCTGTTTGATCGAGTGTGTGGACAGGTGTCTGTTTGATTGAGTGTGTGGACAGGTGTCTGTTTGATTGAGTGTGTGGACAGGTGTCTGTTTGATTGAGTGTGTGGACAGGAGTCTGTTTGATTGAGTGTGTGGACAGGAGTCTGTTTGATTGAGTGTGTGGACAGGTGTCTGTTTGATTGAGTGTGTAGACAGGTGTCTGTTGGATTGAGTGTGTGGACAGGAGTCTGTTTGATTGAGTGTGTGGACAGGAGTCTGTTTGATTGAGTGTGTGGACAGGTGTCTGTTTGATTGAGTGTGTGGACAGGAGTCTGTTTGATTGAGTGTGTGGACAGGTGTCTGTTTGATTGAGTGTGTGGACAGGAGTCTGTTTGATTGAGTGTGTGGACAGGTGTCTGTTTGATTGAGTGTGTGGACAGGTGTCTGTTTGATTGAGTGTGTGGACAGGTGTCTGTTTGATTGAGTGTGTGGACAGGTGTCTGTTTGATTGAGTGTGTGGACAGGAGTCTGTTTGATTGAGTGTGTGGACAGGTGTCTGTTTGATTGAGTGTGTGGACAGGAGTCTGTTTGATTGAGTGTGTGGACAGGTGTCTGTTTGATTGAGTGTGTGGACAGGAGTCTGTTTGATTGAGTGTGTGGACAGGTGTCTGTTTGATTGAGTGTGTGGACAGGTGTCTGTTTGATTGAGTGTGTGGACAGGTGTCTGTTTGATTGAGTGTGTGGACAGGTGCAGTTAATACAGGTAATGAGTGGAGAACAGGAGGGCTTCTTAAAGAAAAACTAACAGGTCTGTGAGGGCCGGATTCTTACTGGTTGGTGGGTGATCAAATACTTATGTCATGCAATAAAATGAAAATTAATTATTTAAAAATCATACAATGTGATTTTCTGGATTTTTGTTTTAGATTCCGTCTCTCACAGTTGAAGTGTACCTGTATTACAGACTTCTACATGCTTTGTAAAACCTGCAAAATCGGCAGTGTATCAAATACTTGTTCTCCCCACTGTATGTCAGGCAACATACTTTGGAAATATTTAATTATATTATTATAGATGTTTTTCTAATGGCTGATTATTTTAAAATGGGTGTGATAATATCAACATTTCAAAAGATGCTTAAAATATGACAATTAACTTCAGGTTTATGTTTTTGTTGTTGTCCTACTGTTAGTTTAACTGCTTCTATTGTTCTCATTTGTAAGTCACTTTGGATAAAAGCGTCTGCTAAATTGAATAAATGCAAAATGTAAATGTTGATGTCCTCATGTGAGTGAACAATCACTCACTGAACAGTGGACAAAACATCAGACATATTGAAAAATCAGTACAATAACACCTTTATATTATGCTGCACACAACTTAATATACTGAGTTAATGAGCAGATCCAGGTCTGTGACGTCGGAAGGCTCTCAATCCATCATGGAGTGTGTGTGTGTGTGTGTGAGGGGGGGGGTCTCAACAGCCGTGTGTACGGGTGTATCTAGAATAGATCATCTAGAGGAGGACGGCAGGAAGACAGTCAAATATTCTTAATTGGCAGTTGACATCAGTCCAACAGCGTGTTTAAAGTGCCCCTATTATACTTTTTGGGAAATTACATTCACTAGCGTGTAATATACAGTGGTTGTTTATGAATGTAAAAGTTTGCACCGTTTCAAAGATCGAAATGTGCAGATAGAGATGAATAGAGTTTTTTTCTCTCAATTTCTGTCTCTCTGCCGACTTTCTCCAGCCGACATTTGGTTAGATATCTTATGTCTTATAAAGACCTCAACTGTCAACTTGTGTAAAAGTTAAAGATGACGGTATGCAAGTCGATGACATGAATTAATGTAACTCCACAACAACTACATAAATGTCTCCACTAACTTTCAGAAACGTCTAAAAGTGAAACTCTGAGTCTCTCCGTAAGGCTGCACTCGCTACTGGTTATTCTGGGATTCTGGATGAGTGAGATTGGCCAGTTTTGTTATTGCCGGACTTTCTGAAGCTCGTGTAAAGGCTCCGCCCTCTTCTGAACGGAGGCGGAGCTGCAGCTCATTTGCATTTAAAGCAAAACACACCTTTATGTCACCTTTAAAGGTGCATTGTGTAATATTTAGGAGGATCTGTTGACAGAAATACAATATTATATACATAATGTTTTCAGTGGTGTATAAACACCTTACATAATGAACCATTATGTTTTTATTACCTTTGAATGAGCCATTTCTATCTACACACACCCTTACACATTACATTACAGGGTCCACTTACACGTAAAGTGGCCATTTTGCACCACTTTGTTTCTACAGGAGCCCTAAACGGACAAACTACTACAGAGCGCGTTTCGTCACTGTTGTTCTTCGTGCAAAGGAGCTGCTGAAGTCAGCAAATAAAACACTGACACAATGATGAACAAGTAACAATAATATTCACAATAACATCGTTTTACTGAATAATTAAGCAAGCATAATTTATTCAAGTATCTTTGTAAAGAAACCTCATTGCTGAACTGCCTACTCTCTGCTGTCTCAGACGACGACATCACTTCCTGTCGGCCACCGTAACTTCTGTTGGGTGCAATTCACAACCTCACCACTGGATGCCGCTAAAAATCGCACACTGCACCTTTAAGTGCACTTGGTGGCTGGTAGCACCCAACGGTCATTCATATATTATGTTAACGAGTAACTATTTATATACAAACAATCATGCAAAACCCAAAAGTAGAGTTCAAATTCTGGTTTATTCTGATTTCGTGATTCCCTCACAACGAGGTCCAGCATTAGTCGTGAGCAAACGTCCGCAACGTCACCTCTAGGTGCCGCTAAAAATTACACATAGCACATTTAAGTGCAGAAATGTGCAGCTCAAACTTTAGTTAACACATTAATTCTTCCATAATACTGTGGAGAGAGTCTCCAGGCTTCCTCAGTGAATCCGTCATTGTAAACACAGTCCAGAGGTTTTCGAGAACACTTGAAGATGTTCAACAGCCGGATCAGAGACCGAGGAGACTGGCAGGTTTCTGATGCGGGATTCTCTCAATAGTTAAATGATAAGCGAGTGTGTGTAGCAGATGGAGGACTGGCCGCTCGGTCCTCCACAGAGAGCAGATGGGGAAGGTTTGTTTAATATTCACTCAGCCACAGTGGCAGCAAAAGACCGAGTCACTGCGACTCCGGGATAATCCCACTCCACTGCCGGACAGGGCAGGGAGATGATGGCAGATGGACAGATGAGGTTTGGTGGCGCTGAAAGACGACATCGTTCTCCAGAAGTGGCAGAGAACATCACATCTTCAGACATTTCAACGTTTACATGCAACTAAATAATCCGTTAGTAATGGGATTGACGGCTTAATCGGACAGAATGTAAACGCCTGAATCGATCAGATTGAGCTCGATACCAATGGGGTTTTGATCGGATTGAAAGGGTCGGTTTATTCCTTTTCTAATCCGATCGAGAGAACATGTAAACACTTGATCGATTGAAACAGAAACTGAAAGGACTGCCCATGTGCAATGATGTATGACAGATCGAGCTGTTCTCCTGATGTATAAACGAGTGTGTCGTCCTCTATAATCCTCTTCCTCTGCGTGTGTGAAGTGGAGGACAACGGCCACCAGCGCTGGCTTCAGACTCATACACACACCACTGGGTTTGGCCATTTTTACTGTGTGATCAATATAAGCAGCGGCACAACGGTTCATGTGCTCATTATCTCCAAATTATCACCAGAAATTGATAAATATTAAGTCTGCTGTTTAAAACAAATAATGAACCGATATAAGAGAATAGTTATTATACACAAACAGCGGGAAACTCTGTATATTAGTGCAGTGTGTGCATGTCAAAAAATATATCCCGATTTGAAGCTTTTGACATATAAACACACATCAACCTGATCATGTTCAGCGTTCATGTAAACACTACGTTTTCAGATTCATCAATCGGAATGAATTCAGTTCGACTGAAACAAAAGTTATGAATGTAAACATAGCCAATGTTTTTCAGCAATTTTAAGCCTCTGTAAGAACTTCAAAACAGTTTAACCTTTACAAAGCAATCTAGAGTCCACATACTCGCTGCATTCATGTGAATGAATGAGAAGAGCAGGAATGAACACAAACCACAGCTCAAATATAAGGTGTTTTAGCTGGAAATGCGATGAACATTAGCTAACATCAGGCTTTTCAGTGCGCTTCGGTGAAGCGGCGTTTTCTTTTTCAGTCTAGATGCTTATATCCGCGGATGTGTGTTCTCTATGTAAAGCGCTTTGAGTGCCGAGAAAAGCGCTATATAAATGTAATGAATTATTATTATTACTATAGTGATGCACGATATATCGGTATCGGCCGCTATATGTTCATTAAGTTGGCTTGGAAAAGCCAACTTACTGAAATCCTATTTAAACTTATTATTATTAAGTTGGCTTGGAAAAGCCAACTTACTGAAATCCTATTTAAACTTATTATTATTATTATTAATGGTGCTTGCCTATAGGCAAAGCAACATTAGTGTTATTGCTCATACTTATTATTATTTTTTTTATTATTATTATTCTTCCACACAAAGTTCGGCGCGTAACTCGCCCCGCACCGTTTGTCACAGACCCCTGATTGAGGTGTCAAATCGACCGGCTCATTGAGGAGAGGTGTGCTATATCTTTTCTAAGCGATCGGGTGTACGATGTTTGCACAGCGGACGAAAAAGCGGCCAAAAAAGTCCCATTGACTTAACATTGCGGAATTTTCAGAAATTCAAATCCCAACTGTCATTTTTCACACACACAGACACAAAGGGCCTGACACCCCTGCATGTCTCCCCCTCTCTCTCCCTCAGAGGATTTATATTATCCAGCAGCCAATAAGTAATGGCCTAAAATCTTCATAGCCACACCATAGCAACCAGTTACAGCACCCTAGCAACCATAGGCTATAGGCACGAGGCCGCAGGCCTCGTGCACTCATTATAATGCACTCGTTTAATAGAAATGTTAAATACTCTATAAAAACTCACTCATAGGCACGAGGCCGTAGGCCGAGTGCCTAACCTTAGCCCTAACCCCATAGTAACCATCTGTGAAAACTACCAACCACCTAGTAACACCATAGCAACCACCAAAAATACTTTAGCAACCGCCCTGAACACCCTAGCAACCGCCTAGAAATGTCCTAGCAATCACCCAAATACCCTAACAACCACCCAGAAAACCTTAGCAATTGCCTAGAAACCACCCGGAACACCCTAGCAACCACCCAAAATACCTTAGAACTCCCCAGAGGATTTATATTATCAAGCAGCCAATAAGTAATGGCCTAAAATCTTCATAGCCACACCATAGCAACCAGTTACAGCACCCTAGCAACCATAGGCTATAGGCACGAGGCCGCAGGCCTCGTGCACTCATTATAATGCACTCGTTTAATAGAGATTTTAAATACTCTATAAAAACTCACTCGTAGGCACGAGGCCGTAGGCCGAGTGCCTAACCTTAGCCCTAACCCCATAGTAACCGTTGAATAAGTTGCCCCATAGTAAAAATTGCACCCCTGGGGGGCAGGAGGGGCCCAAAGTTGCCCCAATAAAGTACTATGGTGTAGGACAGCCCATGAAATGGGCTGTCCTACACCATAGAAACCGCATTTGTATTGAACATAACTCTGGATCACAGTGTCATAGAGACAAGGGGGCGGGCTCATTTTACTCAGACGACCAATCAGTCTCTCAGGATCATTGTGAAGCTTTCAAGCCACGCCCTAGCAACCATTTAGAGCTCCTTAACAACAAGCTCCATAGACTTCCATTGAAAGACATCAAAGGGAAATCTCAGGATATAAGTGTCATAGAAACATGAGGGTGGGCTCGTTTGACTCGGGGCAGCAAACAGCCAATCCCCAATCACCTCAACACATCCTAGCCCCTCCCTAGCAACCATTGTCGAGCACCTTAGCAACCAAAATCCAAAGAGGGATATCTTCCATTCTGAATGTCACAGAGACGTGGGAGTTGGTTTATATCATTCATACTGACAAGCAGCCTTTGGAGTTTCATGATTGGCAGCTGCCAAGCCACTCCCTAGCAACAAAAGAGAGTACCCTAGCAACCATTTTGCAAGACCTATATCTCTGCATCAAAACATCGTATAAAGATGGGGGTTGGTTTATACATTCACACTGACTTTGGAGCTTCATGATTGGCAGCTGCCAAGCCACTCCCTAGCAACCAAACAGATTACCCTAGCAACCGTTTTGCAAGGCGTATATCTCTGCATCAGAACATCGTATAGAGATGGGGGTTGGCTCTTTTGACTCATGCTAGCAAACAGGACTTGCTACATGCTACACATGCTAGCAGTGAATAGCTACATGCTAATATTGATTAGCTAAGTGCTAAATCATGCCAAGAAAATGCTACAAACTCCATAGTAACCGTCTGTGACAACTACCAAACACCTAGTAACACCATAGCAACGACCCAGAATACCCTAGCAACTGCCTAGCAACGCCCTAGCAACCACCCAGAATACCCTAGCAACCGCCTAGCAACCACCCAGAACACCCTAGCAACCACCTAGCAACCGCCTAGCAACCACCGAGAACACCCTAGCAACCACCTAGCAACCGCCTAGCAACCACCTAGCAACCACCCAGAACACCCTAGCAACCGCCTAGCAACCACCCAGAACACCCTAGCAACCACTTAGCAACCGGCCAGAACACCCTAGCAACCGCCTAGCAACCACCCAGAACACCCTAGCAACTGCCTAGCAACACCCTAGCAACCACCCAGAATACCCTAGCAACCGCCTAGCAACCATTCAGAATACCCTAGCAACCGCCTAGCAATCTCCCAGAACACCCTAGCAACCACCCAGAACACCCTAGCAACTGCCTAGCAACTGCCTAGCAACCACCCAAAACACCCTAGCAACTGCCTAGCAACCACCCAGAACACCCTAGCAACCACCCAGAACACCCTAGCAACCACCCGAACAACATGAATAAGCCATATCTCAGCAGCAGAACATCGTACAATGTCTGGTTGTTGGCTCGTATGCAATCATGTACCACACTCTAGCATCCGAGTGTCGAGTTTTGCCACTGCAAGCACCATTCACATTTTCTTCTGGAAATGTACGTTCTAGTTACTGGTGCTTGCTTTAGCAAGGCAACAGTATTGTTATTGCTCATACTTATTACGATTATTCTTATTCTTTTTATTCTGGACAAAGTTCGGCGCGAAACTCGCCCCGCACCGTTTGTCACAGACCCCTGAGTGAGGTGTCAAAACGACCGGCTCATTGAGGAGAGGTGTGCTATATCTTTTCTAAGCGATCGGGTGTACGATGTTCGCGCAGCGGACGAAAAAGCGGCCAAAAAAGTCCCATTGACTTAACATTGCGGAATTTTCAGAAATTCAAATCCCAACTGTCATTTTTCACACACACAGACACAAAGGGCCTGACACCCCTGCATGTCTCCCCCTCTCTCTCCCTCAGAGGATTTATATTATCCAGCAGCCAATAAGTAATGGCCTAAAATCTTCATAGCCACACCATAGCAACCAGTTACAGCACCCTAGCAACCATAGGCTATAGGCACGAGGCCGCAGGCCTCGTGCACTCATTATAATGCACTCGTTTAATAGAGATTTTAAATACTCTATAAAAACTCACTCATAGGCACGAGGCCGCAGGCCTCGTGCACTCATTATAATGCACTCGTTTAATAGAGATTTTAAATACTCTGCGGGCCGAGTGCCTAACCTTAGCCCTAAACCCATAGTAACCATCTGTGAAAACTACCAACCACCTACTAACACCATAGCAACCACCAAAAATACCTTAGCAACCGCCCTGAACACCCTAGCAACCGCCTAGAAATGTCCTAGCAATCACCCAAATACCCTAACAACCACCCAGAAAACCTTAGCAATTGCCTAGAAACCACCCGGAACACCCTAGCAACCACCCAAAATACCTTAGAACTCCCTAGCAACACCCTAGCAACCACCCAAAATACCTTAGAACTCCCTAGCAACACCATAGCAACCACCCAAAACACCTTAGACACCCTAGCAACCACCCATAACACCCTAACAACCACCCAAAATACCTCAGAACTCCCTAGCAACACCATAGCAACCACTCAAAATACCTTAGAACTCCCTAGCAACACCCTAGCAACCACCCAAAATACCTTAGAACTCCCTAGCAACACCATAGCAACCACCCAAAACACCTTAGAACACCCTAGGAACCACACATAACACCCTAGCAACCACCCAAAATACCTTAGAACTCCCTAGCAACACCATAGCAACCACCCAAAATACCTAAGAACTCCCTAGCAACACCATAGCAACCATCCATAACACCCTAGCAACCACCCAGAACACTATAGTAACCACCCAGAACACCCTAGCAACCGCCTAGCAAAACCCTAGCAACCACCCAGAACACCCTAGCAACCACCTGAACAACATGAATAAGCCATATCTCAGCAGCAGAACATCGTACAGACATGGTTGTTTGCTCGTATGCAATCATGTACCACACTCTAGCATCCGGGTCGTGTTTTTTGCCACTGCAAGCACCATTCACATTTTCTTCTGGAAATGTACGTTCTAGTTATTATTATTATTCTTCTTACCTAAATTTCTGACTCTATCTCCTCCTAGAGCTTTAACTCTACAAACTCCAAACTCGGGTCAGACCTTCAGACTGGTCTGACTTAGTGTGCTATATCTTTTCAGACTGATTTGAGTTTCAGTTTTCTTAAAAATTAATATTAAAAATCATAAAATTCCCATTGACTTCCATTGACCAAAGGTCCATGACTGTTTTAACTGTTTCACTTAAAGTGCTAGAAGCCATTGAAACTCAATTAAGCTTTATGCAATCTATCTATCTATCTATCTATCTATCTATCTATCTATCTATCTATCTATCTATCTATCTATCTATCTATCTATCTATCTATCTATCTTCAAACTATATCTATCTATCTATCTATCTATCTATCTATCTATCTATCTTCAAACTATATCTATCTATATATCTATCTATCTATAAACTATATCTATCTATCTATCTATCTATCTATCTATCTATAAACTGTATCTATCTATCTATCTATCTATCTATCTATCTATCTATCTATCTATCTTCAAACTATATCTATCTATCTATCTATCTATCTATCTATCTATCTATAAACTCTATCTATCTATCTATCTATCTATCTATCTATCTATCTTCAAACTATATCTATCTATCTATCTATCTATCTTCAAACTATATCTATCTATCTATCTATCTATCTATCTATAAACTATATCTATCTATCTATCTATCTATCTATCTATCTATCTATCTATCTATCTATCTATCTATCTATCTATCTATCTTCAAACTATATCTATCTATCTATCTATCTATCTATCTATCTTCAAACTATATCTATCTATCTATCTATCTATCTTCAAACTATATCTATCTATCTATCTATCTATCTATCTATCTATCTATCTATCTATCTATCTATCTATCTATCTATCTATCTATCTTCAAACTATATCTATCTATCTATCTACAAACTATATCTATCTATCTATCTTCAAACTATATCTATCTATCAATCTTCAAACTATATCTATCTATCTATCTATCTATCTATCTATCTATCTATCTATCTATCTATCTATCTATCTATCTTCAAACTATATCTATCTATCTATCTATCTATCTATCTTCAAACTATATCTATCTATCTATCTATCTATCTATCTATCTTCAAACTATATCTATCTATCTATCTATCTATCTATCTATCTATCTATCTATCTATCTATCTATCTATCTATCTTCAAACTATATCTATCTATCTATCTATCTATCTATCTATCTATCTATCTATCTATCTATCAATAAACTATATCTATCTATCTATCTATCTATCTATCTATCTATCTATCTATCATCTTCAAATTATATCTATCTATCTATCTATCTATCTATCTATATATCTATCTATCTATCTATCTTCAAACTATATCTATCTATCTATCTATCTATCTATCTATCTATCTATCTATCTACAAACTATATCTATCTATCTATCTTCAAACTATATCTATCTATCTATTTTCAAACTATATCTATCTAATTCATCTTTCTTTCTTTCTAACTAATCCATCTTTCTTTCTTTCTTTCTAACTAATCCTTCTTTCTTTCTAACTAACTAATCTTTCTTTCTTTTGTTCTTTCTTTCTTTCTAACTAATCCATCTTTCTTTCTTTATTTCTTTCTTTCTTTCTAACTAATCCATCTTTCTTTCTTTCTAACTAATCCATCTTTCTTTCTTTCTTTCTAACTAATCCATCGTTCTGTCTAACTAAATAATCTTACTTTCTTTCGTTCTTTCTTTCTTTCTAACTAATCCATATTTCTTTCAATCTTTCTTTCTTTCTTTCTTTCTTTCTTTCTTTCTTTCTTTCTTTCTTTCTTTCTTTCTTTCTTTCTAACTAATCCATCTTTCTTTCTTTCCAACTAATCCATCAATCTTTCTTTCTTTCTTTCTAACTAATCCATCTTTCTTTCTTTCCAACTAATCCATCTTTCTTTCTTTCTTTCTTTCTAACTAATCCATCTTTCTTTCTTTCTAACTAATCCATCTTTCTTTTTTCTTTCTAACTAATCCATCTTTCTTTCTTTCTAACTAATCCATCTTTCTTTCTTTCTTTCTTTCTTTCTTTCTTTCTTTCTTTCTAACTAACTAATCTTTCTTTCTAACTAATCCATCTTTCTTTCTTACTAATCCATCTTTCTTTCTTTCCAACTAATCCATCTTTCTTTCTTTCTTTCTTTCTTTCTTTCTTTCTTTCTTTCTTTCTTTCTAACTAATCCATCTTTCTTTCTTTCTTTCTTACTAATCCATCTATCTTTCTTTCTTTCTTTCTTTTTAACTAACTAATCTTTTTTTCTTTCTAACTAATCCATCCATCTTTCTCTCTTTCTTTCTAACTAATCCATCTTTCTTTCTTTCTTTCTAACTAATCTATCTTTCTGTCTAACTAACTTTAACACAACACAACACTACACAACACTACACTACACTACACTACACTACACAACACCACTACACAACACTACACTGCACAACACTACAGTACACTACACTACACCACTACACAACACCACTACACAACACTACACTACACAACACTACAGTACACTACACTACACCACTACACAACACTACATTACACTACATACCACTACACTACACAACACTACACAACACAACACTACACTACACTACACAACACTACACAACACTACACTACACTACACAACACCACAACACTACACAACACTACACAACACAATACTACACTACACTACACAACACTACACTACACAACACAACACTACACAACATACCACTACACAACACTACACAACACTACACAACACTACACAACACTACACAACACTACACAACACTACACTACACAACACTACACTACACTACACTACACAACACTACACTACACAACACTACACTACACAACACTACACAACACAACACAACACTACACTACACTACACAACACTACACTACACTACACAACACTACACAACACTACACAACACTACACTACACAACACTACACTACACAACACAACACTACACTACACTACAGAACACTACAAAACACTACACTACACTACACTACACAACACTACACTACACTACACTACACTATACTACACAACACTACACAACACTACACAGCACAACACAACACAACACTACACTACACTACACTACACTATACAACACAACACAACACTACACAGCACAACACAACACTACACTACACTACACAACACTACACTACACTACACTACACTACACAACACTACACTACACTACACAACACAACACTACACAACACTACACTACACAACACTACACTACACTACACTATACTACACAACACTACACTACACAACACTACACTACACTACGCAACACTACACAACACTACACTACACAACACTACACTATACTACGCAACCCTACACTACACAACACTACACAACACTACACAACACTACAGTACACTACACAACACTACACTACACAACACTACACAACACTACACTACACAACACAACACTACACTACACTACACAACACTACACAACACTACACTACACTACACAACACTACACAACACTACACTACACTACACTACACTACACAACACTACACTACACAACACTATACTACACAACACAACACTACACTACACTACACAACACTACACTACACAACACTACACAACACTACACTACACAACACTACACAACACTACACTACACAACACTACACTACACTACACAACACTACACTACACAACACTACACTACACAACACTACACAACACTACACTACACAACACTACACTACACAACACTACACTACACTACACAACACTACACTACACTATACTACACAACACAACACTACACTACACAACACTACACTACACAACACTACACTACACAACACTACACAACACTACACTACACAACACTACACAACACAACACTATACTACACAACACTACACTACACAACACTACACTACACAACACTACACTACACAACACTATACTACACAACACTACACTACACAACACTACACTACACAACACTACACAACACTACACAACACTACACAACACTACACTACACAACACTACACAACAATACACTACACTACACTACACAACAATACACTACACTACAATACACAACACAACACATCACAACACAACACTACACAACACAACACAACACTACACAACACAACACAACACTACACAACACTACACAACACTACACAACACAACACAACACAACACAACACAACACAGCACAACACTACACAACACTACACAACACAACACAACACTACACAACACAACACTACACTACACAACACTACACTACACAACACAACACAACACTACACTACACAACACTACAACACAACACTACACAACACTACACAACACAACACAACACTACACTACACAACACTACACAACACAACACTACACTACACAACACTACTCTACACAACACTACACAACACAACACTACACTACACTACACAACACTACACTACACACTACACAACACTACACAACACAACACTACACAACACTACACTACACTACACTACACTACACTACACTACACAACACAACACTACACAACACTACACTACACAACACTACACTACACTACACAACACAACACTACACAACACTACACTACACTACACAACACTACACAACACTACACTACACTACACAACACTACACAACACAACACTACACTACACAACACTACACTACACTACACTACACTACACAACACAACACTACACAACACAACACTACACTACACTACACTACACTACACCACACAACACTACACTACACAACACTACACCACACCACACCACACCACACTACACTACACTACACTACACAACACTACACTACACTACACTACACACTACACTACACAACACTACACTACACAACACTACACAACACAACACTACACTACACTACACTACACAACACTACAACACAACACTACACTACACTACACTACACAACACAACACAACACTACACTACACTACACAACACTACACAACACAACACTACACTACACAACACTACACTACACAACACTACACAACAAAACACTACACTACACAACACTACTCTACACAACACTACACAACACTACACTACACAACACAACACAACACTACACTACACTACACTACACAACACTACACAACACAACACTACACAACACTACACAACACAACACTACACTACACTACACTACACTACACAACACAACACAACACAACACTACACAACACTACACTACACTACACTACACAACACAACACTACACAGCACAACACTACACTACACAACACTACACAACACTACACTACACTACACTACACAACACAACACTGCACAACACAACACAACACTACACAACACTACACTACAACACTACACTACACTACACTACACTACACTACACTACACTACACCACACAACACTACACTACACAACACTACACCACACCACACCACACTACACTACACTACACAACACTACACTACACTACACTACACACTACACTACACAACACTACACTACACAACACTACACAACACTACACTACACTACACAACACAACACAACACTACACTACACTACACAACACTACAACACAACACTACACTACACTACACTACACAACACTACACAACACAACACAACACTACACTACACTACACTACACAACACTACACAACACAACACTACACTACACAACACTACACTACACAACACTACACAACACAACACTACACTACACAACACTACTCTACACAACACTACACAACACTACACTACACAACACAACACAACACTACACTACACTACACAACACTACACTACACACTACACAACACTACACAACACAACACTACACAACACAACACTACACTACACTACACTACACTACACAACACAACACAACACTACACAACACTACACTACACTACACTACACAACACAACACTACACAGCACAACACTACACTACACAACACTACACAACACTACACTACACTACACTACACAACACAACACTACACAACACTACACTACACAACACTACACTACACAACACTACACAACACTACACAACACTACACAACACAACACTACACGACACAACACTACACAACAATACACTGCACTACACTACACAACACAACACTACACTACACAACACAACACAACAACACAACACAACACAACAACACAACACTACACAACACAACACTACACAACACAACACTACACTACACAACACTACACAACACTACACTACACAACACTACACTACACTACACAACACTACACGACACTACACTACACAACACTACACAACACTACACTACACTACACAACACTACACAACACAACACAACACTACAACACTACACAACACAACACTACACTACACTACACTACACAACACTACACTACACTACACTACACTACACTACACAACACTACACTACACAACACTACACTACACAACACTGCACTACACTACATTACACAACACTACACTACACAACACTACACAACACTACACAACACAACACTACAACACAACACTACACAACACAACACTACACTACACAACACTACACTACACAACACTACACAACACTACACTACACAACACTACACTACACTAACTACACTACACAACACTACACTACACAACACTACACTACACAACACTACACTATATAACACTACAAAGTGTTAACAAAGAGTAATCTGTTTTTAACTAATCTCTTTCTTTCTAACTAACTAATCTATCTTTCTTTTTAACTATTCTTTCTTTCTTTCAAACTAATATTTCTTCCTTTCTTTCAAATTAATATTTATTTATTTATTTCTAACTAATCTATCTGTCTTTCAAACTAAATTCATCTATCTATCTTTCTTTCTAACTAATCTTTCTTTCTTTCTAACTATTTTTTCTTTCCTTTCTAACTAATATTTCATTCCTTCTTTCTAACTAATCTTTCTTTTTCTTTCAAACTAATCTTTCTTTCTTTCAATTTTTTCTTTCTTTCTTTCTTTTTTCTTTCTAACTAATATTTCTTTCTTTCTAAATAATCTATCTTCTTTTCTTTCTAACTATTCTTTCTTTCTAACGAATCTTTCTTTCTTTCTAACTAATCTATCGATCAAAATTTAAACTACTTTAAACTTCTAACTACTTTAAACTTCATCAATCTCTCATGTCTGGCTTTTTCAAGCCAACTTAAAGTTTGTCTCAAACTTTTTTTTCTAGTTAATGGTGCTTGCCTATAGGCAAAGCAACATTAGTGTTATTGCTCATACTTATTATTTTTTTTTTTATTATTATTATTCTTCCACACAAAGTTCGGCGCGTAACTCGCCCCGCACCGTTTGTCACAGACCCCTGAGTGAGGTGTCAAATCGACCGGCTCATTGAGGAGAGGTGTGCTATATCTTTTCTAAGCGATTGGGTGTACGATGTTCGCACAGCGGACGAAAAAGCGGCCAAAAAAGTCCCATTGACTTAACATTGCGGAATTTTCAGAAATTCAAATCCCAACTGTCATTTTTCACACACACAGACACAAAGGGCCTGACACCCCTGCATGTCTCCCCCTCTCTCTCCCTCAGAGGATTTATATTATCCAGCAGCCAATAAGTAATGGCCTAAAATCTTCATAGCCACACCATAGCAACCAGTTACAGCACCCTAGCAACCATAGGCTATAGGCACGAGGCCGCAGGCCTCGTGCACTCATTATAATGCACTCGTTTAATAGAGATTTTAAATACTCTATAAAAACTCACTCATAGGCACGAGGCCGCAGGCCTCGTGCACTCATTATAATGCACTCGTTTAATAGAGATTTTAAATACTCTGCGGCCGAGTGCCTAACCTTAGCCCTAACCCCATAGTAACCATCTGTGAAAACTACCAACCACCTAGTAACACCATAGCAACCACCAAATATACCTTAGCAACTGCCCAGAACACCCTAGCAACACCATAGCAACCACCCAAAATACCTTAGAACTCCCTAGCAACACCCTAGCAACCACCCAAAATACATTAGAACTCCCTAGCAACACCATGGCAACCACCCAAAACACCTTAGAACACCCTAGCAACCACCCATAACACCCTAGCAACCACCCAAAATACCTCAGAACTCCCTAGCAACACCATAGCAACCACCCAAAACACCTTAGAACACCCTAGGAACCACCCATAACACCCTAGCAACCACCCAAAATACCTTAGAACTCCCTAGCAACACCATAGCAACCACTCAAAATACTCTAGCAACCACCCAAAATACCCTAGCAACCACCCAGAACACCATAGCAACCACCCAGAACACCCTAGCAACCGCTTAGCAACACCCTAGCAACCACCCAGAACACCCTAGCAACCACCTGAACACCCTAGCAACCGCCTAGCAACCATCCAGAACACCCTAGCAACTGCCTAGCAACACCCTAGCAACCACCCATAAGACCCTAGCAACCACCTAGCAACCACCCAAAACACCCTAGCAACCACCCGAACAACATGAATAAGCCATATCTCAGCAGCAGAACATCGTACAGACATGGTTGTTGGCTCGTATGCAATCATTTACCACACTCTAGCAACTGAGTGTCGCGTTTTGCCACTGCAAGCACCATTCACATTTTCTTCTGGAAATGTACGTTCTAGTTATTATTATTATTCTTCTTACCTAAATTTCTGACTCTATCTCCTCCTAGAGCTTTAACTCTACAAACTCCAAACTCGGGTCAGACCTTCAGACTGTTCTGACTTAGTGTGCTATATCTTTTCAGAATGATTTGACTTTCAGTTTTCATAAAAATTAATATTAAAAACCATAAAAATCCCATTGACTTACATTGGAGAGTGCTCAAATTGAGCCAAGACTACGGTGGCCCATTAGTGCACAAGCCAAAAACTCAAAACTAAACTCCCTGAAGCCCTAGACTCAATTAAACTATACCATTCTATCTATCTATCTATCTATCTATCTATCTATCTATCTATCTATCTATCTATCTATCTATCTATCTATCTATCTATCTATCTATCTATCTATCTATCTTCAAACTATATCTATCTATCTATCTATCTATCTATCTATCTATCTATCTATAAACTATATCTATCTATCCGTCTATCTATCTATCTATCTATAAACTATATCTATCTATCTATCTATCTATCTATCTATCTATCTATCTATCTATCTTCAAACTATATCTATCTATCTATCTATCTATCTATCTATAAACTATATCTATCTATCTATCTATCTATCTATCTATCTATCTATCTATCTATCTATCTATCTATCTATCTATCTATCTATCTATCTATCTATAAACTATATCTATCTATCTATCTATCTATCTATCTATCTATCTTCAAACTATATCTATCTATCTATCTATCTATCTATCTTCAAACTATATCTATCTATCTATCTATCTATCTATCTATCTATCTATCTATCTATCTATCTATCTATCTATCTATCTATCTTCAAACTATATCTATCTATCTATCTATCTATCTATCTATCTTCAAACTATATCTATCTATCTATCTTCAAACTATATCTATCTATCTATCTTCAAACTATATCTATCTATCTATCTAATCCATCTTTCTTTCTTTCTAACTAATCCATATTTTTTTCTTTCTAACTAATCCTTCTTTCTTTCTAACTAACTAATCTTTCTTTCTTTTGTTCTTTCTTTCTAACTAATCCATCTATCTTTCTTTCTAACTAATCCATCTATCTTTCTTTCTAACTAATCCATCTTTCTTTCTTTCTAACTAATCCATCTATCTTTCTTTCTAACTAATCCATCTTTCTTTCTTTCTAACTAATCCATCTATCTTTCTTTCTAACTAATCCATCTTTCTTTCTTTCTAACTAATCCATCTTTCTGTCTAACTAATCCATCTTTCTTTCGTTCTTTCTTTCTTTCTAACTAATCCATCTTTCTTTCTTTCTTTCTTTCTTTCTTTCTTTCTAACTAATCCATCTTTCTGTCTAACTAACTAATCTTTCTTTCGTTCTTTCTTTCTTTCTAACTAATCCATCTTTCTTTCTTTCTTTCTTTCTTTCTTTCTTTCTTTCTTTCTTTCTTCTTTCTTTCTTTCTTTCTTTCTTTCTAACTAATCCATCTTTCTATTTTTCAACTAATCCATCTATCTTTCTTTATTTCCTTCTAACTAATCCATCTTTCTTTCTTTCCAACTAATCCATCTATATTTCTTTCTTTCTTTATAACTAATCCATCTTTCTTTCTTTCTAACTAATCCATCTTTCTTTCTTTCTAACTAATCCATTTTTCTTTCTTTCTAACTAATCCATCTTTCTTTCTTTCTTCTAACTAACTAATTTTTCTTTCTTTCTTTCTAACTAATCCATCTTTCTTTCTTTCTTTCTTACTAATCCATCTATCTTTCTTTCTTTCTTTTTAACTAATCCATCTATCTTTCTCTCTTTCTTTCTAACTAATCCTTCTTTCTTTTTTTCTAACTAATCTATCTTTCTGTCTAACTAACTTTAACACAACACAACACTACATACCACTACACTACACAGCACTACACAACACTACACTACACTACACTACACTACACAACACTACACAACACTACACAACACTACACTACACAACACTACACAACACTACACTACACTACACTACACTACACAACACTACACTACACAACACTACACTACACTACACTACACAACACTACACAACACAACACTACACAACACAACACACTACAACACTACACTACACTATACTACACTACACTACACAACACTACACAACACTACACTACACAACACAACACTACACAACACTACACTACACTACACAACACAACACAACACTACACAACACTACAAAACACTACACAACACAACACTACACTACACTACACAACACTACACTACACAACACTACACAACACTACACAACACTACACTACACAACACAACACTACACAACACTACACAACACTACACTACACTACACAACACTACACTACACTACACTACACTACACTACACAACACTACACTACACTACACTACACCACACAACACTACACTACACTACACAACACTACACCACACCACACCACACTACACTACACTACACACACTACACACTACACTACACTACACAACACTACACTACACTACACACTACACAACACTACACTACACAACACTACACAACACTACACTACACAACACAACACTACACAACACTACACTACACAACACTACACTACACTACACTACACTACACAACACAACACTACACTACACTACACAACACTACACTACACAACACTACACAACACAACACAACACTACACTACACTACACTACACCACACAACACTACACTACACTACACTACACAACACAACACTACACAACACTACACTACACTACACTACACTACACAACACTACACAACACTACACTACACAACACTACACAACACTACACTACACTACACTACACAACACAACACAACACACTACAACACTACACTACACTACACAACACTACACAACACTACACTACAAAACACAACACTACACTACACAACAATACACTACACTACACAACAATACACTACACTACACTACACAACACTACACAACACTACACTACACAACACTACACAACACTACACTACACTACACTACACAACACAACACAACACACTACAACACTACACTACACTACACTACACTACACAACACTACACAACACTACACTACACAACACTACACAACACTACACTACACTACACTACACTACACAACACTACACTACACAACACTACACTACACTACACTACACAACACTACACAACACAACACTACACAACACAACACACTACAACACTACACTACACTATACTACACTACACTACACAACACTACACAACACTACACTACACAACACAACACTACACAACACTACACTACACTACACAACACAACACAACACTACACAACACTACAAAACACTACACAACACAACACTACACTACACTACACAACACTACACTACACAACACTACACAACACTACACAACACTACACTACACAACACAACACTACACAACACTACACAACACTACACTACACTACACAACACTACACTACACTACACTACACTACACTACACAACACTACACTACACTACACAACACTACACCACACCACACCACACCACACTACACTACACTACACAACACTACACTACACTACACAACACTACACTACACTACACAACACTACACTACACCACACAACACTACACTACACTACACAACACTACACCACACCACACCCACACTACACTACACTACACAACACTACCACTACACTACACTACACAACACTACACTACACTACACACTACACAACACTACACTACACAACCACTACACAACACTACCACTACACAACACAACACTACACAACACTACACTACACTACACTACACTACACAACACAACACTACACTACACTACACAACACTACACTACACAACACTACACAACACAACACAACACTACACTACACTACACTACACTACACCACACAACACTACACTACACTACACTACACAACACAACACTACACAACACTACACTACACTACACTACACTACACAACACTACACAACACAACACAACACTACACAACAATACACTACACTACACAGCACTACACTACACAACACTACACAACACTACACTACACAACACTACACAACACTACACTACACAACACTACACTACACTACACAACACAACACTACACTACACTACACTACACAACACTAGACTACACAACACTACACTACACTACACTACACCACACAACACTACACTACACTACACTACACAACACAACACTACACTACACTACACTACACTACACAACACTACACAACACTACACAACACTACACCACACAACACTACACTACACAACACTACACCACACCACACCACACCACACTACACTACACTACACAACACTACACTACACACTACACACTACACTACACAACACTACACTACACAACAATACACTACACTACACTACACAACAATACACTACACTACACTACACAACACTACACTACACAACACTACACTACACAACACTACACAACAATACACTACACTACACAGCACTACACTACACAACACTACACAACACTACACTACACTACACAACACTACACAACACTACACTACACAACACTACACAACACTACATTAAACTACACTACACAACACTACACAACACTACAATACACTACACAACACTACACTACACAACACTACACTACACAACACTACACAACACTACACTACACTACACTACACAACACTACACTACACAACACTACACTACACTACACAACACTACACAACACTACACAACACAACACTACACAACACAACACTACACTACACAACACTACACAACACTACACTACACAATACTACACTACACTACACAACACTACACTACACAACACTACACTACACAACACTACACAACACAACACTACACAACACTACACTACACTACACAACACTACACTACACCACACAACACTACACTACACTACACAACACTACACAACACTACACTACACTACACTACACTACACTACACAACACTACACAACACTACACTACACTACACAACACTACACTACACAACACTACACAACACTACACTACACTACACTACACTACACTACACTACACTACACTACACAACACTATACACTACACTACACTACACTACACTACACAACACTACACTACACAACACTACACTACACAACACTACACTACACTACACAACACTACACTACACTACACAACACTACACTACACAACACTACACTACACTACACAACACTACACTACACAACACTACACTACACAACACTACACTACACTACACTACACTACACTACACTACACTACACAACACTACACTACACTACACTACACTACACTACACAACACTACACAACACTACACTACACTACACTACACAACACTACACTACACTACACTACACTACACAACACAACACTACACCACACAACACAACACTACACTACACAACACTACACTACACAACACTACACTACACAACACAACACTACACAACACAACACAACACACTACAACACTACACTACACTACACTACACAACACTACACTACACAACACAACACAACACTACACAACACTACACTACACAACACTACACAACACTACACAACACTACACTACACAACACTACACAACACTACACTACACAACACTACACTACACAACACTACACAACACTACACTACACTACACTACACTACACAACACTACACTACACTACACAACACTACACTACACAACACAACACTACACAACACTACCTTTCTAACTTATATTTAATTCCTTCTTTCTAACTAATCTTTCTTTTTCTTTCTAACTAATCTTTCTTTCTTTCAATTTTTTCTTTCTTTCTTTCTTTTTTCTTTCTAACTAATATTTCTTTCTTTCTAAATAATCTATCTTCTTTTCTTTCTAACTATTCTTTCTTTCTAACAAATCTTTCTTTCTTTCTAACTAATCTATCGATCAAAATTTAAACTACTTTAAACTTCTAACTACTTTAAACTTCATCAATCTCTCATGTCTGGCTTTTTCAAGCCAACTTAAAGTTTGTCTCAAACTTTTTTTTCTAGTTTTTAATGTTATCGTTATCGGCTCAATAAGAACATTTGGCCGATATATTAAAGCTGATAAATAATGTGTTATTTCCTTCAGCTGAGACACTTCAGATGCGCACGGTTCAACACGATGCTTTTGAACTGCTTAAAATATGATTGGAATCACTTCAAAAAGGAAAATACAGAAAAGTGCAGAAGTCTGTCATATCGGCTACATAACATTATAATGAGAACATCATAATTGTGTGTTTGGGACGTGGATTTTAATGGTGAGACTTTAGTTTTTGTAATCAGGCTCTCAAAAATGACATAAAAACTTGGATTTAGATTCATCGTCCAAAATATCGGTTATCGGCTTTCACATATAAAGAATTATCGGTTATCGTATCTGTAAAAAATGCAATATCGGTGCATCTCTAGTTACTAGCATCTGATTTCGTAGACACTGTGTTTCTGAAAATAAAAATGTGGACACAATGCTCTGGCCCTTGGTTTGGATAAAGAGACGGCTGATGTTTTTTACCCAGAGAACATCTCAGCGTCTGAGAAAATGACGCTCAGTGGCGTTTTTAGCTAGCTCTCTAAACAACGTCTATAGAAGTGTCAGCTTATAATAAACCCATGTAAATGAGCAGAGAAATCTAGACATGTATTTTTCCTGACGCTAATATTAAACTGGCCAAGTGTCAGTCATTTGGCTCTTTTGGTTGTATCGTTAGATATTTAAAGGCGCAGTGTGCAGAAGATTAGCGTTGGGTAATACTTTCGGACGGGATTATATTTCGTCGACTTGGCAGAAAACCAGGTGGTGATTTGCTCTGGAATGTTTACAGAGGTTCATGAGAAAAACAGACCTGGCAGATTCAGACAGGATTAAAGTCACAAAGTACGACTGTGAAATACAAATGTTGTCCTCCAGGAAATCTAGTCCTGCCCGAATTGCGCTTTTGACGGCAAAACAACTCAACTCAGAAACAACTCTCTCACCTCTCAGTGAAATATTGCAGAGAAATGATCAATTTGACCAAACCTTAAAGGGATAGTTCACCCACAAATATAAATAGTCATTTACCCATCCCCACGTCGTTCCAAAACACAAGACTTTCTTTCATCTTCGAAACAACG
>JARPMJ010000956.1:0-202375 GCA_033366665.1 Phoxinus dragarum
CCAGAAATGTGTCTATGAATGCCGCACATTCTCCAGCAGATTGCACTTTTGCTTTGACATCTCTTCTGCTCAGGGGTGAGGACAAATCTAGCGATGTTTTTCCAACCGAAATCTCTCCAGCTTTATATGTTGAAATAAATATTGCATTGTTTTCCTTGTCATTATAGTCCCTTGTAATATTAATAATTGTATGTTTTATTTGTAAGTAACTATGAAAATATTGATTACATAACGAGTATTCACATCTGAGTGTCTCAAAACCCAACACTTTTCCTTAAATTTATGTTAAAAAGTACAGTATGCTGTGAGGCCTCGTTTAGTCAGAGCTTTAAAGCTAATATATAATATTTGGATCAAATGTTGAATTGTAAACGGGCCATCTCAATATTGATACCAAGTCTATCAAAAAATATTTTTTAATTATATCTTGCCAAATTTTTAATAAGACACTTGTCCACGTCAATAAGATTTTTTTTACGTTTTTGAAAGAAGTCCTTTATGCTCACCAAAGCTGCATTTATTTGATCAAAAATACAGTAAAAACAGTAATATTGTGAAATATTATTACATTTAAAAAAACTGTTTTCTATTTTAATATATTTTTAATGTAATTAATTCCTGTGACGTAAAGCTGAATTTTCAGCAGCCATTACTCCAGTTTTCAGCTGTATTTACAAACTGTATATATTTATTTATTAAAAATTTTCCAGGATTATTTGATGAATAGACTGTTTAAAAGAACAGCATTTATTTGAAATACGAATCTTTTGTAACATTATAAATGTCTTTGCTGGCAATTTTGATCAACTATTAATTTCTTTAAAAGAAAACAAACATACTGACCCCCAGATTTTTTGAAAGATTTGTCAAATTCAAACAGTCAAATAATACAATATCAGTAAGTAAATAAAAAAAAGTTGCCATGCAAAGTGAAGTAAACGTTCCACACATGTTAATCAGAACACCTGGCAACAACAGCATGATTAATCCAGACACATTTACCTTCAGAAAGCAACACTCTTGAGTCTTGACTAAACGAAAACTCCTCTGCGAATAATAAAGGTCTAAAGGTCCGACACAAAATGATCCACCCAGATGGCAGATTGTCATTTTATACCCATCTATCAGAGGGGGTGTGTGTATTTTGGGGGTTGGGATGGGGGTGCTGGGCTAACGCGCTGATATTTTGGGAATGGACCCTAGACGTGCTGCCAAACATTAAGAAGGAACCGTCATAAAGCCAACTAGAACCCAGAACAAAGGTTCTGAGATTAGACGATCAGGATCAGACGCTGGAATGTTCCACGGGTCAGATGGGCGTCCTGTACGCAGCACATTTGAAGAGGGAACGCTTTAGCCTGCCAGTATCTCTGTGTACTGCTCGTATTGTCCAATAGTTCACCATGGGAAAAGAGGACTGCTGTAAACACTGGAATGGAGATGAGATCCACATGTGATCCGTACTGTCATCATTATTCAGTGACTCTTCATCAGCTATCAGACAAATGTCACACTCATTTAACAAATACAAATAATGGACAATTAAATTGTTAGTACTGTTTAACCTATGCTGTTTATACCATATAAAATTATAATTATACTAAATAATGTATCTTTCATCATTCTATTCATCTCTGTTAGTAGACAGACAGACATATCCACTCATATATGTGTCGAGTGAGGGATTTGTCCGGTATCTGACCCAGGTCTAATATCAATAATAGTTTAAAGCTCATCACAGTCCATGTGTTCCCTGCCACACACAAGCACACACACACACACACACACGTTGGGATTCCATGTTTTATGGGGACTTTCCATAGGCAATCATTTTTATACTGTACAAACTATGTATTCTATCCCCTTACACTAACCCTAATCCTATGCATCACAGAAAACCTTTTATATTTTAACATTTTTAAAAAAACAGCAATTTGTATGATTTATACGCTGTTTTCCTAATGGGGACCAAAACATTACATTTTGTCCCCATAACGTAGGGTTTACCTAAACCACACACACACACACACACACACACACACACACTCATCTCTATTGCCACAGAAGTGCAGCCATACATAAGGAAATCACAAAGTGACGTATGATAAATGATATATGCAAAGACACACAATAGAGCATTTGGATGCACACCGAGTGGTGGCAGTAAGTAGCTTAAGAGAGAACAGCTGAGACCAAAACGAGAACAATACGTGTGTGTGTGTGTGTGTGTGTGTGTGTGTGTGTGTGTGTGTGTGTGTGTGTGTGTGTGTGTGTGTGTGTGTGTGTGTGTGTGTGTGTGTGTGTGTGTGTGTGTGTGTGTGTGTGTGTGTGTGTGTGTGCAAATAATAGCTATCGGATTAAGTGCCTCTCTGGTTTACAATTTTTTCCACCAACGTGCCATTATAGACCCATCCAGTGACTTGGGAGACACAAGGAAAGCATATTGTTGCATTGTGTTGTGTTTCATCTAGCAACATGGTTTTAGATTATAAGTTTCATTAACATTACAAAGTGATTTAACTACATTAACTTACCATTATAGTGTGCGTGAGACATTTCTAAACAAAAAATATCATGCACATGAACACAAACAAACTGTCTGGCTATATGTGACTCAACACTAATCTAATTTAATCCAATCTGTCTGCACTGAATCAATGCAATTACACCAGACTAGCAACTAATTCAGTCGTCTGACTCCTGCTGACAACTCACACAACATTCCCAAACCTGGAAATCTAACTGCATAGGAAAGCAACAGCATTATTTAAGGCATAATTCTTGTCTGAAGCACAAACACTGACAGATTAAACACTTAAGATTCATTCTCAGGGTTTGAGATTTTTTCAAATCTCTAAATACAAGCAACTGTAATAGTAATGCTAGATTAATTAAACATTACTAATAACTAAACCCGCAAAAGGCAGTAGTTCCTGGAACAGTGAGCAGATCTTCACAAGGACCAATCAATGTTCTACAAGCTAAAAATAAATAATGAAACAGTGTCTGTGCATTTAAGCATCTGTTTTCTGTGTGTGTGTGTGTGTGTGTGTGTGTGTGTGTGTGTGTGTGTGTGTGTGTGTGTGTGTGTGTGTGTGTGTGTGTGTGTGTGTGTGTGTGTGTGTGTGTGTGAGAAAGAGTCAGCGATCCCCATGCATGCCTGCAATTTCATAAAAATAAAAAAAGTCCATGCAAAACTGGCACAGACATTGCATAGATATATTGTACTGATAAAGTTTTCTTTTAAAAAATGTTATACCAGTTATATGATTTTATGTAGTCCGATTGTATTCAGTCTTAAATAAATTATATCTTAAACTTAAATAAATTTTTGAAAACCACATGAAGCTCATTTTTAGGTTAACCTCACCATTCAAAAAGATAATCTTCATCAACATCTATTTGAAAATATCTGCATGAAACCAAGCACTGTACAGAAAAGATTCTGCAAAGCATCTCCATTTTAATATATATACTGAATTGATTCTTTTTTTTTTTTTTTTTTTTTTGAATAATTGTTCTCATGTGCTGTATGTGTAATGTGCTCATCCAGAGGGGGTGAAGACAGACACGGCCCCCAGCTTGCATAACATATGACATCCAGCCCATCCATATGGGGCCCCCAGAGACATCAATGAGACATTACGGCTCCTCAACACAATGTTAATCGCTTTCACCGTTGTTTCAGTTTACTCAATTCACTCCATTTGTGGTGGTTACTAATAATTTGTAACAACTTGTATTCATGCTATATCAACAAATATGAAAACCTAACATAATTTACACAAAAGAAATGCATGTATTTATTCATTTCTTCGGTGAATATGATATAGGTGCCAAATAAAATAAAAGCTCTCATGAATTAGTATGTTTACTATAACTAAATACCCATTTCCATCCTATACCTTTTGCTATAACATGTTGAGTAAACACACAAAAACCCCACTGGCATACATTACTGACAGATCATGAAGGAACATTTAAACCAAAAGGTTAAAAGAGAATATGGTTTCTTTTGACCCATATATATTAAGTTTGGGGCAAGTTGTCACATTTATATAGGAACATTTTGTTTATGTGTTCTTAAAACAATATGTTCTTTTGAACAAAACAATGGTATATTTTAGAATGTTTCTACATATATTTGTTTCACAAATTACTTTTCAGAATTGTCCTACTGTTTACATTTGAGTGAAAAGCCTTTAATACATTTTAAACGCAGACATGTTGAGGTAAAATTTGCTTATTTTCACTTTTCAAACAACCGTATTAAATCAGGGTCGGAAAACAGCAAGTGCTGCTGTGACAACATGCCCCGGTCGGATAAAAAGTATCATAAACACTTTTTTTAAACACTTTTTTCACACAGCTGCGGCTCCTATGACAGTTTAACACGTTCTCCTCTCTCGTGTGATGTGATGAACCTGAACTTACCTGTGTCTGTGTAAAGGTCTGTGAGATGAGGCGTCTGTTCAGTTGCAGAGGCGTTGCGAGGTTCATGTTCCCTCCGCGAGTGACGTCACTAAACATGGGCTGGACTAGCGACACGCCCCCTACCTTTCGCCACGCCCATTACAACAACCTGCAGACACACACACTTGGAGAAGTATACGAAACATTACATTACTGCAAAACATTACAAGGACAGACTTTCCTGCATCTCCCCTTTTTTTTATGGACGCTACATTGCAATGCTTATTCAATTGTATCCTACTATTATGTTGCCAATATATTGTCCATGCTGTTCAAGTTCAAGATCTGTAAAAAAAAAAAGAATCATAAAACATAAAACAATTCAGTGTGTGCAGCTGAATGATATTTTATACAAATATTTAATTTGTATGATGCAAAAAAAACAACAACTTAAAAACTATGTATTTTTTGGTTTATACCAATTATAAATATATTGTCCTGGCAAAAGTGTACACAAATTAAAAATACAATATGAAAAATACAATATGAAAATAAAATAAAACAAAAACAACATAAAGTGCAGCTGAATTACATTTTTATATATTGTAGGCTACTGAAAAGTAAAAAAAAAAAAAAAAAAATATATATATATATATAATTATATATATATATATATATATATATATATATATATATATATATATATATATATATATATATACTTAGAATATATAAACTTAGAAATTCAATATATGGTTATGAATAGAGAGTCCGGGCAAAGTGCAAATAAAATAGCCTACATTTTAAAAAAAGAAGAAGAATAACAAAAATTTTAAGAAAATAAAAGAAATAATAACATAATAAAATATCAAAATAAAAAAGGTTGTCAGATTTATTCAGTCTTATTACATAATATTTCTGACAGTGTATTTATTTAAAAACAGTGTATTATATGCTTCAATGAAGCACATTTTATGTTACCTGACATAAATAGTTTAACAGTGTTGTTTTAAAAGCACACAGAGCCGTGGCCTCAGATTTAAAGACTAATAAATAAATAAATAAAATACATAGAGAATTTATAGGTGTGAGAAAAAGTGAGACTGCTATATTGAATCACTTGAGTAAGTAATAATAATTCATGATGACGCCGAACAAACCTTACCTTCACAGAGAGATAACAGTCATTTAAACATACAGGCCCTGTATATGACAGCTTTTTGCAAAGACTAGACACTGTTTGGACAATCTGATATGTTAGACGAAGGCTGAAAACCCCATGGACAGTCTGAAAGCATCCACATTGATGTTAATGGGGGCTAAATAGGATGTAGTGTAAACACAGACCAACGACGGTGCATAAAGAAGCTATTATTAGCATCTCTACAAAGAATAGGGATCAATAATGTACTCTGGTTCAAACTATCCTCTAATTTTCCTAACAGCTGAATGTAGAAAGAGCCGTGTGAGTGATTGGAGTTTATGTTATGCTCTGGGCTAATGCACTCATAAAGCAACAGAGACAAATGAGTGGACTTTAGAAATCAATGTGCTCTAAATAAAGTTAAATCTCTTTGAAGCACAGTTTAGGGTTGCTGATATTAATGTACTTGAGAGTGAGACAATAGTTACACTATTTACTTAAAGTAAAAAAAAAAAAATTTACAGCTTGAAATGTGTGTGGATGAGCCGATGAGAATGATGACAGAAACTAGAGCGTCCTCTGCTGGATGGATAATAAACACGAAGATCTCTGTCTTATATAATAATTAAATACCAATATCTAGAGAGTAGGGTATCCAATGGCCAGTGTACTGCCAAAATACAGTAAAGGCTACACAATACAACATTTACTTTTGCATATATATATATAAATATAGCTATATATATATATATATATATATATATATATATATATATATATATATATATATATATATATATATATATATATATATATAATATTCACGCACAGCTAAATATAATTTTAACTGTCATTTGTATGTTGCTTTAAATAAAAGCTGATTAAACTAATCAGATTCAGAAACAGAATGAGTTTTATTCGCCAAGTGTGCGCAAACACAAGGGATCTTTTGTGGTTTTTACAGGAGCTCTTGGTACATACATACATATATGACATGAGAAGAGGCATTTAAATTAGGCTAATGAAAAAACATAAATAAATAGAATAAACAAAATAATAATAATAATTGTGGCTATTTGTATTATAATTGTATTATCTAAATAATATTGTGGTAAAATATAAATATACATCTGAAACAGAAGACTTATGTATAGATTTGTGCATCGTACATGTAAATGTACTTTTTTTTTTTTTTTTCCTAAAGCAATAGCCCTCCTTAATGACTCTTACATCTGGAATTCATTGCACTTTATTTTTTATTTAACACAACACTATTTAGATTCTACACTCATATTAACCTATTGCTCATAATGTCGCTGTCTGTCCTGTTTTGTGTTTTTGTCTTTGTTTTTCTTTGTCTTTCTGTTTTACTGTGTGTTGCCTGCATGGAGAAGACCAATCCAAATTCCTAGTATCTGTATACATGGCGAAATAAAGTTGAATTGAATTGAATTGAATTGGTCATAAAAAGTTATTATTATTATACTTTTTTTCATAATGTATTGAATTATAGTTATAATTTCAGGACAGTTAAGGTTCAAAATTATGCTATTTATAAGGCACCACAAATTATTCATATATAAGAGAAGTTTTATTTGTTTTGAAGTATGAAATTAGATGAAATTAGAAATTATTCATATGGACAGTCACGCAGAGCCAAAGCACAACCTAAACAAAATGCAATAGCCTACAACAAAATCTTCCGCAAAAGGGAGTAGTATGAAGCTGCAGACTCGGAGCCTGCTGCATCTACAGTCCCGCACCCAGAGTCCCGCATTCTCAGACCCCTCGTTTTCGAGACAGCGCCACCTATCAAATTAGATCGGATAAACAAGTGAAGAACAGTTAGTATCGTCAATTTTATTCAATGATTTATTTTTTAATCAAACTACTTTATAGCTCATCGATACACCAACAAATGAACAGTCTATTTAATATTTGTAATGATAGTTTGTAACAAAATTTGAGCCGTTAATGTATGTTTTTTCGCCTTTTCCCCCGAAAATATTTTGATAGCTAACGTTAGCCTATAGCTTTAACCATGGACTTTTTGTAGACAAGCCATTGTAAAAAATTTGATTAAAATTAGTTGACATTAAAGTAGACCAATTAAATACATTATATGTGTTAATATCAAAGAATTTCATCATTAATTATTTAATCAGATTTACCTTTTTTTAATTATCGGAACTTTTCTCCTAAAACTATTGAATTAATTAATGCCGGAGTAATTATTTTACTTTATATAATTTATGTAGACTACTTAAATTAGTTCTTATAAAACGTAAGTAGGCTATATAAAAAGGAGGTGTTCCTTCGTGGCCCTACTTATCACCCTGGGTATGCTTGTAATTTGCATTTGCAAAAAAAATTATTATTATTACACAATATTTTTGACAATGGCATTCATCTTTTATTTTAGTGAAGTTGAAGAATTTGACCGGGTGATTGCAAAAAGAATGAGAAAAGAAGAAACATTTGCCTACCAGAAAGTAATTATTTTACCTTTTGTATTTGCATTACATTTTACATTTATTCATTTAGCAGACTCTTTTATCCAAAGCGACTTATAAATGAGGAGGTTTTTTGAATGCAATTGAAGACAAAAATAAAGTCACTAACACAATTCTTTCTTCCTTTTTTCTTTGCTTTGTCCTGTTTACAGCAAGATAACAGTGAATAAGGTGATCGTTAAATAAAGTACAGAATTGTTTATTATTGGTGTTTTGTCAATTATTTGAGTTTTGCTTCACATTCAAAATATCAAAAAACAGGTTTTGTAATGTTAGCATGTTAATTGGACCATTATATGTTGAACTGAAAGAAAAAATGGAATTTGAAACATTGTACAAAAACAAACTAAAACATTGTAGCAATATAATATCACAATATTTTTTCAGATGATAGTTCAATCTGTATTTGTATCCGTTACATCAGTAATATTATCTTTCAATTACACCCACGCTCAAAAAATAAATACTGGGTAATTAGTAAGTTTGAGAACACAATTATTATTATTTTTTTTATTATTTTTTTGGTACATGCATTAAGCAGGGAACGCAAATATTTATTTGGATAACTTTAAATAAAAAAAGAGAGCGTAATCTTGCATTCCAATGTTTTCAATGGCATTTGGATAAGGGTGTTATACGATCTTCCGAACGGCAGGAGGCGCTGTCTCGAAAAACGAGGGGTCTGAGAATGCGGGACTCTGGGTGCGGGACTGTAGATGCAGCAGGCTCTGAGTCTGCAGCTTGATAATGTTGCATTCTCCTGGGTTAGTGACATCAACAACCCTAGAATTTACATAAACCCCGCCCCCAGAACACGATTTATAGATTATCATGACAGAATATGCTAATCAATGACTAGAAGATAACTCCACGTCAGCTACATACATTCATCAACTAACCATTCAGAAATGTCCTGTTGCTTCTACATGTTGTCACTTCTTCAGTCTCTCCATCATTGTCTGACTCCGGTTTGAACATAAAAGGCAAAAAGTTTTTGATATTTTCAGTGCATGTGTGTGTGAGGTAAAAGGACACAAGAGGCTTGTTCGACTTGAACCAGCGCTGCACAGACTGATCGGTTTTTATGACATCAAAGTACAGCAAGAGGAATTGAAAAGCATAAGGAGCCATATACTTTCTATTCGCTCTCGCTGTACTTTGATGTCATTCACCAATCGTCTGTACCGGGAGCAGCAGCTCGTTTGCATTTAAAGGGGCACACACAAAAACGGTACGTTTTTGCTCACCCTCAAAAAGTGATGATTTTAACATGCTATATAAAAATATCTATGGGGTATTTTGAGCTAAAACTTCATATACACACTCTGGGGACATCAGAGACTTATTTTACATCTTGTGAAAATGGCATTCTACCACCCCTTTAAAGGAGAACTCCGGTCAATTTTAACATTGAGCTCAATTTTTAGTAAATTTGGAGTGCTGTCAATACAGAGAACAACGACAAAAATCGGTGTTGCCTACACTGTTTTATCCTATTTTTAAAATTTGCACCCTATTGACTTGAATGGGGCAAGTTTTAAAACTGCTTTTATCCTCTTAACATATTTGATGTGTCATTACAAGTGCCCAGCCATGTTGAGTGATTCCTTAAGAGTGAACACGAGTGAATCTGACTGCAGTAGATGTGAAAGATATTAATAAAAATGATGTTATATCAGCCAGCGCAAATACCTGTATTTAGTTCCTGTTTTCGGTAGAAGTCCAAAGTAGTCGATTGTCGAGTTCACACGTATAGTTTAGTTGCTATGATCACGCGCGTGAACTCGACAATCGACTACTTTGGACTTCTACCGAAAACAGGAACTAAATACAGGTATTTGCGCTGGCTGATATAACATCATTTTTATTCATATCTTTCACATCTACTGCAGTCAGATTCACTCGTGTTCACTCTTAAGAAATCACTCAACATGGCTGGGCACTTGTAATGACACATCAAGGATGTTAAGAGGATAAAAGCAGGTTTAAAACTTGCCCCATTCAAGTCAATAGGGTGCAAATTTAAAAATAGGATAAAACAGTGTAGGCAACACCGATTTTTGTCGTTGTTCTCTGTATTGACAGCACTCCAAACTTACTAAAAATTGAGCTCAATGTTAAAATTGACCGGAGTTCTCCTTTAATATTGCACATACAAATATTTTAGACGACAAGACAAAAATAAAAACACAGATTTTATTTTCTCCCAACACTGATCAATAAACACCACCACACCACTTTCCTCAAAACCTGTTTGTCACTATGCATGGATACATTTTCCTGATCAATGAGTTTCATGTGGAAAGTGCAAATATATTATTTTTAATCAAAACAAACCTTGGATAAAAATCTTACATTTTCAATAAAACTAATACACACACAAAAAAAAAAAAACCTCTAATGTCACCTCTGAATTAGAGTTGAACAAAAAACTCTAATGTCACTGAATTAAAGCATAAAACCGTAAGTTACCTAAAACTTTAACGTTATTAATCTGCTGCTGTTATTAATCTTCATGTGATGCATATCTAGTATATTTAACAGCCTCAGATCAGCGCTGGTCAGCTCATGTGAGAAATCTCTCCATATTCTCCATTAACTCTGCCGGACAGTTTATGTTTGTGAGGTCGAACATTAAGCTCCTTGAGTCCTGAGATCCAGACTTTTCTTCTCCAACGGTATCTTTTCTCATGTCGCTCTCTGAGGCTGGACTAATGATGACTGTGGGAGTGTCCGAGGAGCTGTGGGTCACGGAGTCGTTCTTGGGGTTAAATTGAAGGTCAGAGGTAATTTCAGCACTCCTGCTCTTTTTACTGCAAATATCCATCGATGCGCTTGTCTTGGCGAAGGAACCGGAGACAAGATCGCGCTCGCATAGACTGAGCGACCCTCTCATCTGAACCGGAGGCTACAGAACACACACACAAACACGCTTGGTGATTGCTTGAGTTATATGGACACGCCCCTTCATGTACATTCATTTTGATCTCTACATACAGGTGAAACTCGAAAAAAAATTATATCATGCAAAAGTTCATTTATTTCAGTAATTTAACTTAAAAGGTGAAACTAATATATTATATATAGACTCATTACATGCAAAGTGAGATATTTCAAGCCTTTATTTGTTATAATTTTGATGATTATGGCTTACAGCTTATGAAAACCTTTTCACAATATTCTAATTTTGAATTTGGGGTTTTCATAATCTGTAAGCCATAATCATCAAAATGATAACAAATAAAGGCTTGAAATATCTCACTTTGCATGTAATGAGTCTATATACTATATTAGTTTCACCTTTTAAGTTGAATTACTGAAATAAATTAACTTTTGCACCTGTAATCGAGTTTCACCTGTAATGTTTAAAGTCAGTGAATTAAACCTCACCTTCTCTATCAGCAGTGAGGAGCATTTGAGGATCCGCTTTCTAGAAAAGCCTCTGAATGACACTTTAGACACGTTCGACCTGTTCTCCATCAGGTCCAGCTCCACTTCTCCCATTACCTGCAATCTCACACACACACATAAACACACACCCTAAAATATAGATCCATAATGAAGCTTCAACAAGTGAGAATAAACCATTAGCATAATCAGCAACTGAAAGCGTTATTGAGATAAAGTGAGAAGTATTCAGCTGGTCATGTGATTTTGACGGTCTATAGGCCACTGATATGACTCTCATGTGAGTCTTATGAAAACAAGCCTATGAATCTGTCTACTGTACCATAGTGCAGGAGTCTTTGGCGGTGGTCGTGTGCAGTTTGTTCCTGGACACAGATGACTGTCTGCTGACACTGGAGGCTTCGCTCGCGGTGGAGGAGAGACAGTCCTTCTGAGAGCGAGACAGACAGGACAAACCAGGAACCTTCTCAGCTAATGTGGCTCTGCAGAGAGAATCATCATGAGGATGTGGATCTATCTGTCTGTCTGTCTGTCTGTCTATCTATCTATCTATCTATCTATCTATCTATCTATCTATCTATCTATCTATCTATCTATCTATCTATCTGTCTGTCTGTCTGTCTGTCTGTCTATCTATCTATCTATCTATCTATCTGTCTGTCTGTCTGTCTGTCTATCTATCTATCTATCTATCTGTCTGTCTGTCTGTCTATCGATCTCTCTCTCTGTCTATCTCTCTGTCTGTCTGTCTATCTATCTATCTGTCTGTCTGTCTGTCTGTCTGTCTGTCTGTCGATCTCTCTCTCTGTCTATCTCTCTGTCTGTCTGTCTGTCTGTCTGTCTGTCTATATATCTATCTATCTATCTATCTGTCCGTCTGTCTGTCTGTCTGTCTGTCGATCTCTGTCTGTCTGTCTGTCTGTCTGTCTGTCTGTCTGTCTGTCTGTCGATCTCTCTCTCTCTGTCTATCTCTCTGTCTGTCTGTCTGTCTCTCTGTCTCTCTATCTATCAATCTATCTGTCTGTCTATCGATCTGTCTATCTATCTGTCTATCTGTCTGTCTGTCTGTCTGTCTGTCTGTCTCTCTCTCTGTCTATCTCTCTGTCTGTCTGTCTGTCTGTCTGTCTGTCTCTCTGTCTATCTATCTATCTATCTATCTATCTGTCTGTCTGTCTATCGATGTCTGTCTGTCTGTCTGTCTGTCTCTCTCTCTGTCTGTCTGTCTGTCTGTCTCTCTGTCTATCTATCTATCTATCTATCTGTCTGTCTGTCTGTCTATCGATCTCTCTCTCTGTCTATCTCTCTGTCTGTCTGTCTATATATCTATCTGTCTGTCTGTCTATCGATCTCTCTCTCTGTCTGTCTGTCTGTTTGTCTGTCTGTCTCTCTGTCTGTCTGTCGATCTGTCTGTCTGTCTGTCTATCTCTGTCTCTCTGTCTGTCTATCTCTGTGTCTATCTCTGTCTGTTTATTTGTCATTACTATTTAAAATAACTGTTTTAAAAATAATAAAAGGAATAAAAGGAATAAAATGTAATTTATTCCTGTGATCAAAGCTGAATTTGCATAAATATAAATATAAAATATAAGTTTTTCATCATTTTTAATCATATGAACTTTTCCCCTTCACATTAATAGACATTTATAATAGTTAAACAAGAATGTAAAAAATTAAACCAATTTAAAAAATAATTAAATTAAGTTCATGCATAATTCAAAAAAAAAGTTTAAATCAGTTTTAGATTGAGTATAGCATATTTTTGCACGTATGCATTTTTGTGATAGTGTATTTGTTTTACTGATGATTCATTTACCTGTATTTGGTGTGAACTATGGCATATATGAAAGGGTTGTAGACGGCGGATGACTTGGCGATGACCGCTGGCAGTGTTTTAGAGTAGGGTGTGAGGATGTTTGCATGCCTGAGAGAGAGGAAAAACAAGTTACTTTTGAACACATGTAGGTCATTCAGAAAGTGCAGAAGGACAGCAGTGCAGCACGGCAGACAGAAAGAGAGATTACAATGTTTTATAATCATTTCCTACTTCTCACAGCTGTGCTGAGCTTAACACATACTAGCTACACACACTTATGACACAAATGTACATCGAAAAGTGCCAGATAAACAGTAATCAGGGGATTTGCAGATTACAGACACTGTAACACTTCTGATATACAGTATAAAGATTACAGCAAATGTAGCATCCAGTAAACTGTTTCAATGCATCATATATTGAGGTTTATATCTCAGTATATCTCACAAGTTTAATTCCATAAATGCATTTTTTAAATATTTTATTTAGTGCTGTCAAATCGATTAATCGAGATTAATCACATCTAACATACGAGTATACTGTGTGTGTGTGTGTGTGTGTTTGTGTGTGTGTGTTACCCAATATTACATTGCAAACACAACACATAAGATGTGTTAGCAACAATTTACTTTCAAATTTAGGGATTTATTTCTCAAGCAAATGTATCTTTTCATCACAGAGGAAAGACCATGTCATGCCTACAGATAACAAAACAAATTACAGTGAACACAGGGCTCACACAAGTAAGCAGTTGTTCGGCTCCTATCACATGGCCGTAGCTTCAGTACAAGGCCATACTTTTAGGTTGCATGTGACAATATTACTGATGTTTAAGCTCGACGCATGCAATCATGACATTTTATGTAAAGTTTAGGGGTCGGTGAGAATTTGCAATGCTTTTAAAAGAAATATATTTTGCTCACCAATGTTGTATTTCTTTAATAAAATAAAAAAAGTAATATTGTGAAATTTTATTGCAATTTAAAATAACTGTTTTCTATTTGAATATATTTTACATTGTAATTTATTCCTGTGATCAAAGCTGAATTTCCGGCATCATTACTCCAGTCTTCAGTGTCACATGATCCTTCAGAAATCATTCTACCTGCTCAAATCAATTGTTTTGGCTCAACAACAACAACAAAATTTACACAACAGTTCGCATCAATCTTTTTGAGTTATTAGTAAACAGTAACTTCTAATGAAACTGTGTTCAACAACAAAAAAACTACATTGAGTTAGAGGAACTTAATTTGTAGCATAAACACAATTTATTTAAGTTGATTACTCAAATAAATTCAATTGAGCGGTGGCTCTGGAACCAATTAATATCTGTTAATCTTATCTATTAGTCTTGATAATTATTTATTTTAAAAAATAATTAACAGACATTTCGATTTAAATTACACACAATATTTATTTATTATTATGTCAACAGATTTCATCAAAATAACTTAAATGGTTAATTACTTGCAGCCATGTATTTATTTAAGTTTAGGTAAATAGGTCAAGACACATTAATTATGTTAAAAATGCTTATAAAAATGCTTCGTATTTTTGAGGAAACTGTGATACATTTTTTTCATGATTTTAGGATGAAAAGAAAAGAACAACATTATAAAAAATAAAAAAAACTTTATAACCTTTACATCATAAGAAATCCTTTATAACATTTAACATGTCTTTACCTTGGTAAATAAAATTATTAAATCTTACTGACCCAAAACTTTTGAACGAGTATCATTCATACATTACGAGTTTTTACAAGATTAGGGTTACGAGCTTGTTTAACAAACTAATCCTATGTATAAGCAATATATTTAGTGATGATGCCTAAGCTTATGAGGAACACATGAATGTGAGGTCGCCAGAAATGTATGAAATGTACATTTCTGAAAATGTGTGCATACTCAGCACTCACCCCGCCCAGGCGATGAGGGTGATGCACGCGTAGGGAGCCCAGGACAAAACGAAAACCACTATGACCACAGCCGCTATTTTAGCCAGTTTCCATTCGCTCCTCATGGACTGCTGCTTCACAAAGGTGGACTTTCTAGAACTCATCCTTTTTAGATCTCTAAACACACACACATAATACAGTCATGAGCGTTTTTTAATGATCACTCTTCAAACTCAAGACGCCAGTGAGGGGCTCAGACCTGCAGGCCTGTCGCACGGCGAGGAAGATGAACAGGTAACAGAAGAGAATGATGGCCAGGGGGATGAAGAAGACAAAGCAGCACAGCATCATGGTGTAACTCCTGTTGGCGGGAGACGGCGAGACATAATCCCACGTGCATGATGTCATCAGACCTTCAGGGATGTAGGAACCTGCGGGAGCAATTTCATGAACAGACACTTAAAACCACATCATGCATTTTATCAGCTTACCAGTCCTGTATTTTCTTTATTATAGACTTTAATTTATGATAGCTTTATTTTGATAGTCCACTTTAGACATTCTACTTTCTGTAACTGTGCAATTACATGTCAACTAACTCTCATTAGAGTATTAGTAGACTGTCAGTGGACTGGTAGGTTAAAGGATTAGTTCACTTTTTAAAAAACTTTTGCTAATAATTTACTCACCCCCATGTCATCCAAGATGTCCATGTCTTTCTTTCTTCAGTCGAAAAGAAATGAAGGTTTTTGATGAAAACATTTCTCCATATAATGGTCTTCAATGGGCCCCAAACGGTTCAAGGTCCAAATGACCGTGTCAGCGCCGCTTCAAAGGGCTTTAAGATACCAGACGACGAATAAGGGTCTTATCTAGCGAAACGATCGCTCATTTCAAAAATAAATAAAAAAGTTTACGTTTTATAAGCACAAATGCTCACCTTGCTCTGTTCTGTGATGCGCGTTTGTGACGTCACGTAATACGCAATTACGTTGAAAAGGTCACGCTTCTATAAAAAGTAAAAAATGTCTGTCCTGACGAAAATTTTCTTTTAGGCTTTTTAATATTACAACACCCAGGATACGCACACGAAATAGGCATTTTAAACGATAAACTGACACAAAAACATTTGAATAAGTGTATATGGTCCTCCTTCCGCACATTTGTAAACACTAGCCGTTTCTCAATGTCAAGGAAGGATCCTCGGAAGCCGGAATTTCGAGGATGCTACGTCATCGACATCCGTCGAAGGACTGTTCCAATGTCGAGGATCCTCAGAACTTCAACCAAGGGCGGAGTCCTTCATTCGCAAAATATCCCATATACAGGAAAGTGTGCATAAGTGTAGACTTCGCGCTCTTCGAGAAGGGTATTCCTGCACAACGGGAGGCTGCAGTTTCAGGACCCCAGTTTTAGGACCGCAGTTTTAGGACCCTAGTTTATTGTGACAGCGCCACCTACAGAACTGGATTACCAAAAACACAAATTTAACCCCTTTCGCGGCAAAGATAACAGATCACATTGTTAATTACAACAGATTGTTGTTCAACATTCATTACTCGTTAAAACATCACACTCTTACTTATTTTATCTGGACAAACTGAGCATCATTAGAAAGATTTAAGACTCGATAGTGTTTATGATAAAACTCAAACAGCGAACACAGAGAGATCTGGGTCTCCTCTTCCTGATTTGCGTCAGTAATGAACGCAAGTCTCATTCGCTGTACAGCTGTCAATCATCTCACGTGGTTCAACGTGACAATAATCCTGCCCTTCTGCATGACGCGGTCCTGTTATCCGTGATAACAAAGCTAAGACTCTCTTCACCTGAAACAAGAAGCTAATAAATGCACGATTTCGAGTATATGTGGTTTGTGTGTGATTTTCGTGCAATTTTGGGTATTTTCATATGAATTAAGAATGTTTACAGTATTGCCAAGCAAGGTGTAGCCATTAGTTGCATATAAATTGCTTTATTATACCATATTTCAACATCTTTTTATGACTTAAAACCATTTTAAACCGCGACCGGAATATGGTACAAATATCCTATCTTACTCGATGGTGGTTTAAAGTGAGCTTTAAGTAAAAGTTTAATATTAATCTTTTAAATTGTATCGTGTAGCTTGATGCTACTTGCTCTAATCCACCTGCTGCAGGAGCTATTCTATTCCATAATCTTATTTGTTAAAACATATATATATTTTCTAATGAGACTTAGGATCAAGGTGGATCTTGATGTACAAACTAAACCACCTGGATCCTAGAACTGCGGTCCTGAAACAGCAGCCGCCGCTATATCATCCAGTTCGGTAGGTGGCGCTGTCACAAAAAACTAGGGTCCTAAAACTGCGGTCCTAAAACTGGGGTCCTAAAACTGCAGCCTCCGGTTGTGCAGGAATATACTACTGCGCTCTTCGCGCTATCAAATCGCCCACAATCCTATGCGCGCAGCTTTGCTATCTTGTTCTTAAAAAAATAATACAAAATGTCGGATGTTAGCGAAGTCGGAGCAATGACGGGGCAATATGCTAGTAACTTATATTTACGTTACCATACATTTGTTATAACCGTCATAAGTAAAGTTTAACGTTTAAATGCCAGTACAAATTACTACCGTATTGATATTACAAATTATACAAATTACGTTATGGCTAACCTGTCATTTTAACAATTGTAAGCTTGTTTGCCGTCACCGGCATTTCTTTTATAAATACCGACTGAAGTTGTACACAGTAATGTAAGGTTAATATTATAGGCCTGCCGCCTACCATTCACAGCGTTATTCATAGCTTTCTCGTCTTTTTTAACAGGGACCAAGTAACAAACGGAGGCGTTATCGGCTCAACTGATTTGCAGGGGGAGATTTAAAGCTGTTCCCTTTTTACTGGTTATGCACCTTGTAATTTTTACTTTATAGCCTCTTTTTGTTGATCAAATATTTTACCATTGCATGTGTTTTAACAGCTAGAATGTTGCTATGGACGCAGTTCTGTTCACTCAGGCAATACAATCATTTTTAAATCAATAAACTCCTTTTTAAATCAATATTTTGTCTCAAATTATTGATTTATTATTATTGATTTATTTTGTTAGGTAGGCAGCCATGTAATAAGCGGGATAATGTATAGCGAGCCGGTTTTTACAATGACGCGCACTTGCTAGAATGTTCCATTTACGTGTTCTCTCGAATCCTAAAGAGGATCCTCGCCTAGCCTCTGAAGGAAATGACTTGGAAGGACGCGTCCTGCCCAAGGGGGTAATCCATCCGCCGGAAACTGAAGCCTCCGCGGGCGCCGCCATTGTAGCAGAACTTCACCTGCTGTTAGCATTCCATTGACTCCCATTCATTTTTGCGTCACTTTGACAGCGAATAACTTTACATCTGAAGCGTCCACAGACTCCATTTGTCCATTATTTATTTCTAAAGAAACACGACAATGTATAAAAGGCTCCATTACTTTGTATCTTACATTATGACTTCGTAGAAGCTGTTTTTGTAAAAAATAGGCTAACGATTGCGTCATACCCACGCGACTCTCTGTCGCACTGCAGAGAAATTACCGTATGGACCGGCGGAGAAGCTCGCAAGCAATCGGGGGGACGTGGAGGCATAAAGTCAAGTGAGAAGCCCATAGAGATTCATAAAGTTGCTCCCGCTGCTAGCTCATTGACAACTAATAATCACGCTCTCCGTCTCTGCGAGATTCGGAAGGGAATGATTCAGATTTCCCTCTGCACAGCTACTAGAAGACTCACGTCACATCTACGTCGTCAAGCTCAGTTTGAGCCTGCGCAGTTCGCCTGGCGATCAGGAAGTGAGTGCTTCAAATCGGGCTTCACTTCTCTCCGTTGAAATCTATGGGGTCGCTGTGTCCATCTTATATACTGTCTATGGTCCTGCCAAGGAAGTATCCTTGACATTGAGAAACACCTACTGACTCGGTACGTCAAGCGTGACCGTTTCAACGTAATTGCGTATTACGTGACGTCACGAATGCGCATCACAGAACAGAGCGAGTCGAGCATTTGTGCTTATAAAACTTAAACGTTTCGTCTAGATAAGACCCTTATTCATCATCTGGTATCTTAAAGCCCTTTGAAGCTGCACTTAAACTGTCATTTGGACCGTTTGGGGCCCATTAAAGTCCATTATATGGAGAAATGTTTTCATCAAAAACCTTCATTTCTTTTCGACTGAAGAAAGAAAGACATGGACATCTTGGATGACATCGGGGTGAGTAAATTATTAGCAAAAGTTTTTTTTTAAAGTGAACTAATCCTTTAAGGTTAGGTGTTAGGGTTCGGGTTAGTTAGTAGAATAAGTTGACTTGTAGTTGCCAAGTTACTTATAGTCAGTAGAATGTCTGTTTGGGAACCATCAAAACAAAGTGTTAGCAAATATTAAGCAAACAGTCTACTAATACTCTAATGACAGTTAGTTGACATGTAGCTGCAAAGTTACTTATAGTTAGTAGAATGTCTAAAGTGGACTATCGAAATAAAGTGTTACCTACTTAAATTATTCAGATTTAATAGAACATTTAAATCTTACTCCAGCCAATCAGAGGTGCCAGACTCCAGGCCAGAGAGTAGAGCCAGATGCACAGGATGGCCAGAGATGTCCTGCGTTTGGAGTTCCACTGGATGGCCTGCAGTGGTTTGGTAATGACCAGATAGCGATCGATAGAGATGGCCAACAGGTTTATCATCGAGGTGATGCCAAACAGTGCGCCACAGAATGCATATATTTTACATCCTAAGGGCAAATAGAGAGAATACATGCATAATATACAATATATACTTTCTTACATAAAGTCAATATTGTGATTTACAGAATTTATAAACCTTTAAAATATCATACATTTAGGTGAAAAGCTTGAATTTGAATTGTCTTAGTATTTCGTGCACAGCAGGTCTCAATAAACTTGAACAAAACCTGATGATAACCAGCATTATTTCTTAGACACAACATTGTTTTTACAAGTTTAATGAAAATAAAGTGTTATGTAGTGGAGTGAATGCAACAACAAAAAACTAAAAAGAGTTACCAAGTTCCCCAAACATCCACTCCTTATACAGGCAGTTGATGAAGAACATTGGAGATTGTGTGATGGCCATGAGGAAATCACTCACCGCCAGGTTCATTATGAAATAATTTGGCAGGCTCCGCAACTTTTTATTACTGCACACACACAGAAGAAGAAGAAAAAACATTAAAATCAAGTTACATTTTACCATTGTTAAAACAGAAAGAACAGTTTATGAACAGTGAATGAACAATAAATGTTGTGTTCTTTCTACCTTTTTGTTTTTTCACAATGGAAGATATTTTGAAGATTGTTAGTTATGGTAACCAAATTGTTTTGGTTCTCATAGACTTCCAAAATATGGACAAAAAAATGCAGTGGAAGTCAATGGGAACCTGAACCTAAACTTCAAAATATCTTCTTTTGTGTTCCACAGAAGAAGAAGAAAGAAAGTCATATAGGTTTGGAACGACGTAAGAGTAAATTATGACAGAATTGTCTTTTTAGGTGGACTATCCTTTTAATTGAATTTAAATGCAAATATGTGGTTATATATTAATTTTTTGTACACTTGGTCTGATCATATCCCTACTAATGTTTGTTAACTTGTTAGTTATTGTTAGGGATCGTTCAATAATCAAGTAAAACAAAACCTTTCATTGTAAATGCATTAAATGAAGGTGAGAGGCAAATGAGAGTTATTTGGATCAAACAGATCAAATGCCCCCATTGCAGTTCTGTCCATCAATGATTCTCAGCATTCCCAGAATTCCTGGAATAGCAGTCAATTTCCTTCCACTCAGAAGCCCATGATTGCATTAATTGCAGCCATTTATGGAAATGCATCAAACGTGTTATTTATACCTCATTCACAATATTCCTAATTTCTAGCACATTTGGCCTATTTTGAACACAAAGGAAAAAACAATTATGGAAAATGAGGATTAGGGATGTCCGGTGACCTGCAGAGTGTTTTACATACGTAACTTTAATCTGAGCAAGTGGGGATAGTGAAAAAGAAAAAGCTTTTCACTAGTATTTCACAGCCTGCTCTAGTTTTACCGCACTGACCCAATTCACTAAAACAATTAAAGTCAATAACATATTCGAGATTTGGTGCATTATCCAACAGATGAGAGATGATCTGCGGAAAACAGGCAGGGAAACTTTTCACCATATCACTTTAAGGCTTAATTTTTAATATATCATTTTAACGATGTTATCTCACTAAAAACAAAAGCCATTTAAATACTGCACTCTTTAAAAGTGGACAAAAATGAAACTATATATGCTATGCTAAAAAATAAAGAAAAGATTACTCCAACAAAAAAAAGAACTAGATAAGGTGACAAAAAGATAACACAAAATAAAGTTCATAAGATTGCTTTTTTTATTCATTATTATTTAACTCTCAGATTCAAAATGATGATCAAAACATAGATGGAGTAGAAACACCCCTAACGCCTGCACAGCCCTGTACCTCGTCCTGCATTTTATATAATGCGTTATATGCTGCATTTTTATGTTGATGATCGCATTATTTTACATATGCATATGATTGCATATAATATCGATTGTTTCTGCATCTTCGCATGTGTTTTGATCTAGAGATTCAGAACTGTTTCAGAAGATGCGTAATAATGTCCCCTACCACAGTGAAAACACAGTGAAGATGTTGATTAAAAACACTTATTAAACAAAGAGAAAATACATAAACAATACAGAACCAGGAACAGACTGAACTAAAGGCTTAAAAACACAAGGGAGCAATCAACGGAAAACAGAACGGGTATGAAACTAAATAACAACCATGGAAAAAAACTAAGAACTAGAACTAGGAGGCAAATGGGCACAGAAAACCAAACTACCGAAAACAACTGACAGAATTAAACAGTAACAGAAAGGAGAGGGAGTAGCCAGTGAGGAGAGTCGAGCAGAAGGATCCAGGCGGGGACCCAGACCACAGTCAGGACGAAGACCCACAGCGGAGTTGAAGGAGGGAGGAGCCATGGAGGCGACTTGGCCGGCGAACCCAGGGGGACGACCGATGGAGTTGGAGCCGATGGAAGTGGAGACCCAGGAGGAGAAAAGCCAATAAGACCACGCAACACTGGAGACCAAGGCGGAGCTGCAGCGACGAGGATCCGAGGTTGAGCCAGCGTGCCAGAGGACTGAGGCGGAGCCCAAAGATACTGAAGGGGTGGAGGGACGAAGCACTCCTGAAGGTCAGGAAATCTGTAACGGAGGGACAAGGGAGGTCAGTGGAGCAGTAAGGACGATGGTCCCAGGTGGAGCCGATCGAGGGAGGAGCCAAGATTAAGCCGACAGGTCGACGGCGGCTGGAGGTGAAGCCAGAGGATCCTCTTGATTAGGCGGAGCTGGAGACCAGAAGACCCGAGGCACATCCACACAGCAGAGTGGAGTCAGAGGAGGGGCCGAGGGACTGAAGGGAACCAGCGGAGGTGTGGAAGATGAATCTGGCTGTTATGGACAGAGGAGGTGGGAGAGGGAGGCTGGGCGGGATCCTTGGAGACACAGGAGACTTGGAGCTGGGCGGGATAAACGAGGATGGGAGACAAGGAAATATCCTCTTCCATTCCCTCAGGCCGACGGGAATGTGGGCATGGCTCTACTCCATGCCCTCGAACTCCACGAGGACACCCACAGTGACAGATGTTGTAGCCGGCTCATTCAACCTGGTCAGACAATCCGTTAGGTTCGGGCTCCATGTCTGCGGTGGGCTCTGACATACACTCCGTGCAGTGTGTAAGTCGGCAGGCTGGGCTCTGGGTCCGGAGTGGGGTGGTGATGTCCTCCTCCGTGGGGCAGATGGTGAACGGAGGTCCGTTATTCATCAGTACCCACTCCACATAGGTGGCGAAATCTCCCTGAGGACCAACACCGGGCAGGCGTGCCTTGGCTGGTAAAGTAGAACACACAAAGCGAGCAATCTGGATAGTGTGTAATGCCGGGGACACACTTAACGACTAGCTGAAACATTCGAAGACTGAACTGAACACACTTACAGACTTTCCATCGACTGCAGCAGATTTTAAACACCAACTTTGAACATTGACTGAATGCGACTCGGCGCATCATAAGTATCAAATTACATTCATAATCGGCCTTACAGTCGTTAAGTGTGTCCCCGGCTTAAGGCACACCAGATCTAAGAAGTCTTTGGTGTGGTCCTCTAGATTTTGCTGCTCCTTTTCTAGGCAGAGCAGTTGGATGGCCAGCAAGTCCATGAAAAAAAAAAAAAAAAAACGCTGCAACAAATCAAATCTCGGTTCGGTATTCTGTAATGCATTAGAAACGCATGAACAAAGATGAATCAATAATACTTATTTATTAAACAAAGAAAACATACTAGGAGAAAGATATAGCAATAACACATTTACATAAACTATACAGAACCTGGAACTGACTGAAGAGAACAACAAGAGAGCAATCAATGGGAAACAGAACAAGTGTAGTATAATTAACAACCAAACAAACAAAGAACAAGAACTCAGGCAAAGGGAAAACACAATGACCTGACAGAACTAAACTGTAATACTTATGCTATTAATATTATATCATTTAAATGTAATGTAATTACATATATATTTATATATAATATATTTATGTGAATACAGTATACCATTAAAAAATATAACACAATGCTTACCAGATCAATAGTTAATGAACATCCACATATTAATGGGTAAGTGACATTAGTTTTTGAATGTTTACATTGTGAAATATCAGCTGTCTATTCCTTCTCAAGCGTATCAGTAACACTTTACAAGGTCTTATTGGTAAACAATGAGCAATATATATTTTAAAGCATTTATTAACATTTGATAATGTTAGTTAATACAAATGTTCATGTGTGTATACACAGTGCATTTATTAATGTTAACATACACAACTTTTGACCTTTGAGATGCTGTATGTTCAGATTAACATGAGCTAATATAATGCTTTAAATGTATTGTTTATTGTTAATTGCTAATTTATTTAACTAATGTTTACAAATTAAACATTATTGTAGTGTTACCAAAAATGTTATAAAGCATTTTGCTAATTATTTTATATTTATTATGCATTCAGATTTAATGACTTCATAATAATATTTACTTTTTACAAGCCTTTTAGTGAATTTGTAGTAGTTTAAAATGATTTAAAAAAAAACAATTCACGGAACCATTTTCTTACATAGGCTATACCTTACGTAGCTATACCTAAGCATTAACTACTCAAATATAAATAAAATTGTATGAATCATGTTTAATAGAATTAATGTAGGCTTCGTGAACTAATCTAGTAAGAATTATATAATTTTATAATGTTTGTTAATTAGTTAAATGTCAAAGTGTTACCTAACATAAAACCCCAAACGTTCTGAGATGAGCTCAATGGCATGTGCGTCAGGTCTTCAGTTCTCGTACCTGTAAAAGGCGAACATGACCAACGCGTTTCCCGTGACTCCCAAAGTGCCGATGATGAGGACGAGGAAGGCGATGATGTAATGCACATGGTCCGGGATGTCCAGTCTTTTGTATATCTGCCGTTGGGGCTCCATCATCAAACTGAACATCAAGACACAGCAACTAAAACTGAAGAACAACACTTCAACAAAGCAAGCGCGAGTGCTGACTCAGTCATGGTCTTCGTCTTCTGTTTCCTTCATCACTTCTTCTCTGTCTGTCATGCTCAGACTAAGAGACTTTGGTTACACTATCAGTGACAGCAACAGACGGACAACACAGCGACCTACTTGTCGGAGCAGTTTAGTCGTGTCACATGACACACCCCTCTCTCATCATCTGTCCCACCCTGGTCTGTGTCTTCATGGCAATCTCACACACACCAACAGCACATTATTTTTTCAACAGAAGAGAACATCACATTCTCTTCTCTTTCGAAGGAGAGAAGACAAGCCGCCAGAGACTAAAAGAAGCAAGATGGGGGGAAAAAAATAAGATGAAATGAGAGCATGTGTCAGATAGATTATAGTGCTTTCTGTCTGTTCATAATGGATGTGAAGTCTTTTTTAAACAGGTCATGGGTGAGAGTGACAGAAGGAGATTCAGAATGAGAGAGTGAATGAGGGCTTGGACATGCACAGCTGCAGGGATTCATAATGTTGAGCTTAAAAAAAAACACCAGTAACCTTTCCTGAGGTCAGACCTGTGGACAGAGCGACCTGATCGCAGCCACACCATACAATCCACCAGTGCTTCTTTTTTTCTTTTTTTTACTTTTGCTAAATACCATTCATATTTTTAATTAGTTCTTATTTTTTATTTTTATTTTTTTTTATGTGCATTTTATTTATTTTTTCATGTTTCTATTTAGCTTTAATTTGTTTTTATTTTATTTATTTACAATTTTCGTACTTCAAATTAAACTTGTTTATTTCCGTTAGTTGCCATGGCAACATTTCAAATTTTTGTTTAGTTTAAGTTCTTCATCTAATATCAATATTTTATTTCAGCTTTATTTCAATTAGGCCTACTAAAAATTATTTGTAATAGTTTTAGTTAACAATGACAACCCTGCAATCCACAGTGTATTTCTCAATAGGATTCTGTCTTTCATCAATATCTGAAAATGCAAAAATATTTTAAGTTAAAAAAAAAAGTCACACTCAGTAGCCTAACATTAATCACATTGGGTAAAGTCATTGTCCTCATGGACAGTAGACATACTGTACACTGCAGTTTATACTTTTCACCACTTTTGATGTATTCAATTTCAGCATCAATTTAACCAGTAGCCCTACTTAAACTTATTAGTGATTTCAACTTATTTATCAACCACTAATGAAGTATGTTCTAACTAGAGCTGTAAAAAGATTAATCGTGATTAATCACATCCAAAATAATAGTTTGTGTTTACATAATATATGTGTGTATTCTGTGTAGAATTATTATGTATAAATACATACACATTCATATATATATATTTAAGGAATAATTGCATTTATATACTGTATATACATTTATATAATTTATATTATATATAAATGTTTTATATACAGTATAAATATAACCAATTTTTTTTAAATATATACATGATTGTGTGTGTTTTTATATATATAAATAATTATAGGACACAGTACACACACATATATAATGTAAACACAAGCTTTTATTTTGGATGCAATTAATCGCGATTAATCTTTTGACAGTCCTAGTAAGAGTCTGTCGAAAGTGCGTATCTATACGACGAATGTTATTTCTCGTGCCATTTATACGGCAAAAATAGTTTTTGCGTGCATATGATACGCACTTTATGGCGTGTAATACGCACGCACTCCCCACCTCTAATCCTACCCAAGGGTTTTCAGTGCGTAGCATATGCACGCAAAAACAAAAATTGGCGTATACATGCTACGAGAAATAACATTCGTGGTAGATACGCACTTTCATGAGATCGTGTTGACGAGTCTTTCTGCATCCGACACGTCTTACTTCCCTATGAGGAAAAAAAAATGTGAAAAGAATAGTAGGCTAAGTTCAAATGCATAGTATTCATAAAACAGTTTATAGGCAAAAAGTACCCAGATGAAGTCTGATGAGATTCTGAAATGTGCATCCAATGAACACAATGCTATCCCATGAGGCCACGGGAGCGGAGTTGTGAATGGCGAATGCTGAAGCTGTAGGTCACGACAACATGACGAATGTAAGATTACATTATACACACATAGAACATAGCCTACTTTTTCAAAGGGATAGTTCACCCAAAAATGAAAAATTTGTCTGTCTGAGTTTCTTTCTTCTGTTGAGCACAAAAGAAGATCATTATTTTGAAGAATGTTGGTAATCAAACAGTTGACGGTTACGTCAATAATAGGAAAAAAATGCCATTGATAGTTAGTCAATTTTGCAAAAACTTTAGCAGAAAACAACAAAAACCAGCAAATAAAAAAGCTGGTTAATCCTAAGAGACTGTGTGTGTTTATCTGCATGTTCTGCTCATCCATCTCTTTAACACCGTAATCCAGGCATCACTTCTGTTCTCTCCACGGCATGCTATGGGATTGAAAGATGTGGGATTATATCTCTGTCCATAATCCTACATCTTAGCTAAAACCTCACTGACAATAACAGCATTACTCTAATTCAGCCTATATGACAACCGTGCTCACAGCAACACGACTGAGATTATATTATAGATCAAGGAATCAATCCAACTAACCTGGAACATAAGAGCTTCTAACTAATCTGAGAGATGGGAAAGGATGAGGTCTGCGGGATCATAAACTTTCTTGATAAACACAGATGGATGTACACACCTTTCAAAAGATTGAGTCACTAAGGTTTTTAAAAGAATTTAATACTTTTAATCAGCAAGGATGTTTTAAATTGAACAAAAGTGACAGTAAAGTGACATAATGTTACAAAATATTTCTATTTCAAATAAATGCTGTTCTTTTGAACTTTCTATTTATCACAGAATCCTAAAAACATATCACGGTTTCCACAAAGCACCCACAACACTCTTGACTCAATATAAAGAGGAACACTACGTCCAATTTCACTTACTATCCATCCTATAGCATTCAAAATTGTAGTATGTTGAAACAAATCCCAAAGTTTTCCAGTTAGAATCCGGAGCGCAGATCCGTGCACACTTTAATATTGCCCACAACCCATTGTGCGTAGGATGAGGATTCGATAACAACTAGAAACATGACTTAAAAATTTAAAAAAAAACTACAAACATGGCGGATGTGTGCTACCAATGGTTAAGTTGAGAGGTTTGAGTGTAACTAGACTAACAAATTTATTCAATGTTATCCACATTATATTCTATTTCCAACAACATTGTGAACTTTTATAAAGATAAGTTTGGTCATTACATTTTTAACGCAGCAGATCAACATGCTACAACATTTCTCTCCGATATAGAAAATTCAATTAAATTGAATGTGAAGGATTTAAACGGTGACAAGATTATTTACTAGGCAGTTTCCACATTGACCTGATGCATGTAACCAAGCGATCGGTTAAAGACGCAATTATGAAGTAGTAGGCTAGTTTGTCTTCTGCTACACTCTCAAAGTATGCACTTTTTCTTCACAAAAACAGAACATACTTTTAGGGGATAGTATAAATAGGCGAATTGGGATGCAGTGGACGAGCTTTAGGGATCCCGAATCCAGAGTTATGGACAAAAGCAATCTGATGTTTCTATAGAACAGTGGCACAGGTAAAGTCATAAGCCTGTCTTCAAATCATCCTTCTGTAGCATTGTGCTTTAATGTAACAATGATCTTAAATGTGGCTGATATGAAATTAAATGTCTGTTTAATCAAGAGAATGTTTTGAAGGATGGATTAATGGCGCACGAACAGGGACCAACAATAACATTGACATCATATAAACACTATGAATGTTCGGTTGAAATGTGGCGTGCAGTGGTGTTCAAAAATGAGGAAGCCTCACAGATCAAGTGTAAATCATGTCCAATGCAGTGACACTTAATGTTGTCACATTGTTCTGGTTAAATAAATGTTACATCAAAGCAAAGAAAGAGAAACCAAATACAATGGCATTTTGTATTCATTAACTATACTAGTATGAATCTAATCAAGTTAGTAATTTTAAGCGTTTTTACTCCAAAATGACAACTAACTGCAGTAACAATTTAAACAATACATTGCATCATTGAACTGATGTTCAGCTGTTCTGCTACTTATTTTCATCAGTTATCAAGCTCGGTAAACAAACAAATGTACCTTTAATTTCAAGCTGATGAAAATGGTGTTCAGGCCATTTCAAAATTGATTTTGGCATGACAAAGCGGTGATATCTAAGTGCCCAAGTTATTTACTTACTTTTTAATTAGTCTTCCAATTAATGCCATAATTTTGCCCACTCAGACCGATTCACGAACACGCACAAAAACAAGAGACGGGATTTATCACATGAACCAATCATATCCCACCATAGCGTGATGGAGGCATTGCCTCCTTAATTTACAAAAACAAGTGGGTAATATATATGGGTAATTTACTAATCCAATTTTTGAATCTGGAAGGAAACGCCCCTGATTTCAACCAATGCAAATGAATGAAGCAAATAGAGGAAATCAATCGAAAATCAAAACATTGTTTCTGTTCAAATCTGATCATTGCATACAGAAAATAATCTTTCCCTCAAATTCTGTTGTCATTTCTGTAGTCAATGTGCAATTAAATCACAATTTTTCATCTTTTATGTCTTCAGGGATGGACAGATTATCTTGGAAAGCATTATTTTGGCATTGGACATGAATCGTGACTTCGTAAAATTCTCTGACTCCACATGGCTGGCAATCTATTCCCCAGTGAAATGAGATAATGTGTAATTTACCACGGCTTTAAACTTTGCTATCGGGGGTCATGTGATAATCTTTTGTTGTCTTGGGATTACTTCTATTTCAGGCGAAGATGAATGGTCATGTAATTTTTCATCTGGAATGAATAGTTTTGATTACTTGCTGATCCCCTGTTCGGCTTAAACGTCAGCTTCATGTGGAGAAATGTGTCAACCTGGGCAGAAAAAAGAAGAAAAGGGTCTTTTTAGGCATAAACATTGAATATCAAAGAACAGGTGTGTCATTATCTCACTCTTAAGAAAAGGTTGTAGGGTTTTTTCAGGCGCTTCATATATAGAACCCATCATGGAATCATTTTATGAATTTAGTTTTAATTAATTAACGTAAACACATTTTCACTAGAAAAATTTAAATATCCTGTTAAACATTCAATTATGTATGCAATCTTTTAAGACATTTCTTTTTTGGCATACACTCTGTATTGATCATCTATCAACTCTCAGAAAGAGTATTTTTCGTGGCCACAGAAACATAACTCTTATTTAGCATGTAGCTGATCGCATCGCATTGTACAGAAAAGTTTGATTTATTACTAAATCACGAACACATAACTAATCTAAACAAACACATACACACAATCACGCATAGGCTACATGGGTAAAATGAAAGTAAATGGTAATAGAAACTGAGAATGAAGCTATGGAAAAGAGTAATTTAAACATCTGAAAGAACCATCCGTTTCTTATTTCAAAGCACCTTGTAAGCAAGGGGTCTGTCTGTGTTATACTAAACCTCTGTTTAGTTAGGGATACTTGCATTGCCTTGGCCGTTGACGAGTCTCCGGATATGCAGACTCAGAGACTGGAGAAAGTCATGATGGTTCGGTCTGATGGTGCTGAAGTTAATATCAATTTCTTCCACGCTGAACGAATAAATGATGATGAACTTGCGGTGTTAGTTTGACTCTGTTGTGATCGAGGAAGATGTCTTGATGTGTTGAGGCCTGCAGCCCTGGTAAAGTTTTGGGAGGGAAAGTTTACAACCCTTTGTTTTAAGCATGGTATTTTGCATATCGTCACCTTCTTTTATTTTAGGATTTATTTTCACCAATTATTTTAGGAAGGTGACGATATGTAACTGGATTGGCCGTTGATGGATAGGCTAAATACTAATATGTTGCATGCATAGGTATAAAAATATAATATATACTATCGTGTGTAGGTCATCAAAATACAAATTTGTAGTTAAGAATGGTATATGCGAGTAATACTAAAATATTAATTCACTATAACACTATAAAAGAACGTATGATCACACAGGGAACTCAAGTAATTATACAACTGAGTAGGAAAAGGGTACATATCTAATAATTCTATCATAAAGCACGCATTAAACAGTATACAGTACAAAAGACAGTATAAGACAGATATTTATAATTAATTATTAAATATTCATATTTGCCTTGAGCAAATTTGCTACAAATATTATAACAGTTTTTATATATAATATATATAAATATATTCCAGACAGGGCTTAGATTAAGCCAGGATTAGGTCTTAGTTTAATTAGGATATTTAAGTAGCTTTTATAAACGTGCCTTAGAAAAAAAAAAAAAAAACTTGAGACAAAACAATGGCACTAACATATTTTTATATGTTTATAAAAACATATAAACATATAATTACAACAACATTAGGGCAGGCTAAATGTAGTTTTAATGGTTTCATCCCAATTTCCTGTTCTGATTTAATTAGAAAAGATTCATACTATGGCTTCGATAACTCTGTAATACAAGCATCTGCTAATTGCCTTTAAAATAAATGTTAAAGATACACCCACGTAAAAATTGAGTGTCTGACATTCTTTTTATTTTATGAATAAAATCAGTAAGTCACATTTTTGATGGCAAAATGATAGGCTTTTTAAACATCAAGGCAGAAAAAATTAAGAGATGCATTTTTTTTGCAGACATCCATTAACTTAATAAAGAGCTACAGTAAAAAATAAACAGCTACAGCAGCTACTAAAGAGTCTTTGGGATTCATAAAAGTTTGTAGCTAGAAGGAAAAGAGCGGCAGAGCCTCTGATACAAAAGACAAATCACATCACTTTGTCCTTCCACCACTAGCAGCCTAAAAACTCAGTGCAAAGATTTGACCTCAGAAGAGAGAGAGACATATGCTACTCTAGGACAGCCTGACTCTTCAAAAGCTATATTCATCAGAATCAATCTTCATCTATTAATTCAGCAGTCTAAACACTGATACAAAATGAATGATAAAAAACAAACAAACAATAAACAAAATACAGTAGCCCCAACCATTGCTCTTGAAGGGAACAATGTAAATACACCTGACAGGAATTGGTTGCTGATTCATAAGTGCCATAACAGGAGAGTTGTAGATATGAAAAAGAAAATAAGTATGTAATTATATGCTGTAAATTTTGCATAAGGAATGAATAGCCTCTGAAAAACATCTGCATGCTCACTTATGGAATAAGATAACATTTACCGTGATTCAATGACATGGTTGAAAACCTTTCCGTTAATTCAGTGAAAGTGCTGAAGCTAAACAAAAACTCCAACTCTGACTGTTATTGCAGGAGTCGGTGTGTAACGGAGGATTCAGGAGAAAACACATTCATCTTCATCTTCATCACATCAGATGGAGGGTAATGTTTGGGTCTTTAATTATCTTATAGTTTATTGATGATCTTCTCAGCTGAAGTCAGTGATATTTGTGAGCTGCTGTTCCTGATATTCATAAGTTGTGGTGGTTATTTTTGAAGAGTTTCGCTGATCTGTAGCTGGTGTTCAGTTGGTGCAGGTGTTGATGTTCTTGCCGTCAGCTGCATCGTCCACCAGAGACAGATGGTAGTCCGTGGCGAGAGTGAAATGAGAAATGCATCCCACTAAACCCCGCATGTACTGCCTGTTAGTGTGCAACGCAATCTCCTTCATCCCACCTGGAGAGACAGACAGAGTGAAAGATTTGAAATCAAAATCACCAGAACTAGACAAATACCCGCACATGCATACACTGCTGTTCAGAAGCTTGAGTCAGCAAGATTTTTTTTGTTATTGCTCACCACCAAGGCTTAAATATTTGATTAAAATACAGTAAAACTATGATATATTACAATTTAAAATAACTCTTTTCTATTCTATTAATATATATTTTGAAGATGTAATGTATTCCTGTGATGCAAACCTGAATTTTCAGCATCATTACTCCAGTCTTTAGTGTCACATGATCCTTCAGAAATCATAATTATATGCTGATTTAATACTCAAGGAACATTTATGAGTATTAACAATGTTGAAAACAGTTGTGCTGCTTTATATTTTTGTGGAAATCTTGGTACAGTTTTTTCAGGATTCTTTAGAAAGTTCAAAAGAACAGCATTTATTTGAAATAGAAATCTTTTGTAATCTTTTGCTGTCTGTACAGTCACTTTTGATCAATTTAACGCATCATTTCTGAATAAAATCATTATTTTCTTTCAATATAATTTTTTTGTCCAGTAGTGTAATTAAAAAAAAATTATCTACAATATTAAATTAACATATCATTATTATCAGTATAATTAAGTCATCAAAATGGAAAACTCTTGTATTTGATGGAATATTGCAGTATGTATTATATATAAATGATTTATCTGTGCTCATCACTAGTTTTTTATAACTCTTGTTCCCCTTATAATCTTTAATCAAAACATCTTCCCCTCCCTCTCACAGCATCATCTCTTCTCTGATGATGTGTTCACTGGCGTGAGGGCGGGAGCAACCTGTCAATCACATGAGATCCACCAATAGCAAACCACAACCATCCAATCAATTCCCCATGTACAATATCAAGTCCCGCCCTACATCTTTTCTTGTTCGAGAATCCCTTTCACTCGGATATAATTCACAATAGGGAAGAGAAGACCATCAGAACTTCCTTTTCATGCTGACTCATTTCATCTTTATCATTACACTTAGCTTGTGTTGCTTCTTACCAATGTAAAGGTCACCGTTGATGTTCAGCTGTCTCATCTTACCCGGAGATCTGCCGGTTTTAGCTCCGTAATCATCGACAGTTAGTTTACCAGACTGGCCATCCCTTCAAACAGAGACAAACATGAACTCTGTAAAGCTACAGCCCTTTTAAATTGTCATATGTAGATGAATTTGAGGGAATTTGCACTGTCTATAAAGAAAGAGATGCTGAATAATGATGTCTGACCTGACAGCCTTCACTCTGTGCCATTTCCCATCACTAAACGTGCCATTAATGACCACAGAGGCGGGTCCACTACCAAGATTATAACTGGAAGGAGAATAAGAGATGTTAGGGTGATGCTCTATTGTAAATTGCCTGCAGAAATGCATGAATGTAACCCGCAGACGCGAGCGCACATGTCGTTATACCTGAAAATGAGCGCTCCGTCTTGAAGGCCGAGAGACAGGTAGTCACTGTTGGCTCTCATTGGACTGTCCCCCCGCCATAGTAAAAGACCGTCTTTGGACGTGCTCTTAAAACGCGATGAACATGTTTGTTCTGGAACCTGATATCCTGCCAACACATGCAACATTATATTAGGATGCATGTATGCACAGAAACTTCTTATGTGACCCTGGACCACAAAACCAGTCTTATAAGTCAAATTTTTTTTAATTAAGATTTATACATCACATGAAATCTGAATAAATAAGCTTCCCATTGATGTATGGTTTGTTATGATAGGACAATATTTGGTTGAGATACAACTATTTGATAATCGGGAATCTGAGGGTGCAAAAAAATCGAAACATTGAGAAAATCTCCTTTAAAGTTGTGCATTTCTGTTGGCGATTGCGCTGCATCCACTCACAAAAATATTTTTTTTATATATTCAAGGTAGGAAATTTACTAAATATCTTCATGGATCATGATCTTTACTTAAAATCCTAATGATTTTGGGCATAAAAGAAAAATTATAATTTTGACCCATACAGTGTTTTGTTTGCTATTGCCACAAATATACCCGTGCGACTTATGACTGGTTTTACATATGAAGAATATCGTGCAGTGCAGTTATCGAGTGTGAAAGCAAAAGCACTTTACCTTTTGAGGATATCTCTGTTGTCATATGTCAGATAGCTGCGTCCAGTGAACTGAGGGATCTCTATAGATTCAGTAACGGCTGATACAACACAAGCGAAAGAGTGCAGAGTTATTTAACGTCCACTAGATGGCAGCACGCATCACAAATTCACTAAAGCCATTCTTACTCCGCAAACACATGAGAGACATTCTGTCTTAAGCACTTACTGTTTAAGCAATAATTCCCACATTCTGCACAGTGAGAGCATAAAACAGAATAAAAGAAGCTTAAGAAAGGGTTTGAAGTGTTATGGAAGAAGTCTGCAAAGAATATCAAAGCAACGTCTCAGTCTAAAGCCCAATTCAAAATACAGTCTGTACTGTATACTACTTAAGTAAAGTTCACAGTTAGTGCTCAGTCCTGCTCCTGGAGAGTTCAATGTCAAAGCTGTACTAATAATACAATGTGAAATAGTATGGAGTATGCTATAGTAAGTAGTCTGCATTGTTTTTAGTTATCATCATACAGTTATTTGCATTCTTTTATTCTAATTTTGTATTTAAAAAAGCCTGATCAAATAATAAGCTATTATATGAGCGTATACAGTATGCTTTAGAGTTGTGTGTGTTTTCTCACCTTTCTGACAGTGTTTCCCATCATACCCAAGCGCACAGTCGCAGTCGTATCCGTCCCACTTGGGTCTGCATGTTCCCCCATTAGCACACGGGTTCTCCACGCATGGGTGAGCTGCGTTCAACACGTTCACCCCAAAAGCCTGCCCTGGGTTCAGCTCTACACTGCGGTCATTCAGAGAGATCTGGGTCAGGAGGAAACACTCAAAATTATTTGACCATCTTAAGATGAAGTCTGCACATGGATCACACACACAGTAGTAAACCGTCAGATTCTGATCATTAAAGGGCTAGTTGCCGTAAAAATTAAAATTTACTCGTTTCAAACCCGTAAGACTTTCTCGTTCATCCTCAGAACACAAATGAAGATTTTCTTGATGAAATCTGAGAGCTTTCTGTCCCTCAATTGACAACTACCACTTTGACGCTTCAAAAAGTTCCTAAAGAGATCGTAAAACTAATCCATATGAATTGAGCGGTTTAGTCCAAATTTTCTGAAGAGACTCGATCGCTTTATACGATGAACAGATTGAATTTAGGCCTTTGTTCACATATAAACATTGATTAGCGACCATGAAAAGACAATTAACAGTACTTGCTTGATGTACGAGAACAAACCTCATTGGTTCTTGCTGAAGCTTAAACATGATGCGTAACACAAGAATGAACCTCATTGGTTCTTGCAGAAGCTCAAACATGATGCGTAACACGAGAATGAACCTCATTGGTTCTTGCAGAAGCTCAAACATGATGCGTAACACAAGAATGAACCTCATTGGTTCTTGCAGAAGCTCAAACATGATGCGTAACACGAGAATGAACCTCATTGGTTCTTGCAGAAGCTCAAACATGATGCGTAACACGAGAATGAACCTCATTGGTTCTTGCAGAAGCTCAAACATGATGCATAACACGAGAATGAACCTCATTGGTTCTTGCAGAAGCTCAAACATGATGCGTAACACGAGAATGAACCTCATTGGTTCTTGCAGAAGCTCAAACATGATGCGTAACACAAGAATGAACCTCATTGGTTCTTGCAGAAGCTCAAACATGATGCGTAACACGAGAATGAACCTCATTGGTTCTTGCAGAAGCTCAAACATGATGCGTAACACGAGAATGAACCTCATTGGTTCTTGCAGAAGCTCAAACATGATGCGTAACACGAGAATGAACCTCATTGGTTCTTGCAGAAGCTCAAACATGATGCATAACACGAGAATGAACCTCATTGGTTCTTGCAGAAGCTCAAACATGATGCGTAACACGAGAATGAACCTCATTGGTTCTTGCAGAAGCTCAAACATGATGCATAACACGAGAATGAACCTCATTGGTTCTTGCAGAAGCTCAAACATGATGCGTAACACGAGAATGAACCTCATTGGTTCTTGCAGAAGCTCAAACATGATGCATAACACGAGAATGAACCTCATTGGTTCTTGCAGAAGCTCAAACATGATGCGTAACACGAGAATGAACCTCATTGGTTCTTGCTGAAGCTCAAACATGATGCGTAACACGAGAATGAACCTCATTGGTTCTTGCAGAAGCTCAAACATGATGCGTAACACGAGAATGAACCTGACTGGTTCTCACACGTCAAACACAACGTTTTTCCGTTTACCACAACTGATGTGTGAGTTGATGAATATTTAAAGGTGAATAAAAGCCTAAATTCAATCTGTTCATCATATAAAGCGGCATGACATGAGAGTGAGTAAATGATGACAGAATTTTCACTTTTTGGGTGAACCATCCCTATAAAGCTCCTGTGATGCAGCTTAAATTTTTATTGGAGCATTGAACACTAACTACACATCTTCCAGGTCTCATATTAAATTAACTGCAGTTGCTACTTTTTAAGCTACTTAAAAATCATGATTATTTGTTAATGTTGTTATGTGGTTGTCAGGGGGCTTTGGGTGTTTGTAGTATCTTTTACCAGTATCTACTGTCTAAACTAATACCTTCTGAACCGTTCCACTGAAGGGTCTCAGGACGCCAGCGCTCGTCTTAGTAATATCATAATTAGGAACTCCTCCGATATAGAGAGGAGAACTGCACTTTATCTGTGTAAATGCACCCTGAGAACGAGAAGAGAGAGAAATATTATTATTATTATTACAATATATACATACAAAATAACCTAAGAAAGCATTCAGAAGCATTTTGTATAATACATTTATTTCTGATAGAATAGATTTTGTTGTCATTATGTGGTGCACAATAACCCATACAACATCAAAAGTGTTAAAAGGTTTTAAGTCTGTCATTAAAGCAATAAACAAAATAAAATAAAACACAAACATTTATGAAAAAGTCCAGTTCGAAATGTGGTATATTGGAACTAAATGTGTAAAGGTATATGAATATATTCATTTTAAAACTAAATACACTCCCAAAAAGTTATGTAAGATTGTTTTTAAATTAGAGATTCACATTCAATTGATCAAAAGTGACATGTTACAAAATATTTATATTTCAAATAAAAGCTGTTATTTTGAACTTTCTATTCATCCAAGAATCCTGTGGATTTAGTTTTTATAAGTTTCCAAAAATATATATTTAAAAATATCAAAATATATGAAAAAAAAAATATCACCCACAGCACAACTGTTTTTAATAATATTTCACAATATTACTATACAATGTTTTTTTGTATTTTTGATCAAATAAATGTAAACATAAGAGAATGTTATCCCAAAAAAAATTTTTACGTACCAACCCCAAACTTTTAAAAAGTGATATATAAATCTCTTCACCTCTGCCATGCCTTCCACCGGTCTCTGGTTGTCTACTTGTAGAATGCCATTTTTTGCTGTTCGAGACACACGCAACTCATGCCACACATCCAAAGCGACGGCCTCTTCACTCCTGTCAACAGAAGCAAACATATAGTTTCTGGTCCTACACAATATTTGACACCTGTGGATTCACAGTCATCTACTAAAATGTAAAGAGACTCAAATGTTCAGCATTTCCACTGTATACTCGACCTGATAACACTGACACCCGAGCCGCAGTCGAAGCGAAACTCCACATATCCGCCCACCAGGCTGACTGACAGGAAGTCCCGGCTGGCGGCATCATCGGTGTAGAGGAGCGTGCCGTCGGGATTGGTCGGCTGGAAGGTCACCTCAAACTCCATGAAGGACAGGTAGTTGTGGGAGGGCTGAGGCCAGGGGGCGCTGGCGTACGAGAACATGCTCTCGTTAAACTGGGGGTAGAGACAACAGGAAACCTGGAACCATTGAGAAATAGGAAGTCAGGTCAGTGGCTGCATCCAAAATCACATACTTCCATACTATATAGTAGGTGAAAAATAGTATGTGACAAAACTAGTATGTCTGAATTCACAGTACTCATAAAAGAGTAGCAAAAAGTACCCGGATGATCTACTACTTCAGGTGAGATTCTGAAGTATGCATATGATGGACACTTTACTATCCCATGAGGCCACGGGAGAGGATTTCTGAATGGCAGTGAAGTGATGTAACAGACACTGGTTGGTCACATGATAATGACAACAAGGAGAATGTAGTACGTCCAGATTACATTCATACTATACACCTTCATGTATGTGATGAGTAGTATGTGATTTCCGACTGTGGTGTTTACGTTTCTTCTCTTGTGAAAAAGAAGTGCGTTAGTTGTATTGAATGTGCACTATAAATCCTAAAAGCATGTTTTTTGGAGAAAACTAAATATTTGCAGATAGAGTAATAATAATAATAATAATATGTTTAATTTATATAGCGCCTTTCCCAAGCTCAAGGGCGCTTCACAATAACAGTAGAGAACAAACAATAATTTCAAACATGACTGGACAATAGACATTTGCCCAGTCCAAGCGATCGCAGTTGCGTTTCGCAGTGCAAGTGTAGTAAACAGAAACAATAGTCAAAAAATTTTAATAAAAACAACATTAATCATCACAATGACAGTAAAGAACAAACAATACGTTTGGACAATAGACATTTGCCCAGTTTAAGAAACGAGCGTTTGCAATTGCATATCGGTTTGCAAGTGGAATACAAACAGAAACAGTAACAAAAAACATAAGACTATTTACAGAGAGCATGGAAGATCGGCAGCTGAAGCAAAGGTCTGGTGCAACAGACTAATGGTGCGTAAGGAAACTGGTTAAGAAAAACATGTCAAGAAAACATGTCATGACGGATAATATTTTTTAAACAGATGGGTTTTGAGTTTAGACTTAAATTCATGCAGTGATGTTGTTGTCCTAAGAGCCAGTGGAAGAGAGTTCCATAGCTTAGGGGCTATAACTGAGAAAGACCTGCCACCCATGGATGAAAGGCGAAATCTCGGCTCACAGAGGAGTTCACAGCCAGAAGATCGGAGAGGTCGAGGGGGAATATAAGGAGAAAGTAAATCAGAGAGATATGAAGGAGCAAGACCATTGAGTGACTTAAAGGTAAGCAAAATAATTTTGTAAGTAATACGAGAAGGCACGGGTAGCCAGTGGAGGTCAAACAGAATTGGAGTGATATGAGCGGATCGTTTAGTGGAAGTTAGCAGTCTTGCGGCAGAGTTTTGAATATATTGCAAACATGAGATAGAGTGTGCTGGTAGTCCGGAAAAAAAGAACATTACAGTAGTCGAGGCGAGATGTGATAAACGCATGTACCAGCGATTCAGCGTCTTTTGGGGTGACATAGGGACGGAGTTTGGCAATGCGGCGGAGTTGAAAAAATGCAGCTTTACAGAGTTGACTAATATAGGCGTCGAAGGTCAGTGAAGGGTCCAGAGTGATACCCAAGTTTTTGACAGTGGCAGATGGAATAATTGATGTAGCTTCAAGGTCAAGTGTGGGAATATTAGTTATATTTTTTTTGTTAGAGATAATTAAGATTAAGGACCAGTAATTAAGATTTCTGTTTTGGTCAGATTCAAACTGAGAAAGTTGCAGTTCAGCCAGGTCTTTAATTCATCAATACATGAGGATAGTGATGTAGTCTGGTGAATAGAGTCCGGACGGCAAGCGGTATATATATCTGAATATCGTCGGCATAACAGTGGTATTGAAAACCATGGCGGCGAATAATTTGTCCATTACAATAAATTGTAATTTTAAATAATAAACAGTAGTGGACCGAGAACTGATCCCTGTGGAACACCCTGATTTAAAATGACAGTGGGAGATTTATAGTTGTGCATAGTGATGTAGTATTTTCTGTCTGTCAGATAGGAGGAAAACCAGGATAGCGCGGCTCCTGAGATATCAATCTTTGAGAGGCGCTTCAGTAAGAGTTTATGACAGACAGTATCAAAAGCTGAGCTGAGGTCGAGTAGTAAAAGTATGGAGAGGTACATTTTAATGACCATTTCTTAACACACTTAAAAAAGTGCACTTAAAAAAATACTCAAAAACTCAAAAATATATTATTTCTGTAAGAAGTACTCTTTTTAAAAGTATGCAGAAATGTTTTACTTTTTCCATTAAAAACCATGTGTGTGTGTGTGTGTGTGTGTGTGTGTGTGTGTGTGTGTGTGTGTGTGTGTGTGTGTGTGTGTGTGTGTGCGCGCGTGAGTGACTCACTCTCCTCACAGAGGAAGCCCTTATAGCCCAGAGGACACAGGCAGATGAAGCCATCCGCTCGGTTGGCAAAGCAGATTCCTCCATTAGCACAGGTGACCTTCTCACACACACTGTTGCTGCACTCTCCTGAAACACACAGGCGAGAGGAAGATGCTTTGAACACATATACAGTGATCTCTAAATGTATGTGGACGTTTAAACATGTCTATATATTATTGCATTAGATCACGACACTACAGATAAAGTTTGGGGTCAGTAATTTTTTATAATAAAAAAAGTCTCAGCAAGGGTGTGTTTATTTGATCAAAAATACAGTAAAAGCATTATTGTAGAGAAATATTATTACAATTTAAAATAACTTTTTCTATGTTAATATATTTTTTTATGTAATTTATTCCAGTGATGCATTCTTGTCACTTTTGATTAATTTAATGCATCCTTGCTGAATAAACATATTAATGTTTTTTGGGGGTTTCGAATGTTAGTGTAAAATATTTACTTGTACCTCCTGAGATTTTAAGCAGGTAAACAAATAAAATCTTTTTAAGTCTTTCATTTTGATTGCTATTATTTTTTTTAATTATGCATTTTAATTTTACATTTATGACTTAATTGATAGCTTTTCATCAACTCAAAATAGCAAAGCAAGTTATATTTATTCAAAAGAAAAATAAACAAGCATAATTTAAACAAAACATTTGAGAAAAAGTTATTTGAAAAAAACTTAGTAGGACACTTGTAGTTATTCTCAAACTAACCGATGTCTGCTCCGCTCAGTGCATTTCCTTTGGGCCAGGGTCGGATGTCAGTGGCTTTACTGTTGACCGTCAGACTCTGCATGCATCCCTGAAACCCACGATTGGTCCCCACCGCCCTCACCAGCCAATAGCCATTCGGAGCTCCGCCCAAAAACAAAGGCGTGCGGAATGTTATTTTAGTGTACTGACCCTGAGAGAGAGAGAGAGAGAGAAAGAGACACAAAGAAAAGTGGTTGTTAGACATTTTATAGTCCTGGGGCCAGTTGGATAAACATAGCTATTATGTTAAAGGAACACACCGACTTTTGGGACTTTAGCTTATTCACCGTATCCCCCAGAGTTAGATAAGTCCATAAATACCCTTTTCATCTCCGTCCGTGCCGTAACTCTGTCTGACGCACCCACCGCTAGCCTAGCTTAGCACAAAGACTGGCGGTAAACGGCTCCAGCTAGCATACTGCTCCCAATAAGTGACACTCCGCAGAAGTAGCAGTGATTCGCCTTCTGAGAATATAGTTCCCAGTATGTATACGGTTAGAAGACGGCTGTGTCTCATGTGACCTTGTTATTTGTACACGCTGTGACTATACAAATCACAACATGTAAATAGGAAAATGTTGGCGTTATTTTGTCACTTATTGGGAGCAGTATGCTAGCTGGAGCCATTTACCTCCAGTCTTTGTGCTAAGCTAGGCTAACAGTGGGAGCGAGTTACGGCACACACGGAGATGAAAAGGGTATGTATGGACTTATCTAACTCTGGGGGATACGGTGAAGAAGCTAAAGTCCCAAAAAGTCGGCGTGTTCCTTTAAGACAGCATCTTAAGATCTAGTATGACCCACTAGCAGTTAGTCAAGGGGCTACTTTTTGGCATCAAAATAGGCCAATCTACGTTTTTATGTAACTTATTTTTTTTTAAAGGTTATGAACGATCTTATTTTTTTATGTCTAACTTGTAAGACTAGCAACCAGCCCCTGGATGCTGATTGGTCAATGCAGTTTATGACACAAAACCAGTTGTGTACGTGTGAATATCACAGTATGCTGTGTTTGTGTATTAAGGCATGCGTACCTGAGAGCGGCCTGACACCGGTGTGTCGTTATCTAATCGTAGCCAGCCATTCATGCCGTCTCTAAATATTGTGACAGTGTGCCACCGACCAATCACAATGGAGCTGTCACTCACGATCTGCGCCGCCCCCGTACCGCAGTTAAACCTGCGCACATGATAGTCAAGATCACTCATAATTAATGTGAATTCAGAGAATTAAAAAAATTTAAGAAATGAATCAAGACTCAATAGCAGAAGTGTAATTTGCACTTGCAAGGAAGCAAAAAAATAAAACGTATGTAAAACAATGAAAAAATTATAGTTTTAGCTTAATATTAATAGGTGAATAGATATAAGTGGAAAGAACAATCATGATTCAATACAAGCAAATAGTGTCAGAACAACAAACTAACAAACGATCACAATCCAGTATGCAAATATTAATATAAGTGTGTATGAATGTATATATATAGCCTATATATATATATATATATATATATATATATGCTGAACATTATATTAGATATATACAGTATGTACATTATATTAGTAATATGTCAATAAGGTGTTTTTAAAGTATAATTTTACTTTTTTAAAGTATGAAGTACAGTTATTTAAAATACAGAGCACATCTAAGGTGCAAAATAGCTACAAAACAAAGCTTGGTTGAAATCTGCATGAACTGAAAAGTAACATCAGAAAATTGTGGAGATTAAAGTGTTTGCAAGCACCATAATTAAGACTCAAATAAAATTGTAGATACCTGTAGTGTAGTTTCCCCCGTACGAGGGCCAGAGAGGTGAAATCTCCTCGACCGTGTTCATTCTCTCCACAATACAACAGCAATCCATCCTCAGCCTCTGCCTGAGAGGTCAAAGCAGAGATTCATAAGAGTCCGGTCTCAAACGCTTCAGTCTGCCTGTGTGTGTGGTTATACCTTAAACTCCAGGCTGATCTGGAAGCTCTGGTACGAGTTTTTAAGGGGTTCAAACGTCATGTGAGAATAACCAAAGAACTTCGGGAAATTTACCATCAGACCTGCAGAACACAGATGTGTGGTTACATTAGCTTTGAAATCTTTTTGCACATTATACACATACTGTGTTACATTACTTGGGAGTCTATAGAGCCAAACACTGTGACTGAAGGTCATGGAAAATGACTTCTTTCAGTCCGTTTGGACACGCTTTCTGGCCCGGGATCTTCTTCTGTGACGGAGTTGGGGTTACAGAGCGTTTCATCTCTTGGGCACAAATCCCATAGTTCATTACTGCCATGTACAGTCACATTCACAGAGCTACAACATGACCCTTACAAACCCTAATTAAACCCAAACTGAAGGTCACCTACACTACTGTTCGAAAGTTTGGGGTCGGTAATATTGTGAAATATCATTCAGATTTAGATGACTGTTTTGTATTTACATATATTGTATTTTATTCCTGTGATCAAAGCTGAATTTCAAGTCTTCAGAGTCACATGATCCTTCAGAAATCATTCTGATATGATGATTTGCTGCTCAAGAAACATTTCGGATTATTAGCAATGTTGAAACCTGTCATGCTGCTTAATATTTTTGTGAAAACTGTTTTTGTGCACAAATCCTTTTTTTTATTTTTATTATTATTCGTTGATGAATAAAGGAAGTTCAAAAGAACAGCAATTATTTGAAATGTCTTTTATGAAATTGTACACGTCTTTACTTTTGATCAATTAAACATACCCTTGCTGGAAAAATATGAATTTCTTTCAAAGAAAAATAAATAAATACTGCCTCCAGCCAAACTTTTGCTAGTGCTATAAATAAAGAGTCAGAAAAGACACTTTTACCAGATAAATATTTAAAATCGCCCATCTTTCTCCACTAAGAATATGGACTAAAAGAAAGACAGATCACAACTGTGTATATATATATATATATATATATATATATATATATATATAGTGGCCACAAATGAAGAATTTGTTCCCATGACTTATTCATTCTTTCCCTCATTTTAGTAACTGGTGACCAAGAACTAATTTGTTTCCTCGTTTTGATATAATTAAAACTAGAACAAATTATTACAACGTGGCCACGATTCACTTAAAACTATAGAGAACGAATTAGTCAAATGTGCTGACATTAAAGGGGTCATGACATGGGTTTTTTTATTTTATTATTATGTTCCCTTAGGTGCAATTATAGTATTACTATAGTTTTTTTTACAAGTTTTTTTTAAAATGTAGTGATTTATGACCTTTTCCCACCCTGTTTCTCATCCTCTGATTCAAACAGTCTGTTTTGGGGGTGTTTCCCCTTTAAGAGTTCAGTGTTAACGCCCACTGTTATGATTGGCTAACGTCAGTGCCTATGCATCAATTATTAACGCCCCCAGCCAGAACCTGTGCGGATTCAGCGTATTTAAAAAGTAGTTTAAAGTTTTAAATACATTACTTACAGTTTGCGTCGTCGTTGTTGAGCCCAGAATAGTCGGCACTGACTTATCTTTGAGCAACAGTTTTCTGGCAAAGCCAGCATCATTTTGGGATTTGTTCTCAAAACAGTCATCCTTCAAATGTATAGAACAAACGCTTAAACTAACACTGCCGTGACTGAGACGTCCGCAAAAAATAAAGTGCATCCATTTTCCCTGACGTCTGGATCTTTCGCAGCGTATCTAAAGATGTTGTTTGTCCACAGCCAGGAACAGCACATCTGCGGCGTCGTAATTTCCCTGTACACAGACCCACTCGCTGTCCGTCGACTGAACACTTGTGAGGCGCGCGGTGATACGAAATGAGCGTAGTTGTCTTGCGCTTAAAGCGTAGTTGTCTTGTGCTGGAGGCGGTCTATATGCAAACGCTGGTACGTCACTTCGTACCGTGACGTCACTTCTTACCATGGATCCAGAACGAGCTGTATTTAGAGCTTGATTAAATAAATGATTCGTTTATAATGGGGAGGACGTCTTAAGCTATGAAACTTGCAGGACGTTTTAATGGTACAAAGACCTCTTATATACCAAAAGATCAAGGCAAATTTGGTTTCTCATGTCATGACCCCTTTAAAAAGTCAAGGAAACTAATTGTTAATTCAAGACCACAATTTACATATTTGTTGTCTGCATGTCATGTGTAAGTTTGGAATTAATGGAAAGCATAAGTGCTCCCCCTAGAGGCTGAAGGAATATGTGTTATATATATATATATATATATATATATATATATATATATATATATATATATATATATATATATATATACTAGGCTTTTATTTCCCAAGATGATATTACTTTTGACACTCAAAATTAGTTCTGCTCACTAGAATAAGTTTCAAGAAATGGCAATTTTCAGCAAAACTCTATATATTGCATTTAAAAATATTGAAACTGGTATGCAATACTGTGAGAGATTTAGAACAATGAAGCAATATCTAATCTGTGGAGTCAACTTGTTTTAAAAATGTTATTGAGCTCGCTCTGAAAAGGTTAGACAGAAAGAGAAATGCCAGGGGAATATACAACAGCACATGCAAACCGCCATTATCAAAGCTTACACACTCCCAACAGACCTCAGAGAAGACGAGAGAGAGACAGATGGAGGAAACAAGCAAATGAACAGGGAAACGAGACAAATTCTTCAAGCATCTGAGAGAGCGTTTAGTAGATTTCTAAGGTTCTTGATCTTATTTAATCAAACTTTTGGAGAAACGTGTTAGTTACTCTGGGGTTGCTTCAACCCACGGACAAAAAAAAAAAAAAAAAAAGCGTAAAAGTAGCCCAATTCCACAGGGAAACTGCAGACTTGGCAACACTGGTCACAGTTCACACATTTTTAGCCAGTCAGCAAAACACTGGGTGCTTCTCAATACTCAAACTGATGCTTCCTCGTTTCCTCGTACTCAGCCATCTTGAAGGACATCTCAGTTCTCTAATTGCACCGCGAGGAACGAGGAAGCTTCCAGAAGAGTCATGATCGAGGAAACACAGGTGTATCCTTCCCTCGCATCCTAAGGGGGAGGAGCTAAGACGCGAGGAACGAGAAGAAAGGAAACGAACATGCACAAATAAGAAATGAGAAGCACCCTCTGTCTGCATGGTTAATGTTGCATGTTTATGTTTGCAGACATGTCCTTAGAGGGCAGGGTGTTGGTGAGAGGACGTGGTCTAATTCAATAACACCATTTAAAGGGATGGTTCACCCAAAAATGAAAACTTTGTCATCATTTACTCACACTCAAGTCATTCTAAACCTGTTTGACTTTCAAAAGAAGATATTCTGAAGAACATTGGGAACCAAACTATATTGGAGCCCATTGACATCAATTGTATGAACAAATTTTTTTTTATATATTCCACAGAATAAAGAAACAAACTGTTTTGGAACAAGATGGGGGTTACTACAAAAAAAACAAAAAACTAAATTAAGGCTAAATAGAAATATTTAACAAAAAATAATAATAATAAAAATGACAAAAGGCCAAACTAAATGATTAAACATTAAAACTAAAATTAAAATTAAAAACTGAAAATATAAAAATAAAAGCTATTCAAAATATTAATAATACAAGAGTTGTAAATAAATACTAAAATAACGCTGTTCCAACCTGGTCGACAAAAGTTAACTAATAAATATGATGAAATATATATACATACACACAACTAAATGCTCATTGGCACTGCACACGTTACATGCATATACATTTCTTTGAATATCTTTGAAATTTGAATATTTCTTTGAAAAAATTCTCAATTCTTCTTCTTTACAATTCAATATAAATTAGCAATTCTGAATTTAATTAGAATTTAAAAGATATGCTTAATTCACTTTTAACCCCTTGTTCCAAAACAGGGGCTAAATTGTTACAGCTGTTCTTTTAGTATCACTGATATACTATTATGGTTTCTTTTTAAATATTTTGAATTGGATTTTTCTGTTTTGAGGGTGAGTAAATACTGACAATTTTTGATATTTGGGGAACCTATTCCATTAAGCCTGGTGGAAGTTAGCAAAACGGTAAAATCCCTTACAGCACAATTTTTGTGAAGCCCCGCCCACAGTGAAATCGCATTAGTAATCTAACTAAACTATATCATCAAATATTTACTGAACATTTTCACTCAGAAACAGACAGAACTAACTAACCTTCTGAGCAGAGGTCTCCCTGGCGACCGAGGTTGCAGTGACATCGAGAGCCGCCGGTATCGTAATCGTTGATGCAGAAGCTGTCAGGAGGGCAGACCGTCTCGTCACATGACACGTCGTAGACCCGGGCTCTTTCCCCTTTCCACGGCGTCATTGACGGACTGGGAGATGGCACCGCAGGAGGAGGCGTAGTAGGAGCGGCGCCTGTCAGTATAATGGGTGTGGTGGTTGTCCTGGGGGCGGAGCTAGCGACCGTTGTCATGGTTATAGTTGTTGTTGATGTGATATTTTGGGAAGCAGGTGTACGCATCCTATAAATAACATTTCCGTTACCGGGAGTCCCGACGCGGGAGCGTAGCTGAGACCGCCTGCCGCCTTTCTTACTGTTAGGAAACTTAATCTGCAAAAATCACATAGATGAATGCAAAATTAATAACAGCACATTCTGAGTGACCAGATGTTGTCTATTGTGTATACAGTTGTATTTATAGAAAAAGTGTATTACATTTTCTGAGTTTTGCCTCTTCCAATGTGTTTTAGGTTTCTTTAAAGGGGTCATGAACTGCATTTTTTTTTTTTTTTATGTTTCCTGAGGTGCACTGATTTTTACATCAAAAATGGTTATAATTTAGAAATTTCAGCCTCTGATTTGAATGCTCTGTTTGAATGGGCGTGTCTTCTGACTCCAGTGTAAACACCCACTTCTTTGATTGGCTAACATATTTGCATTTGAAATAAGTATTACGCGTGAAACTCTCTCGAAAATCTGTTTAGTATATGTAAATGCAGTGATCTCGTCGATTATTGCACTCTCACGAATGCTTTCATCATAACTAACAGTGCAAACATGATGTAAATAAGAGATTCATTGTGCAGTGTAGACAGCGTCTTTGATTATAACGGGAGTTTTGGCGAGAGTCACTAATAATCTCGTGCTGTGATTGACAGCTCCAGTGATATATAAAGGGAGCCTTCTTTGATCGCTTTCTGTAGGCTTTCTGTTTAATCACAATTTAAATAACATATTATTTTCATGCTACCAGGAGAAACAATGTGAAGTTGACAGTTTAGTCACTGGCTTGATTTACTAATGCATAAACAGCAATAAACGATTTTGAGACAAAGAACATCTGACTGTACATGAATCATTACATATCATAAATCACTGGTCACAGATCAGGCATTAGAATTAACACAGTTACTTAGTGTCATTACTGTCGGGTCCATATATTACAGTAAAAGTCTGTTTGCAAAGCCTGCGCCGAAATTGCGACTGATTTACCAAAGAATCCACAGTGAAATGTACAGAACTACCGTATTATACCGTAAGTCGTTCCGGAGTATAAGTCGCACCAGTCAAAAAATGCGTCATGAAGAGGAAAAAAACATATATAAGTCGCACTGGACTATGAGCCGCATTTATTTAGAAATTTATTTCACAAAATCCAAAACCAAGAACAGACATTTCATCTGGAAAGGCAAGTTATTCAGTTACACAATAGGACACAGAAAAACAGGCTGAATAGGTGTCCGGTATGTTAACGTAACACATTAACAGTTATTCAGCTACACAATAGCATAAAGAAATACCTGGGAGGCTGAATAGGCTAAACTAACATTAGCCACCGAGTCCAACAAGCAAGTTACCGGTAAGCAAGTTCACCAAGCTCCCGTGATCTCATTCCTCAACACTGAATCCATTGAGTTCTTCCTCTGTGTCGCTTCTGAACAACTCCGCTAACTAGAGCGCCCTCTCGCGGCTGTAGACGGTAATGTTTTCTCTTGGTTCATCTCAGTCAGTATGAATTCATTTTAATATATAAGTCACACCTGACTATAAGTCGCAGGACCAGTCAAAAAATGAAAAAAAGTTTGACTTATAGTCCGGAAAATACGGTAATAATGCTCCACTAAGACATTCCCCCATTCTTTGCATTAGGATCCTTTAGAAAGTAATAGTATTTTTAGTCCAGTGATCCTGTATCTCTCTTTTCTCCTTCTCGTGTATACTAATGTGCCAAAGACGCAATGATGTAGAAATAGGCGTTGTTTTTCTTCTGCAGAGGTATAATGTGGCGAAATCTGAAACGAGTCATCTTGGGACTTTGGTTTCAATAAAAGCTGTTTTTGGGCTTGTACAGTGACCTCTTACATGTCAAGATATCAATGTAAATTTGATTTCTAAATTCATGACCCCATTAAAATCACAAAGGATCGCTCACCTCCTCAACGAAGACGTCATAATCGGAGTCATCGATTTCAAACCCGTCCTCATCTTTCCTGTCAGAGTTTGAGATGTAGACGTCAGAGTCTCCACTGCCTACATCCATTGAACCTGTTTTTAAAGCAGGGGATCGTATACTTCTGTCATTTGGCCTCATAAATACAGTTAGCAGGGGGAAAAATCATCATGATTTCATGCACAAAACACATCTGACGTGTTAGTGGAAGCATCACTATTACTATCTCACGTGCTTATTATTATAAAAGTTTCCGTAAAAACTTCAGTGCGTAACTCGTCTTGCCACATTTGCTGTAGACCCATAAATGAGGTGTTGTGTGCCTTATTGAGGAGAGGTGTGCTATGACTTTTAAAGCGATCGGGCGTACGATGTTTGCACAACGGGTGAAAAATCAGGCAGAAAATCCCACAGACTTACCATTGGACAGAACTTTGTGACATCATATCTAGCAGCCAGTTACAGTGCATGAGTAACCAGCCCATTGACTTCCACTGAAAAAAGGGGGAGAGGGATATCAATGGCCCGACTTCAATGGCAACCATCTATCCCAATGTTTAAAGAGGTTTCAAATGTCCATCTCAATGCAGCTTCAAAGTCTCGACACGATCCCAGTCGAGAAATAAGGGTCTTATCTAGCGAAACGATCGGCCATTTAAAAAAAAAAAAAAAAAAAAAATATATATATATATATATATATATATATATATATATACTTTTTAACCACAAATGCCCATCTTGTACAATCTCTGAGATGCGCCACGTATTACGTCATCACGTTGGAAAGGCCACGTTAAAAAAAATATTAATAAAAAAAATTTAAACAAAGATGTTGGACGATTTTAAAGTTGGAGGAGAAAATGAGATGGAGTTTTTTGCCCTACACTACCTTTTTGAACCGGATGACGTGACGCGTGACCTTTCCAACGTGATGCCGTAATGTGTGGCGCATCTGATGGTACATGATGGGCATTTGTTGTTAAAAATTATATAAAATTTTTTTTTTTTTTTTTGTGAAAATGGCCGATCGTTTCGCTGGATAAGACCCTTATTTCTCGACTGAGATCGTGTAGAAACTTTTCGCTGCACTGAGACGGACATTTGAACCTTTGAACATTGGAATATTTGGTTGCCATTGAAGTCCATTAAATGGAGAAAAATCCTGGAATGTTTTCCTCAAAAACCTTAATTTCTTTTCGGACTGAAGAAAGAAAGACATGGATATCTTGGATGACATTTAATCCAAGATGAGTAAATTATCTTGGAGAGTAAATTATCAGAAAAACATTTTTTTGAAAGTGAACTAATCCTTTAAGATGCGTTTTGGTCGATCGGATCAGAAGTAGATGAGGGAGACACATTCCCGTTTACACCTGGTGTTTTAATCCGTCTCCTTTGTCCACTTTCAACCACTTCTGTCCTGATTTCTTCAAGGGGAGGGTCTATGGGTGGGTAATGTGTGGGTTTTTTCAGATATTTCAATCTAATGGATTAAATAAGCTCGCGCAATTTACACATGAACACGCCTGGAGATGAAGGAAAAGGGAAAGAGTTAAAAGGCATGCCCAATTCAGTTCTGAATGGTGCACAACCCTAAAAATTACATGTGAGGTGCTCTTAATCCAGTTACTTTTGAGTGAATCCAATTGGTTGGAATCCGACGCCAAGCGAACTATGACAAAGCTCTCTGGAAACTGCGTAGCTGAATGAGTTGCTGTGATCTGATGTGATTGGACTGTAAATGTGTGTGTGGAGGTCTATTCTCTTAATCTGTCTGCTGGAGGGTTGGGGGCGGGTAACTAGCTTTAAGCTTCCTCCAAAATGTGTGTTTGTGTGACATTGAGGAGGGTCTTCCCCAAAATGAGCAGGCTTTAAGATGCTTAATTTAATTAGTCTGGTCTTTCCAGCCAGCATGCACACAAAAAAAACCCTCCTTAAATCTGTGAGGAGCATCCAAACTCTAACTAGTACACTATAAAACATGCAAACCACACATAAGTAGTCATTTAGACCCTTTTATCCACTGTACACATATTATAGGGACAACCCAAGGGCACATTGGCTTCAGTGCGCACCAGCAACATGAAGGTCATGTCCAGTGCTGTAACTTACCGAGTGTGCGCACAGGGATATTAATGGCACTGGGAGGACTGATCCCATGTGCGTTCACGGCTCTGATGACAAACTGGTACTCTGTGTCAGGGATCAGACCCTTGAGCACCATAGAGTTTGACTCGACTGGCTCTCTGATGTACGTCCACTCAGTGTCCATCTCCGGCCTGCAACACACACACACACACACACAACCAAACCGTCGTCCTGCTTTCCTTGATCATGCAGAGAATTAGAGAACAGCTGTATTTATTCTGTAAGCTTTTTACCCCTAAAACGCTATTTTTTGTTACATTTTTTGAAGAGACTAAGAGTTGCGTGTGCAAAATTCGCACAGATGAAGCTAGGGTTTTGCCAGGATGTTGATTTGAAAGTATTTCCACAGTATTTAACATAGTAAATCTGCCTTTTTTTAAAAAGTACATTTATAATGCTGTACTTTTTACCTTGGCATTAAATGACAGAAAACTGGTTAACGCTGCTGCCTACGTGTTTCTAATACGATGGCTTACTTTGACATCTTTACTTTGACTCATTACGAGGCAAATTTGACATATTTCTCTCTTCTGAACAATGTAATCAATCTCTCAATGCTTTTTCCTATTGTTTTCTGACGCTATTAAGATAAATGGGAAAGCAAAAATGACATTTGTTGTAGTTTCTGTGCACCACTATAGAAGTTTACCAAACCTTGACAACTTCCGCTTCTGCTATATTGGCCAGATTATGTGAAAGGTTGTTAATCTGAGGAGCAGACAGTCTCTAGTGGGGGGTATCTCCTAATCTGCTGGAGGCCACTGTCCTATTGAATCATGCTGTATAATTATCAATGAGTATTAAAAACATGCGATTTCAAACCCAAATGGACATATGTGGACACCTGGACACGCTCAACTCAATATATTTAGTATTACAGTTTTTTTCATGATCTTAAAAATAATCTGTACATATAATGCATCAATCTACTACTCAAAAAAAATTGTGACAAAAAAATTAACATGTCGTTGTGAACAGAGAAACGTTTTTAAAAGTTTAACTAATTTTAACTCGACACATTCTTAAAAAGCAGCACTCACTGACACACTGTTAAATGGATCACTATGGATGTATGCCATTGAAAAGCTTATGTTCCATGTTGAAAGTTTATGTTAACTTTTATTATATGCAAATATTCATATATGAGAATTTTTATGGTTTATGCTTGAAATCTGCCCATAAATATAATATAAATACGAATAAATATGAATCATGTCAACATTTATGAATGTCTTTAAAAACTGTTATTTTAAAAAGTTATATATGTGTATATATAATGTTTTCTGATATTAATTTTAATAATTAATAAAAAATAAATCAGTATACATTTTTAGGTGCTTCTGCTGCATCACAAGTTTATGATTTTTTTAAAGAAGCATCCAAGGATGCACCTCGTGAAGTTGATGAATGCCTTTAAAGGGATAGTTCACACAAAATGTTCAATTCTGTCATCATTTACTCAAGTTGTTCCGAACCCGTATGAGTTTCTTTCTTCTGCTGAACACAAAAGAAGATATTTTGAAGAATGTTGGTAATCACAGTTGACGGTAGCCATTGACTTCCATAGTATATTTTTTCCTACTATGGTAGGAACTGTTTGATTATCAACATTCTTCAAAATATCTTATTTTGTGTTCAACAGAAGAAAGAAACTCATACGGGTTTGACAACATTAGGGTGAATAAATGATGACAGGATTTTCATTTTTGTGTGAACTATCCCTTTAATGACCAGAGCTGGAATTTAGACAAAGAAGCAGCTCTAATATAAGTGAGGTTTCTTTAGTTCAACATTTTGTGTCACTACATAATTCTATTTGTGTTATTTCATAGTTTTTATGACTTATTTATTTTTCTGAATTGTAATAATAAAGAATCGGTCGGTCAGTTCTCAGGAACTCAGGAACTTGTGTCCTGCGGGTCAGGGTTTGATGTGTGTGTTCATGCAGACTGTGTGTTGAACAGCCTGAATGGGTTAGTTGTGTTCTAGAACAGTAATGACCACAGAAATGCATTAGTTGCATGAGTCATCTGGACAGGGTGAAGATCACACGCAGAAACATCAGTCAGTCTATAGTTTTAATAAATGCACAGAAGACTTTCGGGGAATGCATTCTTTGAAAGAAAATGAATGAAGATTAATAGAATTTTATTTTGTCCGTGAAGTTGACTGAAAACGTTTTTCACATAAAAAAGCTGCTATTGTACAAATCTTGAGTTTTTCTGTTTCTTTGCATGCTATCTATCTATCTATCTATCTATCTATCTATCTATCTATCTATCCATCCATCCATCCATCCATCCATCCATCCATCCATCTCTACGTATTTCTATCTATCTATCCATCCATTCATCCTTCCATCCTATCTATCTATCCATCCATCCATCCATCCATCCATCCATCCATCCATCCATCCATCCATCCATCTCTACGTATTTCTATCTATCTATCCATCCATTCATCCTTCCATCCATCCATCTATCTATCTATCTATCTATCTATCTATCTATCTATATCTATCCGCACAGGCCGTCTGTCCATCCATCCATCCATCCATCCATCCATCTATCTATCCATCTATATGTATTTATATCTATCCATCCATCCATTCATCCTTCCATCCATCCATCCATCTCTACGTATTTCTATCTATCCATCCATCCATCCATCTCTACGTATTTCTATCTATCCATCCATCCATTCATCTCTACGTATTCCTATCCATCCATCTCTACGTATTCCTATCCATCCATCCATCCATCCATCCATCCATCTCTACGTATTCCTATCCATCCATCCATCCATCCATCCAACCATCCATCTATATGTATTTATATCTATCCATCCATCCATTCATCCTTCCATCCATCCATCCATCTCTACGTATTTCTATCTATCCATCCATCTCTACGTATTCCTATCCATCCATCCATCCATCCATCCATCCATCTCTACGTATTCCTATCCATCCATCCATCCATCCATCTCTACGTATTCCTATCCATCCATCCATCCATCCATCCATCCATCCATCCATCCATCCATCCATCCATCCATCCATCTCTACGTATTTCTATCCATCCATCCATCCATCTCTACGTATTCCTATCTATCCATCCATCCATCCATCCATCTCTACGTATTTCTATCCATCCATCCATCCATCTCTACGTATTCCTATCCATCCATCCATCCATCCATCCATCCATCCATCCATCCATCCATCACCTGAACAATTACCTGATATAAGCCACCAGGAAGTATAGCACAGGTGCACTTCCATCTTCACTTTCTCCATGTTGCCATGACAGGGCCAGTTCTGTGTCCGACACGGCCACCACTTTAGGCTGGGTAGGAGGTATAGGAGGCATGCACTTTTCTACAATTTAAGAGAAAACATAATGAAAGTTGATTAATTCTGTTCATTCTAAATTCATGCTGATCAAAATGTTTAGTGATTTGTCTGCTCACCGTGAGAGCCGGTGCTGATGTCCCGGGGCATGCTGGGTCTGCCCTCCCCTGCCCAGCCGTACGCACCCACACTGACCCGGTACTGCGTGGCCACCTTCAGCTTCCCGATCACCACATCCTAACAGAACACACACACGGGAACAGCTTGTCATGCACAACACCACCATATGGCATTAACAGAGAATCAGATACTGAACATCTACTCACAAAGCTCGCTTGACCATCAAACTGCCCCTGAAAGACAAAATTCATCCAGTCACATTGTTCACTTCAACTGTGGTATACTGAAGCCCCACAATTACTATGATCTGATCATTCAGAATTTATTATTTAAAAAAAAGGATTATTATTATCATAAATGTTTTTAAAATGATCATAAATAAAACGCAATTTATATATCTTAATTATAATTAAATGTTATATATAAATATATGAGTGTATGTTATATATAATTATAAAATAACTATAAATATATTTTACGTATATATATATATATATATATATATATATATATATATATATATATATATATATATATAAACATAATGAATATAAGAAAACATTATATGTAAGGGTTAATGCCCGACGAGGTGTCCATTAATACCTGACAATGGACTCTTTGAATGGCATTAACCCGCTTATACCATGTTCACTTGCCAAATAACACATTTTTAAAACATTAGTTTATATTTTAATTCGTTTTACAATTTACTAGGTGTCCTACATCCCTTTTTAATGGACACCCTGCAGCCAATCAGAATCGAGTATTCACCCAGACCATGGTATAAACACAGATAACTAAATAAATGAAGAAATACATTTATTGCCATCTTTCTTGGATGCATGGCAATACATTCATATATTCATTTATTTATAGTTATCTATGTGTATATATAAAGTCTTCTGATATTCATTTTGATAATTATTATATTTATATTAAAAATAATAAATATAAATCAGTATACATTTTAAGGTACCTCTGCTGCATCAAACGTTTGTAGAGAACAATGGATATCAGTTTGCGCTTTATGTTATGTTGGTAGGTATGTTGTTTATAATGCAAAAAAAAAACTACATATACAAATATACACAGAGGTAAATACATACAGAAATGCATCATAATCATAAATAAAATATAATTATATAATACTTTATTGTTATTTTTATTAGTAGTAGTATTATACCAAATAATGAAGAGGTTGTACATACAGTTGTGAGCATTTCTAAACTCAACGGGACTTCCAGGACAACAGCATTGCTGGTCGGACGATTATTCCTCATCTCCGTGTAAAACACCTGGGCAACAGAATAAATCAATATTTACATGAACATTTTCATCTGGAACCCATCGCTCTCAAGTCATTCCTGTAGTGACATCTATACCGCACCAGTGTAGAAATATGAAGAATGAGAGAGAATTGACTATAGGGCTTGTAATACCTGATACCTGAGCGTTTTAGCTAATCTTTATCCCATAAGCAATCATAACAACATTAACATAAGTTAACAGAGACTCATACAGAGAAATCATAAGACTCAATATGATGGCTTTGGTCCCGCCTTCACAAACTTGTTTACTCAAGAACCATTCAAATACCAGCCAGGAATATAAAAATAAATAAAATTATAAATAAAAAAATAATTTAAAACGTTGTGTCCTGCTCCTTGGTCCTAGCTAGACCTCGGGTCTCCTTGGTTGATACCAGCCAGGAATATTATATTTAATTAAAACTAAAATGAAAACCATAAAAATAGCTGTGTCCCAATTCGCATACTATCCGTCCTAAATAATGTCCCAAATCGTAGTATGTTGAAATGAGTATCCCAAAGATACCCGGATGATCTTGGTTTCCGGTTAGAATCCGGAGTCCAGATCCGTTCACACTAATATTGCCCACAACCCATTGCGTGTTAGACGAGGATTCGGTTAGAACATGAATAATAAGTGTTGGAGGATGAGAGGTCTCTAAACTGATGAAAATATATGTATTCAATGTTATCCGCATTATATTTCATCAGAAAAAACATTGTGAACTTTTATAAAGATGCGTTTGGTCATTAAATTTTAAATGCATCATTATGCAAACCAAGATCAACATGCTATAACATTTCTCTCCGATACGGTAAAATATTAAATTAAATTGAATGTGGAGGATTTGAACTGTGACAAGTTTAAATGCACATAACTAAGACACAAAGACGCAATTATGACGAGTATGTCCCAAAGCTCTTCGTGTGTGAATGAATAAAATATGTGAATAAAAGCCTAAATTCAATCTGTTCACCATATAAAGCGATGAGTCTCCAGAAAATTTTGACTAAACCACTCAATTCATATATGGATTAGTTTCAAAATCTCTTTCTGAACTTATTGAAGCATCAAAGTGGTAGTTGTGTAGCTGTCAATGGAGGGACAGAAATCTCTCAGATTTCATCAAAACGATCTTCATTTGTGTTCTGAAGATGAACGAAAGTCTTGTGGGTTTGGGTGAACTAACATGACATATGATGAACAATCGATACGTTATTGGATCAGCAGTTTTACAGTTTAGCGCTGGACGGGTTTGTACCTTGTATCCAGTGATCGTGCTGACGTGTCTGCGGGGCATCTTCCACCGGACACTGAACGCAGTGCAGTTCACCGTCTCCAGCTGGATGTCCAGCGGTGGACTCAACCTCTCTGAGAGGAACAACAGGTCAGAACACAACATACTACTTTATCATTCATCAGTTCGTACATGTCATCATTAAACTAAACAACATGAATCAACATTAGACCAAAAAACAGCTAACAGTTACTTTAGCAAACAGCTAATAGTTAGTTAATGTAACTCATTCAATGGTGTTGATGAGAGAGGTCGTAACAAGATAAAAAGGCAAACAGAAGCATATATAAAACAGGCCGACTTTAGATGCATTACAGATGATACGTGTGTGTGTGTGTGTGTGCGTGCGTGCGTGCGTGCATGTGTGTGTGTGTGCGTGCTCTTGTTTATGTGATTTATGAGGACAAAAATTTGTATAATGACGTGTATTACACTGGTATTACAACTTAAACGTGGTTTATGAGGACATTTCCTGAGTCCTCATAATTCAAATAGCTTAAAAAAACATAAAAAACAATGTTTTATCAAAAAATTAAAAAATCAGAATGTTTCCTGTGATGGGTAGGTTATCTTCTATATTATCAAAATATCTTATTTTGTGTTCAACTTCAACAGAGGAACGAAATCCACCTACCAAACACAAATATTAGGAATATTGCATTTATTGTTTCTACACTGTAAACACGATTTTTCAAAGTTGTAAATAAAACAAATATTACTGAATTTCATTTTACAAGAAAATACTATGTTTTTGGTAACACTTTACAATAATCTCTTTAGAAATAAATAAACTGTATTGTAAAGTATTCCCATATTTTCTTTACAGGTTTACTATTACAGTTTTTCTCAAATTTCATGTGTAGTTCAACGTCATTTTACTTGCCGTTTCTTTCTTTATATTTAGGCCTACTAGCGTTTCTGTGTGAAAATCTGTAACACTTTACTTAAAGCCTTCATATATAATGCATTTTAAAAGTATTGTAATGCACCTCATAATGCATTGTGTGGTCTCATGAAAAACAGTTATAATACATTATAATACTTACTGTATGTATTCACATTTAGAAAGTATAATGCATTAAAACATGACAAACAACCCATCTCAGATGAAACAAGGAATCTGCCAAAATTATAATGCATTGTAACTTTGGCTACAATTATTTATGAAAAAAATGTAATGCATTATAATGTATTTTATGAATACCTTTATAATGACTCATACATAAAGGTTTTAAGTAAAGTGGGTAACACTTTATTTTACAGTGTTTGTACTTGTTACATATGTTACATGTACTTAGCATAACAGTAAATTAGGCATAATTACATGCAACTAACCCTCAACCAAACCCTAACCTATAGTAAGTACAGTTGCTTAATATTACTCAGTACTTAAAGGAACACGCCGACTTTTTGGGACTTTAGCTTATTCACCGTATGCCCCCAGAGTTAGATAAGTCCATACATACCCTTTTCATCTCCGTGCGTGCCGTAACTCTGTCTGACGCACCCACCGCTAGCCTAGCTTAGCACAAAGACTGGAGGTAAACGGCTCCAGCTAGCATACCGCTCCCAATAAGTGACAAAATAACGCCAACATTTTCCTATTTACATCTTGTGATTTGTATAGTCACAGCGTGTACAAATAACAAGGTCACATGAGACACAGCCGTCTTCTAACCGTATACATACTGGGAACTATATTCTCAGAAGGCGAAGCACTGCTACTTCTGCAAAAACACCTTAAAATAAAGTGTAACCGTAAAGTGTTACCAAAATAGTTTCTACACCAGATGTTTTTCAGGTTATCGCATGATCCCATCATCAACTCTTCCTGACACATTCATGGAGCCTGCAGTGGTTTCCCAGAAACGCATTATTTATTCCAAACGCATCACTTTCTCCTTTCAGATCATTAACAAGATATTGCTTTCCCTCCAAATAAACACACATCAAGACATTTCACTTAAAAGGTTTGTAGTCATTAGAGAATTCGAGTAATTTGATGTAGTCTGACTAATACGCTCTTTGATGCATGTTTCATGTGATCTTGGCTCTGATATTTGTGTTATGAGTGGCAGGTGTTTGTGGCGCAATTAAAATACTGCCTTCTGAACAGAAACCATGCAATCTGAACCGAGACTCATCTAAAAACAGACAAACAAAGCATGTTACCGGAGCCCAGTGCAAAATTAAAACATAATGCACTGTGAATGTAGCGAAATGAATGTGAAATAACCATCTCAAAATCACAGAGCCATAATAGATGTAACAAAGCAATTTAGGAAGGATCTCACATAATTAAAAATTTTCCCATGAAACTTAATACAATATCTGAAAACACTTTACACTGAGATTTATTTGTTAACATTAACATTAATATGTTCCATATTGTTACATGAACTAACAACACAAATCCTTCTAAAGCATTTATTAATTCTAGATAATGTCAACTAGTACAAAAAGTTGCATCTGTTAATATTATTTAATGGACCTGAGCTATGAACTAACAATGAACAGTTTTAAGCACTGTAAATTAACTAACAATGAGCAACACATTTATCAAATGTTAACTCATTTTATGCAGGGTATTTTATGCATACTAGAAAATTAATGCAGTGCACAGTATGCTATTTACTGCAGAATAGTGTGATTAGTGTGTCAGCACTCATGCTATTCTGAACACAGCCCATGATTTACAACTAGCAATTGCTAATCAGAAGCAGCTGGGTACTATGAAAAATAATAATAATTACATTTGAAACTCATATTTTTATTCTTTTGGCAACTTTTAGCAGTATAGATGGACCCAAGTCTACAGACAACTTAAAGCCACAATAGTTGATTGATTTAATGGCATCGTTAATTCGAGAGCAACCCAGAAAGATGAAGATATCATTAAGGTATGGATTTTTAGGCAACAGAAAACGAAGTAACAAAATTGGAATTGATGTTTGTGTGACGGTAAGAAAGCCTTCCTCAATGACCAAAAATGTCTCATTTTCATTAACAACTTTGAGTCAATACAAACTAAAGAGAAACGGCTCCAGGCAATGATCTTTTTCAACAGATGATGCGATCAAACTTATAAGAAAATTACATTTACCCAGACCAACTTCTAATAGTTCACTTCTACACTTTCAATCCTTCCACTGTCATGAACCTTAAGGTCTGAAACGAAACCGACCAAACTTGTCTATACGTGGCGGTAGACTTGAATTAGTTAGTCTTTTAATAAATCAAGACCACCAAATTAAATATCGCTTCCAGTTTCTTGGCTATACCACTAAAAAGCGCATTAAGGTTAAGCATCTCCATATACCCAAGGGTACCAAAGGGACAAGCACCAATTTGAAGCATTTCATCTGAAGTGTCAGTTATCAGAGGGCTTGTTTATCTGAAATGACTGATGGTTTTCATTACTCTAAACTGTTGGCTACGGGCATTGGGCATGAGATCGTCCGGAGGGCATGTGGAAGAGCCGTACACAGCGCTGACCCGGCTGTATGACTGCGACCTCAGATGTCTCTGTGACAAATCACCTGTACATCCATCCATCGGAATAACCGAAAAGTTTGTCCTGGGTGATTATACGGGACATAAGCTCCAAAAAGTATCCAGACACCTGATGCATGCTTAAAAATGTGTGAATGTCATTGCATTAGTTAACAAAATGGTGTCATTTATTATAAAGAAGACATGATGCAAAAAAGTAGAAATAGTTCAAAATGAAGATGTGAACTTGAGAAGAACTTCATTCATACATTCACCGAAAATCAACAAAACACCAGCTATTTTAAAGACCCTATTTCCCCTAAAAAGGGGAAAAAGTTAGTGAAGATATAATGCAATGACATCAGACATGTGTGTCCAAATAGCCTATTTGTTGGGGGTCAGTGTATTGCATAATTTAAATAATCACCATTAAAAAAAGTAAGACTATATTTGAGCAAAAGAACACCAGTAATGAAAATGACCCTCACCTGACTTCCGTGCACTGGACTTTCTTGCGCAAAGAGCGATATTCCACATCCACACCAATGCAAGAGGCGCCATCACTCTCTTCAGGAGGCGCATTTTCAATCCTTTATGATTTTGGAAATACTGATCGCGTCAATTTGATCTTCAAATGCTGTAGTTCCTCATTCTAAACTCCTATAGAGAATAAAACGCGCTGAATGTTCGATGTAGCCTGTTGCAGGTCTTTGTATGCACGCTGAAGCCGGTCTGATGCGATTACTGTCTGCTGGAGATCACACACACACACACACACACACACACACTCCTCGTGTGCGGGCCCTCAGGAGCCCCGACGCGCGCGATCAACTCTGAACAACTTCTACATCCACGGAGCGCCACGACACACACACACACACACACACCCGACAAGAGTCCGTGAATCACAGGCAGACGCAAAGTTTCTTCTTCTTCCAGAGTGTGTTTGAGCGGAGCGGTGAGGAGAGAAGGCAGGACACTCGGAGTTAAGAGGATAATGGTCTAATCTACACAGATGGAGACTTGAGCTCGCTTCAGGAACTCTGACCAATATAGCAACACGGAGACTGGCCGATACAATACTAGCCTACACACACTGAAGGATATGGAGGGGAAGTTTCAGCTGTAAAGGTGCAGATGATGAACGGGGATGAACATTAAAGCAACTTTATGGTGGGTATCTATTATTAAAACCACAAGTTTAAACTAAATTAGATAGATAGATAGATAGATAGATAGATAGATAGATAGATAGATAGATAGATAGATAGATAGATAGATAGATAGATAGATAGATAGATAGATGGGGATGGTAAGATTAACCGATTCGCATCGGTGCATCGGCATAAAAGCTCAATGCGATGTATCGAATTAAATAAGTGTGCATCGGATACAAGTGGGCATTTGTATCGCAATGCATCGTTTCTAACATAATTATTAGTATGCGCTATATAGGCTACTTTTACTATTTAGAAAGTGACCAATCAATCATCTGTGACCAATATTTTATTATGTAGCCTAACTGCTGCGCTCGAGCGTCTGGAGCGAGTGATTAATGTTAATGTAAAGGCGCGTTGACGCGCGTCTGGAGGTCCTGCGGCGCGATATAGCCTACGCGTTTAGCGCGGCGCGATGGACGCGATTTCGGCTCATTCGCGCGTCCAGTTCGACTAGATTGATTTCTCCTTTCTGAACTGTTGCTCAAGCGCGATCTCTCATCACCGCTGCTGCAGCTGCGACGTGAATATGACGCATCACAACGACCCTCCTGACCTGAGAGTCACCTACCTTTAAACCTTAAAATAGGACATTTCATCTGGTTTACACCAGCCTGTGACTGCCAAATTGAGCCAATAATGGTTTTCATATTGTTTTACTTTTGGATACAGTTATGAAAGACCTGTTTGTGAACGTTTTTATTATTATTATTGTTCATGTTAAATCAGCACCTGCTTTCTGGTCACTGTTAGCCTATACCTGCTGAAATCACAATTGCCCGCTGGCAAGTTACGGAACATTTCTTTAATGTTCATCCCTGAGCATCCTTAAATTGTTTAGTTAAATGTGTGAGCTGTTAAAAGTGTAACTAGAGACAGGACAGGAAAATAATGTCTATTTTTATTTAATCTTTTGGTTTTGTGAAAACCAAATAGCCTATTTTGTTTCTGAAAGAGCCATGCGTTAAAAGTCAGGTGGCAACTACTTTAGGATTTGCTGTATGTCTGAACAAAAGAAATACAAGTTAACTATCTACCATATTGAATTGCATAGCAATATATTTTTCTCCATTGCATCATAGAATCGCATCGCGTTGAATCGAATCGAAATCGGATCGCACCGCATCGTAATAGTGAATGGTGAATCGCATTGCATCGCACCGGTAGCTGCTTATCTTTAATGTATCGTATAGGCTATGTATCGAGATGTGTATATCGCATCGGCCTCAGTTATGGAGATGAAGATAGATAGATAGATAGATAGATAGATAGATAGATAGATAGATAGATAGATAGATAGATAGATAGATAGATAGATAGATAGATAGATAGATAGATAGATAGATAGATAGCCTACTCTTTTTCCACAGTTGGTCTGTCCATGTTTTCTCTTCTCTCCGTCCGTATGAGGAATCTCTTGCTCTATTCTACCGGAAATTGAGGAATTCAGATTCAAAGCAATCATTTCTTTTATTGGATGTTTATGTCAAAAAAGAGAGGGGATAGGGGGGAGGGGATCAATCACCTGCATTGTTTTCCCTGCTAAAATCAATGGAGATCTGAATTAAGTTTGATGATTAACCAGCCTGATTAGTGACAACATTCACTGTGATTACTGCCATTTTAATTTAGTCCACACACACACACACACACACACACACACACACACACACACACACACACACACACACACACACACACACACACACACACACACACACACACACACACACACCTTTAAGACTGCTTCATCACATAAACCCAACACTCTTAAACAGGTATTATATTACATTATTTGATATAATTATAATATAATATAATACATTTTATTATAATATGTTTAACATTATATAGGCCTATATTATAATACTTATGATACAATACATATTATATTGTATTACATTATATACAAAATGACATTTAATTGTTTTAAAAAAATTGTTTGGTAAAATTCATAAAGTGTGTCTTCTTACGGTTACAACAACAGGTGATAAGAAGGCTTATGTAATAACTGTAATGTACAAGTGCTGCACTTCAGACTATTGACCGGAAGAGGGAGTCATATGCTAAAGTGCTGATTCCAAGACATCCGTTTATCAAGTTTCTTGTTGAATATGCACTATTTTTCACACCACTTCCAATTGTACTGAATTATAATGAATCCAGTTAATATAGATATGATATGAAAAAAAATTAAAGAGGCATATCTCATCCTAAGTAATCAAAAGTAGGCCTAGTTTCTAAATAGTGCATCCCTTATTGCATATTTGTTTGTTTTTATTTATTTGTGGGTCAGATGAGAAGCTACGGAGATGGGAGGAACAATTGTCTTTCAATATTTTTGCATTCTCTCACAAATGTTTTTTTTATTTTTTTTATTTTTATCTGTCACCATATCCTGTTAGGGGCTCCGTAGGGGTCTGACTGGGAATCTGAAAATGAATGGGAATGTTTGCATCGTTTTATTTTGCTATTTTCTTTCTCTTCAAATAAAAACACGTAAATGACTCTTCTAGCCTGTTGATCTTTTCATAGTGTGAATGTGATCCCATTAGAGCACTATATTAATCCAGACAGATTTGGAAATCTGAACATTTTTAAATTCACTGCACTGTAGACTATACACCGGCAGAGGGAGTGTTTGTCATGTATATAATCGCTGATCTCAAACTGGACGTGGAAATCCGTTTATCAACAGGTTATTTGTTGCTATCAAATTATAGCAGACTTCATTGTGAATAGATTGAGGTATTGTATTTTATCCCTTCAGCACGGAATTCATGTGAAACGAGACAATAGATCACTTGAATATAAACAATAAAATAACTAATATGTGAGAAACGACAAACTAGATTATAATAATGCTGCTTTCACGTGCTATCGGACATTTCCTACTTCCCACTTCGGAAGTCGTGATTACGAGATAGTCGCATTAAAATTTTGACTTGGAAGGGCGGTCCTGTCCACTTTTCTTTACCTAGGGAACTAGTACGATAATTCCGAAAGCACGCGAAGGCAGCATACATTTCATAATAGAGTTACTGCGTATTTATTATTTTTAGCGATCTTTCCAGCACGTTTAAATAATATCCAGGAGGCGGTTTGCTTTGTCCATGATGTCACTCAGCGTCTTTTGACTGAGCGCGCGAACTGTTCACGCGCACTGCACATCGTCACAGCTGGCGCGGGAAAGAACTGGACTCAGACTGGACCTAAACAATTTAATAATCAATACAATTAAAAACCATAATCTGATTATTGAAGTGGACGTATAGCAACACTAATATATTTTGGTTCATATGTTAAACCGCCGTCAGGAAGAGGCTGATGTAGGTTGTCAGTGATGATCCCTGACTGACAGCAGAAGAACATGAGTCAGCTGAAAGGAAATATAATATGCCGTTTTTATTTTATAAATGTTTTCGGAAAGCACCTTTGGCTCTGTGATCATAAGTGCGGATGGCAGGATACACAGAGCTGAACTCAGGTGAGTGTGTAACCATAAATCTTTTTCAATGTTTTTTTTAAAGCATAATTTATCACTTTTTTTAGTTTTTAATTTTTAAATCGTATTAAACTTAATGTAAATAGTTTTGGGGCTATAAAAAAATATTAATAATAATAATAAAGCTTTATTAAATTAAATTATGTCAAAGTTAATTTGGAATGTGGCTAACGTTAGTTGTGGGTGTTTTTATTTTAATTTACTTTTATAACAACATATTAAGTTATATATTTATGATTAGTATTGTCATCATTAATTATAACACGTTTAATTTACAAAGTGCCTTTTTTCATTTAGTGGCTAGTTGTGTTTGGGGTAATATAATAATAACAATAACATTATACTATCAGTTTTAATGATAATAATAATTATTATTATTATTAGCCTATATGAAATGTAATTCTTAAGGGCCTTTTCTCAGTAACTTTAGCTCAAACTTGCTTGACAGAGAAATTAAGTAAATCAATAAAAACAACTGTAACAATCACAAAAATGCAGTCTTAACTGATATATTAATTTCATGTTTTCAATCATTTTTTTCAAAAAAGGTACAAAGTATGTGATATAAATGTGCTAAAAAATACAATACAATAAAGGCTGCAGTTTAAAGTGGTTTACACGGTCTGACTGAACTTCCTGCGTGTAATGTGAGTGTGTGCTGCCCGACACAGGCTCTCTGAGCTGAGGAGCGAGTAAGATGAAGATCTGGGCTGTGATGCTGGCGTGTGCACTGATGCTGAGCGGCGTGTCGTCTGTCCCGCTGCTTCTACAAAACCCCAAAAGAGCCGGACACTCTCGCTATTCACAATCACACGCTCAGTGTCCTCAAAGACCGGACCTGCTGAGAAAAGCCAACCAAAATCTGCCTGATGCTCGTACGATCAAACATCCGCAGCCAAGAAGTCACTCAGGTCAGAACAAGCTACTTGATTCTTATTATTAAATAAATAAAAGTCACACGAATACACACAGGTGTGATAAAGCGCGTTTCGGGACACACCTGATACTGTTGTGGTGGTTAAGTAAAGAAGTTTCAGGTGACCCATTGTACCTGGGCGGGACACTAGACACACACACACACACACACACACACACACACACACACACACACACACACACACACACACACACACACACACACACACACACACACACACACTACTCTAGTTCTATCAGCTTACAACTCATCTACGTTTAGAAAACCTGTATTTTATCTGGTGCCTGTGGACAAAAGCAGTATTGTTGCTAAAAGCTGTCAGAATAATGCAAACTATATCACGTTATGGCTCTTTGATCGCTCTACTCGCACTCTCATGGTTATCAATGCGGGGTACCGTTTCACAAAGCACATCAAAACACTACCGTCTTTACATACTGTCAAAAAGGGTCATATCGTTTATTATTATCAGTCCTTTTTGTTCTTGAGGTCCCCTAACCAAGGGTTTCTTCAGCAAAAACAAAGATTTAGTTTTACATGCATCTCAGTGTTCATTAGTTTATGTTCCGCCTGTCCTGTCTAATACGTTATTACTAGATTAGAACATTTATACATATAAAGTAGACAGTAATGAAAAGTTATTAGCGTATGCCATGTGGTTGATGTCCAGTGTTGCTGAGCAGAAATACATAATCATGTTTGGCTTGGTCCCTTCAAAGTTGTGTTGGATTTTCTCCTCAGCGTAAAGGTTTAGAGGTCCATCTATCACAGTTTTCCATGTTCGTAGAGTTAATTTGAGGAGTAAATATAGGTTATAATCTGTGTGTTTTCACAGCCTTTTTAAAAATGGTGGGTGTTGGTGTTGCGCGTGCGTTCGGCCAATCAGCAAACACTTATGTCACGGATAGTTCCAATAGAGAGCCTAAGTCCCGCCCCTCCGCTTCCGGCTCATGGGACCTTATTTCGGAAAAAATATGTATGGTAGTCAATGGCGAGAGACAACTTATCTTTTTATTCCGTCTGAACTGTGCCCTGAATTACACACATATGATGTTTGTCAATTTAAAAGATAATTATGAAAGTCAAGAAAGTAGCAGTTTGTCATAAAACAGAAGAGTAACATTTAGTTTCATGTGAAAATCGCTCAATGAACTACATCTCTCGTCGAGCACTATACGTCACCGTTGCACGTGTGTGTGCGGTCTGGTACAACACACTCCGGCATGACGGCGTAACGTTATGATTATAACGTAAGACTATAGAAAAAATGACAGACGTCAGCTTCAGTAAAGTTAGCTTCATTTATTGAGAGAAAAGGTATGACGTCACATGTACGCCTTTTCGGTTTGTAGTCTTTGTAATTACATATTTTCACAGTCTTATACCTCCACAGTTTTACATCAAACTGCGACTTTCTTGATTTTAAAATGTATCTTTTAAAATGACTAACACAAATTCAAACTAGATCAAAATATTTGTTGTCTCTCGCCATTGACTACCATACAATATTTTTCCAAAATAAGGTCCCATGGTGGTTCACCGGAAGGGGAGGGACTTAGGCTCTCTATAGTCTTGGTTTAAACCCTTACGATGAAGTAGGAGCTAAATTAGGGCGTTTTCACACCTGAAAGTCCGCACCAAGGTCCGAACTAAAGTTCATATTTTGATAAATTTTATACATTTTGTATTTTGGTTTGGTTTCACACTGCAATTATGCGAGCGCATTAAAGATCTTAACATGACGAGTCCTGTCGTCATCATCTGTGTGGGCTGCATCTCGACATTGATTGGTTTGTGAACGGACGTGCATCTGACATCAGCGTGTTGTCAAATCGGCGGGTAACTTTGACAACAATGAATGAACAGACGCATATCGTTGAAACTATATTGTTATTATTATGGTATTACTACCTGCAGCACCAACTATACGCGAGGCTAGTTTAAATTTGCCAAATTAACATCCTCGTCGTGCGAACATTTGATCGTCGCCGGCAGGAAAGGAGGAGAAGACTGCAAGCGTTTTTCCAGTTGACTACTTCTTATGTTGTCAGAGCATATTTCAAATAAAAACCTTGTCTCCTCCTCTCCCCATGTGCTACCACGCCTCATTCTTCCTGCTATCTTCTGTCTTCTTCGGCTACGAAACCACCGGAACTTCCTGTAAATCAGGGTTCCTCAAACTCGGTCCTGGAGGCTCCAACCCTGATCAAACACACCTAGCTGTGAATTTCTAGTGACCCTGAAGACATTGATTAGCTTGTTCAGGTGTGTTTGATCAGTGTTGGAGCTAAACTCTGCAGGACAGTGGCCCTCCAGGACCGAGTTTGAGGAACCCTGCTGTAAATGTTCTGAAAGTCCGAACCTTACAGAAAATGCTTTCACACTTTCAAACCAAACCTTTGTTCAGTTTGATCCAGACCGAGACTACATCTTTTCATCGGACCAAATTTCGTCTGTTTGGTTCGGACCGTGGTCCGGGGGAGGCTTCACACCTGTAATTTTGGTTCGAACTGAAAAGTCAGAAAATCCGGACCAAACAAGGTAGGTGTGAAAGGGCCCTTAGTTCCTCCAAAAGGAGTTCCTAGAACTAAAACCGTTCCTAGTTCCTGAAGTGCGAACATGCCAAAATCCGGACACTTCCGTCAATAGTTCTAGGAACCATGAAAAGGGTCCTCCGGTGCGAAAGCCCCTTATTTCAATCACACCCCTGAACCTCACTCCCATCCGGGTCATGGCACCAATGTAACCGGTCCTACTCAACCCGCTCTGTGCTGCGTTTCCCTTTACACTGACTTAACTCGCTGCTTTACTACCATAGTACGATGCATCGTTGCAGAAATCAACTAGCTAGTCACGACTGTTTCCCGAAACCGTATTGTCGCAAATTGGTCGTTTAACGATGTTGGTTAATGATGTTTTTTTTGTTTTTGTTTATTATTTAGATCCCCATTAGCTGCTCCATTAAGCAGCAGCTATTCTTCCTGGGGTCTTACATTTTTTTTTTTTTACAAAAATATTAACGTCAAAGCTGTACAACAATGAAGACAAATACAGAAGTGCACACAACATCATCTAAGTCATCTGACTCACACGCACGCACACACACACACACACACTTAACATAACAATATAACAATATAAGCTCTTCTATGTACAAAATATTACCACTCTCTGGGTATAACATAAAAAAAAAAAAAAAAAAAAAAAAAAAAGCACATTTCAATTGCCATAGCTCATACAATCGTTATTGATGACATAATTACAGTTACTCCAAAGTAAATAAATGTCACGCAGATGTTGGAGTAATTACTTCTCTTGATGAATTAATGCTAGATGTTTTGCTATAAATTACGGACATGGCATCAGAGGACTATTTTTCTCAGTTATTTTGCTTTTTTTATTTTTATTCAATCATAGGCTCTTTCCTACGAGAGCACGTTCGCACTCTTCAAAAATGACGCTTTAAATCTCTTGAGAAACTAAAAGACTTAAATGACATTTGTATGTATTCTAAATAAAAGATATAGATTGTACTGAATGTCATGCTTGCTGTTTTTCTCAAAATAAGGATTTATTGAGTCCACATTCCAACCACACAACTTTGCGATGCTTCTTGTAAATTTTTGTTGGAACGATGGTTTCAGGAAACACCGACTTGTTGAACTTTGCTGATAACAACGGAACTTGCGACCATTGTTGGCTAACAATGCTTTCGGGAAACACACCCCTGAGCGGGATTCGAACCAGCGTCTCCAGCATGGTAGGCGGGCGCACTAACAAGAACGATGTACTAAAAATGGAAAAGTTTGTCCTTGAAAAGTTTCATGTACAGTTGACAACGTGGTCAAAATGATCATTGTTCACATGGATCCGCAAAAACGACTAAAAACGCTGTATACTGCTGCCAGGCCACTCGATGGCGATGCCACTTTGTAAAGAAACACTGAAATGAACACGTAATACACATGACGTCACTGTTTTCACAAATTCACATTTTTGTAGGTTACAGGGAGACAATATCGGTATGGTTTTCCAAAATTTGTACTTAGGGGGCTTAATGCGTCAACGTCACATGCTGAACTACTAAATTCATGATTGGTCAATGGCAAATTAAAATATTAAAGAGAACGATAAAATAACGTTATTAACCGGTTAATAGTCATTTTAAATAAACGTTTCTGTTCAGAACGATTAAAATTGATTTTGTTTTCGTTTTTGTTCTGTTAAAATTTAGTTCGTTTCCGGTTTTCGTTTTCGTTCCTTGAACCGGTTCAGAGCCCTGATCAGCACCACTGTGCCTTTAGAGAAGAGAGTGAAAAGCAAATGTCTTTGTTCCTTTCAAATATCTTGGATTATTTCCAATCTTATCATTTAAACGACATAATTTTCATGATATGACCCTTTTCAAAGCATGCATATACACAAAGAGCATAACCTGTCTACATAAAACTTCCTTGTACAGGTTCAAACTGCTTAAATTTTAGCCTATTGCTTTAAAATCAGATATATCTGTAGTGTAAATGTGGGAACATCTCTTTCCTCTGTCCTCAGACAGCTTTCCCACTCCCGACTCAGCCTTCATCCACAGATTCAGGAGATCTCTGAAACGGAGAGGATTCCTCCGTAGCAAGATGGACAGAAAGAGGCCGAGTCGTGACGAGAGAGAGAAAGGAAAAGGAAGAGCGTGTGCGCTAAGACAAGTCCAGCTGAAAGTGTCAGATCTGGGTTTGGGCTACCGGAGTCAGGAGGAGATGATATTCAGCTACTGCAGCGGCGTGTGTGTAAACTCGCTCACAAACTACGACAAAATCCTCACCAGCCTCGCCGGCGGTGCTAAGAACATTCTGCACAGCTCCCCCTCCCACCGCCTGCTGTCGGCCTGTCCAATACGACGACGACCTGTCCTTTCTGGACGACAACCTGATATACCACACCATGGAGAGGCACTCGGCACGGAGATGTGGCTGTGTCTGAGCAGCTGTGGGAGACAATGACACAAGACTGGAAAATCAATAGAGGCAATTTCAGGTTATTACGTGTGTGAGCATGACTTGCTTGAGGGAATGATCATGATTGCATTTCTCTGAGAAGATACAGGAGAGGGAATTTCAAGAATGGTGTTATAATACACACACAGCATGGTCTCCTCAACAGGGTTTTTAAACGAGACACAGGATATTTTGTGTGCTGCGTGTTTTTAAAGGTTCTTATGGTGTCTTTTCTTGTGATTAAAAGGTGGATAACTCGTACGAATTTGTACGATTTGTCTAAACCCACGTGACGGGTAGGTTTAGGGGCGGGGTCAGGGGTAGGTCATTCGTACGAATTCATACGAATTTGGCAACTCGTAAAATATGAACGATTTAGCAAAAATCGTACGAGTGAGGTCGTATGAATTAGCCACCTCGTAAAATTCGTACGAATTGCCGTGAGATCGGGTTGGTCTTTTTGACCTTTAACCTCCACTAATGTGGAGAATTTGAATTTTCTCTGATTATGTTCAATGTTAAAAACAGAACCCAACTGAATTATTTGATAATTCATTAATCTCTATTTATATATATATATTTAAATACTTATTTATATGTTTTTCCCCCTAGTTATTTTTTCACTGTTATTCATTCTGTTTAATAAAAAAAATACCAAAAAAAAAGTACTCATCTTTACGTTGTTTCACAGTTTTCAGTCAGACTTCGGGCCGTTTGCATAAAGTTTAAGCAGAAAAGTTAGTCATCAATGTTTTTTCTTTAAGACTGTTCACAAGTTTTTTGAGTCAGTTACATAAAAACATAGATTGGTCTAATTTGATACCGAAAACAAGTAAGACTGATTACCCCTTGACTCAATGAAGAGCTTGGGTTTGTGGAAGAAAGATGTAAAAATAGAGTGATGATGGAAATGATTAAGAAAGAGACTGAAACCAGAGATATGGGGAGCGTGTTCGTGACTTGATCTCACGTTTCGGCCGCCACACTCACATGTGTCATCACACACCACATCATTAATACACCCGCCTACAAGAAACATCCTTGTTAATGCCATTACCTCAACATGACAAACACAGGCCCAGGTCAAGAGTAACATTAGTAATTAGTCATTAGCTGCTGTAAATCTGTAATGCGAGCACTAGACAGAGACAAACAGAAGACGGAGGCGGAATAATATATAGAGCGTAAATGTTGGGTTCTGGAAGTACAAATACGCTTTGACTGAGAAATAGATTTGTATGATATGAAACTAGAACAGATCTACCATGAGCTCTGAGGTTAAGTGATGGTATATGCTTCTGATATGTCACAAGACAAGTTTCAAGATCCACAAAAAAACATTTAAAAGTTTGGGGTCAGGTGGGTTTTGATATTAGTCTTTACGCTCACCATCGCTGCATTTATTTGATCAAAAATACAATAAAACAGTAATATTGTGAAATATTACTTAAAATTTTAATATATATTTTAAATGTTATTTATTCCTGTGATCAAAGATGAATTTTCAGCATCATTACTCCAGTCTTCAGTGTCACATGATCCTTCAGAAATCAGTCTAAATGATGATTTGCTGCTCAAGAAACATTTCTGATTAATATCATCAACAGTAAAAACTGTTGTGCTGCTTCATATTTTTGTGGAAACCGTGATAAAAAAAATATCAGGATTCTTTGATGAACAGTAAGTTTAACAGAACAGGATTTATTTGAAAAATAAATAATTTGTGAGATTTTAAATGTCTTTACTGCAACTTTTGATCAATTTAGTGCATCCTTGCTGAATAAAAGTATTCTTTGATCTTTTCTTATCAGTATTCTTATCATCTGATAATATAATTTGATAAAATAATTAATTTCTTAAGCAAAAAAATCAGCTTTGCCATCACAGGAATAAATTACATTTTAAAATATATTAAAATAGAAAACAGTTGTTTTAAATAATAATAATATGCAAGCAAGGTGCTGAGAGAGAGAGAGAGAGAGAGAGAGAGAGAGAGAGAGAGAGAGAGAGAGAGAGAGAGAGAGTTTGATGGCTGAAGAGACAAGTTCTCCGGTACTTGTGTTATTTTCATCTTTTTTTTTTTCTTGGTTAAAGGTGCCATGTGTAAAAATTGAGGTAAAAATATCCAAAAAATGAGCTACACGCATCAAAAGAATGAGAAGAAATAAGGGCAATGATGTCATTAAAAAAATTTCAAGTTATAGTGCTGCAGAGATATCAACCTTAATTAGCATTAGCATTACTAGCCACGGCCCGACAGGTGTTGTAATACCAGTTTCGGCCATGGGAGGCGGTATGCGGGGCACATAACCACCAGCCAACCTGCAATACACGAATAACTCGCACGGCTTCTGGGCGTACTTGAACCTGATGTCAATCGTGTGGAAAGTAGCATAGACAGTAGGAAAGTACATTCCCCTACTTCATTTCAATTCAGGGAAGAGAGCGGAAGGATGGCTGAAGCCTTTGGCAAGAGACCCCTACAACCACCGCGCTCTGAAGCACAAATCAGATCAGATAAGAAAATGACCGCTCGTCACGGTCCGGGCTCGAAAGCGCGGGGGACGGCGAGCGAACTGCAACGCATAGCCCTCGTTTTACAACGTTCAGCACCCATTCTGACACGCCCGGGATCACTTCCCATGCTTTCGCACGCATAGCTAGGGGCAGAATGGTCTCCGTGTTCTGACCGCCCGCACTGCGGCGGGTTCGAGAAACTGAAACGGAGGTATCAACACGGCGCGCCGCGCCCTTGTTGTCTGAATATTGCTGCTCGCTGACGACAGCAGCCCGCTGTTTCACATTCAATGACTCGGTCGCTAAGGATGGAGAACAATTTGTGGCGCGAACAGGTCATTTGTAGCCTACTGTATCTTTCAACAGTGTTCGTGTTTTTTTTTACTATAGTAGAAATGATCGGCTTCACGTGCGCTGTCTGATGTTTACTGCATCACTCGACATGGAGAGGTTGGGTAAAGTAATAATTACAAGAGCTTCACGGTTATCAGATACAAGCATTCAACTGCCCTGTAGTATATATATATATATAAATATAGGTTATCTGTGTTTGTGCACGTGATATCAGGAAGCAATGTAATAACGTTACCTGTAATACACACATGATGGCGATGCGCAAATCGAGTGTGTGTGTGTGTCACAAATCATTATTGTTTCTTCAACTTATTAAAATATCTTACTTTACTGCAACTATCTGTTTCTGCTTCTTTATCATATTTATAGTGTGTGATTTATAAAATACCATATCCTAAATCACATATTTTGATATGTGAGGTATACTGCCCCCCATCTGGTATGGAATGTGGAGTATGACTTGATTTTTTTTGCCAGACAATTAGACATGGCACCTTTAAAGCTCATTGTGATACTTGAGACCGTTTTCATGGTTAAAATGCGGAACGAGTCTGGCATGAGTTCTCGGTTCCTCTCTTTTCCTCCAAGTCCGAAATTTAACTGCATGAAAAACCAGACTTTGTTTACGAGTCTTTCAGGTGTGCTGGGATTTTGATCACGGCCGTTTCTTCTCATTGTCAGTCTCTTTACGACTCCAGCGAAAACATTATTTGATGAGGTGAATTCGCTGTCTCTCATTAAACACCAGGACAAACTCAAATCATTCAGATATCTGTTCACCCACGTACCGCCGCGATATGTTATATTTATTTACATTTGAAGCTTCTGACGGTCCCGTAGAACTAAAGTCACGGAGAAGTGCGTTAAGTTCCGTCTTAGTGATTTGTTTAAAATCAATGCTGCAAGCCTGCTACTCTTCTCATCACACCAGTCAAAGAAACATTTCACTGTGACTGCCCAACTTTTTCAGAAGTCTCTCCAAATCTTTCCTCAAACCACTCATCTACTGATATGCCATCTTAGTAAATCAAGATGTAGCCTACTTTATTATTTAAACATGGTAAACTTTAATTTGCATTTTAAAAAATGCTGGGTTAAAAACAACCCAAGTTGGGTTGAAAATGGACATACTCAGCGAATGGGTTGTTTTAAATCAGCGGTTGGGTTAAATGTTTGCCCAACCTGCTGGGTAGTTTTATTTAACTCGGCGATTGTTTAATAATGACTGTATTTCTTGCTTAAAATGAATCCGAAATATTGTTGAAAATGAACATTTATGAATACGTTTAATGCATAATGATTAAACAATAAGCAATTATTAAATTGCTTATTGATAAATGTTCACCTTTTGATTATTATTGTTGCCTCTAGTTATTATGTGTCTAATTTATTTACAATCTACTTTGTGTTAATTTTAAGCCAGCCATGTAGTAATTAAAAAAAAATAATAGTTGGGTTAAATAAAACTGCCCAGCACCTTGGGCAAACATTTAACCCAACCGCTGAGTTAAAACAACCCATTCACTGGGCTTGTCCATTTTCAAACCAACTTGGGTTGTTTTTAACCCAGCATTTAATAGTCCGACGAGCCAAAACATTATATGACCAGTCACAAGTGAAGTGAATATCGTTCGTTATCCTAATAAGGCCACATATTAAGGTCTGGGTAGATTAGATGGTAATGTTGGATGCAGGAGAAATGGGCAGGAATAAAGATCTGAGCGACTTTGACAAGGGCCAAATTGATATGGCAAGGCGACTGGTTTAGGGAATCTCTTAAACGACAAGGCTTGTGTGTTGCATCTCAGTGGTGGGAATTTACCAGTTTACAGTGTCCGAAGAGGGAAAAACCACAAACCTGCAACAGGGTGTTGGGCGCACAAGGCTCTTCGAAGCACAAGGGCAATGAAGAGTATCCCGTGTGGTCCGAATCAACAGAAGGCCAACAGAAGGTCTACTGTGGCACAAGTCACACAACGAAACCCTAAAACGAATTTTTTTAGTTAATGATCTGTAAGACTGGGGCTTTATTAATGCTGTTCATTGATTTGCCTGTGACGAAAGAGGGCATAGATATAAATAATAAAGCTAGATGTCTTACGGCGGAGTCTCTAGTCATCCACTCGGTTGCCATCTTGTCACAGGCAAGCTTTCTGGCGGGCTCTGTGGTATCTCATGTAAGGTGAGTGATCTGAACGAACACAAATACTCTAATCTCACTGAAATCTTGACGGATTTACAAACGGCAGAAAAGTCTCAAATGTATGATGTCTATGATGCGCGGGTACCGATAGTGTAGGAAAACCGTGACGTTTTCTACTACGTAACTATGCGCATGCGTGAAACGGATCGTGTACCGACAGGGACTACACGACATTCCTCCGGGGTTAGTGACATCAGCAACCCTAAAATGTCCATAAGCCCCGCCCCCAGGAACACACAGTCCATGATGAGAAGAGAAGTTGTTGTACATTTGTGAGTCAGCTCAAACTTTAGCATCCATCTTTTCACATGCAATAGAAAGTCACTTCGTGTGCATCTCACAACAGTTCCTATACGAGCGATTTATAGATTATCATGACAGAATATGCTAATTGAAGATAGTTACCAAAACATCAGCAACATAAATTCATCAACTAACCATTCAGAGACGTCCTGTTGCTTCTACATGTTGTCACTTCTTCTTGAGTCTCTCCATCTTTGTCTGACTCTGTTTTAACATTAAAGACAGAACAGTTTCTGTCATTTTAGTGTGTCTGCGTGAGGTAATCGCAGCTGCTAACACACACTAGCTCTTGAAACCCCGCCCTCTGCAGCAGCTCATTTGCATTTAAAGGGCCAGGCACAAAACAGTGCGTTTTTGCAAACCCTCAAAAAGTGACAACTTTAAAGTCCGGTGAACCGGAAGTTGCAAACGACTTTTCTCAAGTGTTGACGCATTTCCGAGTGAATATTGAACAGAGGACAGGGTTTTACTTTAGCGCTCCTCCTCTCCATCTCGTGCCCATAGCAGAGTAACGGTTTGAGGGGAGTGGTTAAGCGTTTAACCAACCCAAGCCGTCAAACCTACGTCATCAGAAAAAGAACCATTCCAGACCCGGAAGTAACTTTTCAGACTTTGATTAAAGATAACTTCGGCAAACATTTTTTTTCCGTGTATTAACTTGCACGGATTAATTTTTCACCACAAGACTAGTAATATCCGCTAACAAAGTAAATAGGCTCAATTTTGATTTCATGCCGACTTTAACATGCTTTATAGATATATATGTGGGGTATTTTGTGCTAAAAAAGGACACCAGAGATCTATTTTACATCTTGTGAAAATGGCATTTTACCACCCCCCTTAAATCCAAACAGCGATTTTTTTTTAACAGAAGATAATGGTTCCTTAAAAACCTGATGAATGATATTTGACTCACATTTTAATATCAAGCAATGTTAATGTTAATCAAGAAAACCTAAATTGAAATATTACTTCCAACTTATAACCAAGTTATTCTTATGTTGATTTTATAAAAATCAGTAAAGATTTCACAGTAAAAAGACATGAACCACGACCTGAAGGGGGACATTTTTACAATTATACGAAAAGGCCTTTTACTTGTAAAAAATAAATATAAATCAGACGACAGAAGGCATGTAGTACATTGTGTTCAACAGGTTTTTCCAGACCTTGGAAATGTGCAAATATGATGCAGTAGGCTTTAGTAAAAACTGTTGTTACTTACGGTTTATCAATGACAGTTCACTTAAAAATAAAGTAGGTAATCTGTGTTTTCTATGCATACAATGTGCATAGGGTGCACAGTACATGCTATACAGTATATTGCAGAAATAATAGTAATAGGAGTATGCTATTTTGGAATAACTAAGTTTGTTTCGGTGTCTCCAATCCTAAACAAACTACAATAGTCTCTCCGCTGAGCCCACCAGCTCTGGATCACCAAGTTTGAGACCATACCACAAGACAACAGAAGGATGGCATTGCCTGGAAAAAGTTAGTTTAAGGCAAGCTTCATTCAATCATTCATCATTATTAAATGTTTAACAAAATGACTGAACAACCACATTAAGAGGAATAAAACATCTTGCAAGTGCACGGTTGTATACATATTAAAAGTACCATTCTTGTGTGCAGATGTGGTTTGGTCCTGAACGTGCTCTAATACTCAATTAAATTGATACAAAACAAAAAGGGTAACAACACTATTCTTACAAGCGACACTAAAGCAGAGTAATGGAGTGCTTCCTGGTTTAATTATTGTTGAAATTTACTAGGAAGTCCTACACCAATTTGTCTCAGTGTAAAACTATAGTAATAACATGCTGTTATCTAATATTTCTCTGTATCCGTACACAAACACATTAAATAAAGTGTGAGCATAAAAAGTGCTCATTTCTTATTGAATTCTGTAATAGAAAAAATGACTTGGAGAAACCTTTACAAGAGCCGTGCACAAGTTGTCCAACACACTGGACGTGTCGTCCTCTGTCCTCTCTTCACTATAACCTGTCAATAAAAAAAGCATGCATGGCAAAAAATGCAAACACATTAAAAGACAAGTGAGCCGCAACGGACAGGATGAGTCTTGCAAGTAAGAGAAGTAGAAAATTTATTGCAGTATTTGTTCCATCAGAGGCATGTGAGTCCCTTTATGCTGAGCAGGGCGACCTGTTATCGCAAATCTCCTTCGACACAGCCCTCCTCACAGACACTGCATGCTATACACAATAAATTACAGCCACACGGTGCTATCGTACAAAATGGACAAACAGCTCAACAGAGAGAATTATCATCAGCCAGTAAAGGAGGAGCTAAGCTATAGAAAGCTGCTTAACGCTAAGAAATTCGAAAAGAAAATGAGAAAAAAAAGAAAGAATTAAAGTAAAAACATCAACAAACTAATTCTTTCAACATTCAGTATATATTTAAATTTCTTTTATAGATATAAACAATATTTTTATGTTAAACTATGATACACTGGGAGTAGAAATCAAACAACCAGAAATCTGCTGCACAACAGCGAAGGAGCACCCATACAATGTTTCTCCAAACATTTTATTCCTGCGATACGACGATGCACCCTGGCGCAGAGGGCAAAATGTCACCACCAGACCCAGAGTGCATCAGAGAGGGAGAGAGAGAGAGAGTCTGTAGTGTAGAATAGGCCGCTCGTGTATGTGTGTTCATGTTTGGCTGGCCCGGGAGATGTGTTTGGCTGTTGCATTAGAAGAGAGAATCTGAGATGGGAGGTATGCGAGTGCGTGTGCATGTTTAACGTATTATTAGCTGGAGTTCCTGTCCTTGGTAGCGTAGAGTGAACGTAGAGTCTGCGCCACTTTGTGGTTGAGCTTGTTGCCACTGGTGAGTGTAATTTTTTTATAGATGATGTCGGTCTCTCTGATGGTGTCGACCCAAGGCACCAGCTTGCGTCCGTCGCGGCGCTTCGCTTCAGCCCAAGTGCTGGAGTAAGAGCCTGCCATCCAGTGGATGCTGTAACCGTCCGGCTGTTCCTCTGGATCACGCGTGCGATCTGCGGCCGGGTCTCGGTATTTGGGGCAGTGGATGGCGATGATGTCGAGCGCCGCTGACGGACTCGTTCATGTTCGCCAACAGCAGGTCCGCAGAGTCTCCCGTGCGCCTCCCCGCGTCGAGACGCCTGTGAAGAGGGGTTAAAAGACTCTTAGGCTGAATCCAAAATCGTCCCCCTATACCCTCAAATAGGGCGTTATTCGAGGGGACAGTCATTTGTAGTGGCGTCTAAAACCATAGTGGACATTATTGAGTGCACTCATTCAATCCCACATTGCACCGCAATAACGAGCGTACAGCCGATTCACTCACTTTTTTTCATTTAGTCCTTCAAGTGAACTGTATTAGTGGACCAACAGGAAACATTGATTGAGGGTTTAGGGGACGATTTCAGATTCAGCCTTAATATTCAGTAATACTGTATCATTGATTTGACTGCACTGACACAAACTTGAACTGAATTGAGCTGAATAATGACAATATTTTCTTCTGTAAAGCTGCTTTATAGCCGATTCAAATTAGTTTCACTATTGATGAACGTTGCACTATTATCAGGTCCGTAGCCAGCCTATTGAAAGGGGGGGTTTCTTTTTTCCAAAAAGTGGACCTTTTTGCATTTTTTCTCCACTGTTTGTATGCAATTATGATGGTTCAAATACTTCATTTTTGTGACCTTTTATGCACTAATTTGTAGAAATTTTTTGTACATTTTAAAGATAAATTCATTAATCTGGTGCACTTTGAGTCACCCTTAATTTACTGAAGACTACAAATTATATTATAATATTAATTCTCAATATGCTACACATTCATATTAACCTGTGCCTTATAGATGAAAACGGCTTCGTATGTTTTTTGTCCCCTCACAATGACAGTAACGTTAGCTTTAACATGAATCACGTTACATAGGGCCTATTTTCCGTTTAAAAATTATGAAATTAGACAGTTTATTAGTTTGCCTGATTATTTCAAACATGTATGACCTAAAACACCTGTCAAATATGAAATGTTTAGTTTAGCTACTTACATCTTATCTCGCACTTGAGCATAAACTACTGACGCGTCGAGGTGCGCCTCGCGCAGCTGCTAAAATTCGCGCTCAGCTGCTTCTGTGAACATAAAGCCCGCCTACTTTGATTTGATTGGTCATCTCAATTATTCTGACATTGACGGGCAGTGACGGACCAATGAGGCTCAGATGAACACACACACCATGTCCTCTGTTTCTGACGTGCGCTCGGTGCGAAGCTATCTTGACGTGTGTGTGTGTGCCGTATATCATATTAATATCATATTAAGTTGAAACAGCAACCCAGAATATTTGTCACAAGCATTGATTAAAACAATGATGACAATAATCACATGAAAAAAAAAAAACGACTTAAATTTTGGACCTTAGGCAGTGAGGGGGGGGGGTTCGTTCGAACCACCCGAACCCCCCCTGCCTACGGGCTTGATTATTGAACTGAAGTGAGCTGAATAATGACACTATAGTCTTCTGTACACCTGCTTTAAAGCTGAACTGAATTGATTTGATAATTGATGAACACTGCAACATCAACACTGAATTAAATCAACACTGAACTGACTTGAGCTAAATAACACTATTGCCTTCTCTAGAGATGTCTATAGTTGAATTCAGCTTGTTCATAATTGACGAACTTTGCACCATTACTGAACTGAATCATGTGACTTAAAGTCTGCGTGCACCGGAAGTAGCAAACAACTTTTCTCCAGTGTTGTGACGGATCTCCAAGTGAAAAGGAGTATTGAACAGAGGGCAGGGTTTTACTTTAGCGCCGCTCCTCTCCATCTCTGCTCATAGCAGACTAACGGCTTGAGGGGAGTGTTTAAGCGTTTGCAACCCAAGCCGTCAAACTGACGTCATCAGAAAAGGAACGCCATTCCAGACTTTCCAGATGTTGATTAAAGATTACCACGGCAAACTATTTTTTTCTGTGTATTAACTTGCATGGATTAATTGTTCACCACAAGACTAGTAATATGCGCTAACAAAGTAAATGGGGTCAATTTTGATTTCATGTTGACTTTAAGCTGAACAATGACACTATTATTTCTCTAAAGAGATGCTTTATAGTTATATAAATTATTCCTGTATTTGTAGACGTTTTCATAACTGATGAACTTTGCTATTGAACTAAATCAGCGGAATCAAAAATGATCTTGTTTCAGTCAGACAGTATCTTCCCGTCTAAGTGTGTGGTACTTGGCCAGAATAAGCTGCCAACGAGAATCAGACTAGTATGATAGTCTGGCTTTGTTGGACTGTTTTTGTGTTCTCTTACCCCTGGTGTCCTCTCCTCTCCGTCACTCTCCTCATCCTCCGAGTCGAGGTGTGTGGTGGTTTCGGGGGCTTGTGGCTGCTCCCCCAGTAGTGCGGTGATGGCTTTATTCCTCACGTTTGCACTCGTCTCTCCCTCCTCGTCCTCTTCATCAGGGTCCAGGTGCTCCATTAGCAACTTAAACTGAGAAGCAAGCAGAGCATGCAGTGTAAATCAGCAATTCGAATGGAAGGTCCCCATTCTAAAACACTATATATTCTCTAACATTTCTGGTGACCAAAGCTGCATGTTTTTAAATGAACCATGATTCATTTTGCGATTGCAAAAGTTTAAGTTTTAAGTAATCCAGCAGCCTCTTTGACAGTTTGAAAATAATTATAATTATTAATAAAAAACATATAAGACAATTATATTACTATCAATATACATATTATATATAACACTATAACTAGTTTTTTATTTAGTGATACCAGACATTTCAAAAACTGTTTTTTAAACAATTATTTAGGAGAAAACAAGGGGTGAAATACTTAGTTTTTTAGCATTTCAATTAAGTTTGATTATTTTAATATTGTATAATAATGATAAATATAGCTGCAAGCAGCGATGGAGGGCCCAAGCCGGTGGCAACCGCCACCCTGGTGCCTTTAGTTACACTAAAGGCACCGGGCTGGCGCTGCCACCGGCTTGGGCCCTCCATCGCTGCTTGCAGCTATATTTATTTATATATATATATATATATATATATAAAAAGCCGCCACCCCGTTGCCTTTCGGGTTCCTGTGCACGACGGGCAATAACGTTACTCCGCTTTGACTGTCGAGAAGATCTCTGCTTTAGAGCTTTTATCAGTGTGAGTCTTTCTGCTCCCCTCCAAACACACACAGAAAAGGGGGGGGGGCTGTCTGTGTGTGTGCCCTCCCTCCCTCCCCTCCCTCCCCACACACACACACACCCACACACACACACACACACACACACACACACACACACACACACACACACACACACACACACACACACACACACACACACACACACACACACACACACACACACACACACACACACACACACACACACACACACACAGAGAGAGAGAATGGCAGGGGGAACTCTGTCAGAGAGAGACAAAACCACATTCAAACCAAAATATCTGACTTCCTGTTGGTCGGAGCTAATGACTGTAAATGAGAAAGTTGTCCGGGATCGATAAGCACAATATACAGACCGAGTTTTGTGACTGTAGGTAAAAATAACCCCCCCACTTTAGTCAAAAGTATCTTGAAAGTAACACACTTCCTGCTGCCAGTTGGTGGGCGCTATAACTTTGAATCACAATAGTCACATCCATGTGATCGCCCTCTTACAACAAACACACTGCTGAAGTTTCATCAAGATCAGTTAATGTATGAAGACGTTATAACACATTGTGTTTTTTCTTTTCTCGCCATAACTTCGTTTCCTCGCCACGGCCAAACCGTTCGAGATATCAAAAATCCGTCCGCAATTTAGCGTCCTCAATGTCTTTACTTCATGCTGACCGAGTTTGGTGGCGATAGGATAATTTTTCTTGAGGAGTATATCAAATTCCAGGGGCATGCGTTTTCATACCACCCACAATAGCCGACTTCCTGTTGGGCTGGCGTAAAAACTTAGAGCACGAAAGTTGTCCGGCCCGATGAGATCTAAATGTGTACCGAGTTTCATATTATTACATGCAAGCGTGTTTGATATACGGACAAGTGTTTGAATCCCATTCCAGGGGGCGCTGTCGAGCCCCCTGCCACGCCCGGGTACCAGCTTCAGCCCGGCCCTGATGGCCGCGGGTTCTGACCAGTGATGCGCGGGTCAATGTATAAACAACCCGCACCCGACCGACGTTTTCAACTAACCCGCCCGCATCGGACCGCAAAAAAAAAAGAAAGAAAATATTGTACCCGACCCGCTTCCTTTTAAAGCTGCAGTCCGTCGTTTTTCCCTCTTTGTCGCCATCTCTGTTCGAAATCTGCAATTGCAGTTATTCGCGGAATTATTAACTGTGCGTGGGTAGTAAATCGGCATGAAACAGCGCGGATGAACACAATGTATTGAGGAGAACCTGTCGCGTCGCTGTGGATACTGTACTACTGTCATCAGCAATCTCAGAGTATACTTTTTGAAAGTGTCAACATTAGAATTTTCATCGGAAAATGTCATCTGAACAAGTAAGTAACATTCACTTTTGTTCTGACCAAATTCGGGGGGTGGGGGGAAGCATTGCAGTAGCTATATCATGCTGATTAAATCTAACGATTGCTTATTATCACGTCAAAACGTGAAAAATATATTTTTTCTGTAGCCACTCTGAAGTCCGAAGTCTTTGGTTTTTACAACCGGTGAATCTCCAGTTGTCACTGGTGATTGTCCACTTTAAACTTTCGGGATCCGCCATACCAAGTGCTAAGCTAAATCTCCACCTCCATCATCCACACACGCTAGCCGGGACTTCTGCTCTATGTGTACAGAAGTGACGTAATGACGCAAAGACATGCTCGAAATTCCCGCGGAAATCCACCAGTACCACTAGAATTAAAATCATTATTACAAGCTTACCGTTTTGAATCGAGGTAAGGCAAGCAGATCGTTTTGAACACTGGCTGGTTAAGTTTTTTTTTCAAAAATGTCTTTTTATATATTTTTAAACCCAAAAAAGTGCCGGACTGCAGCTTTAAAGTAGGCTAACTAAATGCTCATCGTAGCGTCATTGGGCCATAGACGTAAGAACTAGGGGTGCGCATTTTTCTGAATGCTGTATGATATAGCCTAGAGTTTAATAAAGGCTTGATTTATTCATTTTTTTTCGTTTCATTTTCTTAACAATTAAGATGCTGCATGTGTTTATCCAGTCTAATCGAAGTGTGCGTCTCTCCCCCCCGACTTTCCCAACAAAAATCCCGCCCCCTCTCAGAAAATAGCTACATAAAACTGACATCACTGAGCTATATGCGTTTAAAAGTAGGGCTATAGCCTGTTAAAATGGCACAAAGGCATTGCTCAGTTCAACGTGTTGGGAAATCGGGCATTTTGTCCCGCGTCAGCTTTTATTCAAAAGTTAATAACGCGCTCAACATTCAAAAGGTAAATAAGGATTTCCCCACTTTCATCTCTGCCTGCAGACTGAGCTCATGCATCATCCTCGCACCAGTTATTCAGCCAATAAAGTGGAGGCTAGATACTAGACCTATGTATTTCATAGAAAATTGTGTCTAGTAGCCTAGGCTACTATATAAATTACAAAGGTTTAATTGGCATCTTTATTTCAAACGAACCGACCGACTGCGACCCGAATATCATTAAAAATATTTTTGGATGACTCGTAACCGCGGATGACCGCAGGCACCCGCTCATTTTGGATCAACCCGCGCATCACTGGTTCTGACCTGTGTGCAAAATTTCAAGAGTTTTCGAGCACGTTAAGGCCCCCAAAAGTGCCCGAGATTTTGCACACAGCAGAGAAAGGGTTAAACTAAACTAGCCCCCCTCCTCACACACACACACATACACAGATCCCCCCTCCCCTCCCCACCCCACACAGACAGCCACACACACACAGAATAGCAGAGAGACAGAGAGAGACACAATTCACATTCAAACCACAATATCTGACTTTCTGTTGGTCGGAGCTAATGACTGTAAATTAGAAAGTTGTTCGGCTTGATAAGATCAAAACACACGCTGAGTTTTGTAACTGTAGGTAAAACTATAACTAAGTTATAACACACTTTATGCATCCTTTTTTAATCATAAATTTGTTTCCTCGCCACGGCCAAACCGTTCGAGATATCAAAAATCCGTCCGCAATTTAGCATCCTCCATGTCTTGACTTCATGCACACCGAGTTTCGTGGTCATCGGATGAATTCTCTGGGAGAAGTGTTTCAAATGCCAGAACATGCGTTTCCATACAGCCCATAATAGCCGACTTCCTGTTGGACTGGCGTAAAACTTAGAGCACGAAAGTTGTTCGGCCCGATGAGATCTATATGTGTACCGAGTTTCATATTATTACATGCAAGCGTGTTTGATATATGGACATGTTTTTGAATCCCATTCCAGGGGGCGCTGCCGAGCCCCCCTGCCACGCCCGGGTCCCAGCTTCAGCCTGGCCCTAATGGCCGCAGGTTCTGACATTTGTGCAAAGTTTCAAGAGTTTTTGAGCACGTTAAGGCCCCCAAAAGTGCCCAAAAGGTAGTAAAATAACAATAATAAAGAAGAAGAAGAATAATAAATATATATATATATATACATATATATATATATATATATATATATATATATATAAATATAGCTGCAAGCAGCGATTACGGGCCCAAGCCGGTGGCACCGCCACCCCGGTGCCTTTAGTTGCACTAAAGGCACCAGGAAGACGGTGCCACCGGCTTGGGCCCTCCATCGCTGCTTGCAGCTATATTTATATATATATATATATATGTATATATATATATATATATAAAAATCCGCCACCCCGGTGCCTTTAGGGTTCCTGTGCACAACGGGCAATAACGTAACTCCGCTTTGACTGTCGAGAAGAAGTCTGCTTTAGAGCTTGCATCAGTGTGGGTTCTGCAAAAGTGCGCATCGAGGGCACATATCAACCACAAAGTATGCGTGAGCACCCTTCTGAAACCTAAAATGAAAAATTAGACACCCTACAGTCTCATGGACTTAACGGACACATGAAATCAGCAGCCATTGTAAGTACACAACACCGAAAATCCCTATGAAGTGTGGTATATATATTCATTGAAATTACTGTACTTTAAAACACTTGTTTAAAAGAAAAAACACATGTATACATAGTATAAAACACTAGATGGCACAATATACCTATTTTTAATAGTCTTTCTGCCCCCCTCCCCACACACACAGAGACAGGGGGGCTGTCTGTGTGCCCTCCCTCCCCAGACAGACAGACAGACAGACAGACAGACACACACACACACACACACACACACACACACACACACACACACACACACACACACACACACACACACACACACACACACACACACACACACACACAGAGAATGGCAGGGGGAACTCTGTCAGAGAGAGACAAAACCACATTCAAACCAAAATATCTGACTTCCTGTTGGTCGGAGCTAATGACTGTAAATGAGAAAGTTGTCCGGATCGATAAGCACAATATACAGACCGAGTTTTGTGACTGTAGGTAAAAATAACCCCCCCACTTTAGTCAAAAGTATCTTGAAAGTAACACACTTCCTGCTGCCAGTTGGTGGCGCTATAACTTTGACTCACAATAGTCACATCCATGTGATCGCCCTCTTACAACAAACACACTGCTGAAGTTTCATCAAGATCAATAAATGTATGAAGACGTTATAACACATTGTGTTTTTCTTTTCTCGCCATAACTTCGTTTCCTCGCCACGCCCAAACCGTTCGAGATATCAAAAATCCGTCTGCAATTTAGCGTCCTCAATGTCTTTACTTCATGTTGACCGAGTTTGGTGGCGATAGGATAATTTTTCTTGGAGGAGTATATAAAATTCCAGGGGGATTCGTTTTTAAACAACCCATAATAGCCGACTTCCTGTTGGACTGGCGTAAAACTTAGAGCACGAAAGTTGTTCGGCCCGATGAGATCTATATGTGTACCGAGTTTCATACTAATTCATGCAATATTCAGTTTGATATATGGACCAAGTTTTCGGACCCCGTTAAAGGGGGCGCTGTTGAGCCCCCCTGCCACGCCCGGGTACCAGCTTCAGCCCGGCCCTGATGGCCGCAGGTTCTGACCTGTGTGCAAAGTTTCAAGAGTTTTCGAGCACGTTAAGGGCCCCAAAAGTGCCCGAGAAGTCCCACACAGCAGAGAAAGGGTTAAAATAAAGCCCCCCCCTCCTCTCTCACACACACAGACACTGAGAGAGACTGGCAAAATTCCCATCAAATCACATTCAAACCAAAATATCTGACTTCCTGTTGGTCGGAGCTAATGACTGTAAATTAGAAAGTTGTCCGGCTCGTGGAGATAAATATAGATACCGATTTTTGTTACTGTAGGTAAAACTAATACCCCATTTTTGACTAAAGGTGGCGCTACTGAGCCCCTTACCACGCCCGTTTCTGAAACTTTGCACAAGTGTACTAGGCAATAAATGTAAAGTGTCTGTCGAGTTTCATGCAATTTCAAGTATGCTAAGAGTCTCAAAAACTTTAAAAAAGAATATTAAAGTTTGATGCGTTGCCATGGCAACAGTATTTAAGATATCAATAATCCTTTCACAGGTCTACATCTGCCGTGTGTTTACATTATACAGATGAAGTTTGAAGCAAATCGGGTAAAAATAAGAGGGTGATTTCAAAGCATTTTGAAAGTGACACACTTCCTGCTGCCAGTTCAGGGTATCTGCACATTTTTTAAAGTCAAATTTAAGGCTTTTTAAGACTTTTTTTAAGACCTGAAGAAATAAAAATTAATACCGTACATTAGGGGTTTGCAATATTAACAAAAATATATCTCGATATTTTCAAAGTTTTGTTGATAATAATCAGATGATATTTTACTGATTTTGTACTAGTACCATGGCTGGTTTAGGCCTGTTGTTGACAGCAGACTCACAAAGATATTCATATTTAACATATTCTATCTATGCAGTGGTCAGTTCACAGTAGTGACTGAAATAAAAAAAAATATTAAGGGGCAATATTTGCCACTTTAAATTGATTTCCAGGGGCATTTTCACCTAAATATGGAAATTATTTCTAAACGTATTTAGAGGTATGCATTACCTTTTATGTCAAATTCTAACATTCAAATTAAATTCTATTAGAATAAGACCGTACCACTGTCAAATTAAATAATTAAATTAAAAACCATCCTTGCAGTGCAGAGGTGACACAGAAGCGGCATCCGAACTGGCATTACTATATTTACACTTAATTTGCAATTGCATAAATAAAGCTATTCAATATTTAAATATGAAATATTTTATAATTTTAACATTTTAATTAAAGGGTACTTTAAATATGCAACTAAACCCGCCAGTAGGTGGCAGTAAGTCACTGTCTTAAGCGAGTTGTTGGAGTCATATTCAACCGATTTGTTCAAACGGCCGATTCATTCATTGAATCAAATGATTCGTTCAAAACGCGGATTTCAGTTTTTAAAAAAAGAATCGCTGTCTGTTGGACTACAGTTTCATTATAAAATTCTCGTCGGCGAAATAAAGGGGGAAACAAACAATATTGACAATATAAAAAGTAACACACAATGTTAACTTTATTGTTAATTTAATTGTTGTATAAAATAAATAGCACATTTGCAATTGAGCAAAGGAAAACGGCACTCTTGCTCGTGATATTCTAATATAACAACATAATATAATATAAATATAATAAGACAAAAACTAATTTGGGGACATACTATAACTGCACTGACACATCACGCAGTGAAAGCAAGCATGAGAGACAAACTCGATGTCAGCTCGAACTCGCGGTGCCTCGTACGTAACGTTAGTTAAAACAATGATTACAATATCATCATAGTTCATAGACAATCCTAAGCACAAAGAATGAACTTACTATTGAACTGACATTTACTCGTTCTCTTATCCTCTCCTCTCGCGTGCAGGAGACAGACGCAGGCTACGCTGCCGTAAATGACGCGAATTGTCACGTGAACAAGCAAATCCACAAAGATAGAATAATAAAAATAATACGTACGCTAATTAGATAGTTTTCATTTGGAAAGCATTTAGATACGTCGTCAAAGTGTCATCTAAAATTTAAGACCTTTCATAGGTAAAAATAAGACTTTTCATAAGTAAAAATAAGACTTTAAGACTTTTTAAGGCCTTAAATTTTAAATATCGAATTTAAGACCTTTTAATACTTTTTAAGGATCCGCGGGGACCCTGCAGTTGGTGGCGCTATAAACTTTGACTCACAATAGTCACATCCATGTGATGGGCCTCTTACAGCGAACACACTGCTAAAGTTTAATCAAGATCAGTTAATGTATGAGGATGTTATAACACACTTCCTGTTTCCAATATTCGCCATAAATTTGTTTCCTCGCCACGGCCAAACCGTTCGAGATATCAAAAATCCCCTGGCAATTTATCATCCTCCATGTCTTGACTTCATGCACACCGACTTTCGTGGTGATTGGTTGAATTTTCTAGGAGGAGTATTTTAAATTCCATTGCATGTGTTTTTTAAACTACGCCAAATAGCCGACTTCCTGTTGGGCTGGGGTAAAAAGTCAGAGCACGAAGGATATATGAACCGATGAGATCTATAAGTGTACCGAGTTTCATATTATTCCACGCAAGCGTGTTTGATTTATGGACCAAGTTTTCGGACCCCGTTCCAGGGGGCGCTGTCGAGCCCCCCTGCCACGCCCGGGTACCAGCTTCAGTCCGGCTCTAATGGCCGCGGGTTCTGACATTTGTGCAAAGTTTCAAGAGTTTTTGAGCACGTTAAGGCCCCCAAAAGTGCCCAAAAGGTAGTAATATAATAATAATGAAGAATAATCCGAAGGAAAACAATAGGGCCTTCGCCTTTTCAAGGCTTGGGCCCTAATAATAATAATAAATAATAATCCTGAGAAAAACAATAGGGCCTTCGCCTTTTCAAGGCTTGGGCCCTAATAATACCTATTATTATTAATAATAAAAAAAATTAAGTCATCCTGTGGCCTCCTTGAAATGTTAACATTACTGGTAAATATTATGATTATTTAAAAAAAAAAAGTTAAATAGCGATATAAATAGACAATACATAAATATATAAAAATATTTCCCCCCCCCCCTGAAATAAGTATGCTCACATCGAGGTATTGTTTGACGATCTTCCTCTTCAGCTCGTAGGACAGCTCGTCATGAACCTCATCGCGGTGGAGGAAATCAATGGTCTGCCGTGGGCTGAAGTTGACCGACGACTTCCTGTTGACGGCTTTATCGTACACCTTGGCCGACTCTGAGGGAGAGTACTTCTGAATTTTGCTGTATTGGAAGAGAGCAGAATAAATACAGTATAATATATATAAAACACATAGCAATCATTATTTTAAGGAGTTGTTGAGGTGCATGATGGGTGTTTTGCTACCTGTCCGAGAAGCCGTAGAGGTTCTTAAGGTGTTGTTTGAGCACTAGCAGTAGCAGTATGCCCTGTGAAGCCCTAGCGAAGTCCAGGAGAGATGCTGCTTCATCGGGAGACGCTCCATGACAGCATCAGCATCCTCGAGGTCAGACTCAGAATCTGACTCCGACTGCTTGGCAACCTCTACGGGCCTTAGGCTTCCTAACTCTCTGCCCCTCCTCATCCTCCTCATAATCATCGCCATCCAATTCTTCATCTCCGCTGTTCCTTTCTCTCTCCTCGTTCTGCTCTCCCCCTTTCCTCCTCCGCACCGTTCTGCTGCTGCGGGGGCTGTGGCTGTGGTTGCGGATGTCGTCGCCGTCGTCGTCTCCTTTTCCGGCTCTTCCTGCCTGGGACCTTAATGAGAGGACTGGGACAAAAACAGCCCGTTTAGAAATCATGGTGGAATTTCTCTCACAACCATACACGATTCAAATATGTGAAAGTGTGTCATAACCAATGTGTTAAAGCTAGTGATAACAGTAACAACCTCTTATTTTACTTAGTGAAAAATTATCATGTACAACTAAATTGTTTTTGGAGCTAAAAACCTTGACAAAAATTATACAAGCATGTTACGCACTATAAAACAAACCATAAAACTAAAATAATAGTAATACTAATAATAATAACAATAATACAATAACAAGTATCAAATAAATACTATCATTGCAATAATACTAATGCACTGTAAAAATAAGGAATAATTTAATTTATATTATAGTTTTATGGCTGTCTTGATTTCTTTGCTTTCAAACATTGCGTTTTAAAATGCACATTATAAGTGATCCAAACTCAGAGCAGATGCGGAGATTACTGGTAAATAAAAAAATAGCCTTTAAGCCTTAAATATTTGTCGCTGCATGTTGCCAGTGGCTGGCGGTGAGATCTCTAGTGTGCGTTCCCAATACTAGTTAACTACTAACGTTCACGAATGGCCATGAATATGCCATGTTGTAAACAACTAATTGTTGTTGTTTTTTGAGACAAAAGACTAAATATAAATGGAATCAGAAAACAAAATGCTACATATTAAGATGAACGAGAAACAACGAGTGCTCTTTACCATCACAGCTATGCATCTGCATTGAAAGCGCAAGCAGTGCCGGCCTATCTGGGTTCACGAAACCATTCAGGCTTGGTGTGACTAAAATTAACTGTTCTATCTTGCCACCAACACTCCACTACAAGATGCAGTGATGGATCACATGCACTTCACTCCAATTGGCTTTCGTTCCTAAAAGGCAGTTAATTTGCATAAAGTTATTAGTGAACAGGGCTTTAATCTGAACTGAGCGCTCCGAGACACTGAAAACACTGGATCACAAGCTGTTTGCATGTTAATGAACAGTGTTGTGCTTCAGTCTGAAATCATATTTTACTCATACTTTATGTTGGCAAGTAGACATCCATATAAATATATAAAAAAATAAAATAAAAAAAAAAAACTGATAAGGGGACTTTAAGGAAGCATTTTGTATATTGTACAGCTTATTTGTTAGTTTACATAAACTTCTTTAAACAATCATAATTCTTTTTTTTTCAGGACTATTTTCCACTTTCTGAGCTTTAAAATTTCTTATATGCAACAGCGTTTTGCTACGTTCACACAGAGGCTGTGAGTTTGCACTGCCCCATCCTTCAAATCCAGTTTTTTGTAGAGCTGGATTACACACCGACACAGGCTCACAAAACAATCAGTGTTGAAATGTGCTGCACAAACTGTTAGACACAAGCACTTGAGCACGTTTACCCTCCTTAAATGTCTGCAGCAGGTTGCTGCCTGATACAGACAGGGTGATGTCTATATGATGCATGATGAACAGCGGCTCCTCCTGACTCTGATAGGGGAAGTAGGCCAGATTATCAGCGACGAACAACAGCATGCTCACCTCCATCTTCTGCTCAGAGAGAGAGAGAGAGAGAGAGAGAGAGAGAGAGAGAGACAGATGGAAAAGGTCAGTCTCAACATAACAACAAAGAGCCAACGACAGGGAGAGACAGACACACAAAGACTGCTAACCGAGCTGTCGTCGAAGAGATTGAGCAGAGCGATGAGGAACGCTCGCCGGTGTTGTCTGTTTGCACGGACCATGCTGTAGAGGTGGGAACATTGAGCAGAATTGGACTCGTCCTTACGGAAACCACGGATCACAGATCCTGATGATGCCCAGATGGCCTGCTGCACTTGGTACGACATCTTCATCCCTGCTACAGCTTTTCATCTGTAGATAAAACAAATAAATAAATAAACCAGCTATACATTAATCTAATTCTATCACATAAACATACATATATATACAATTTTATTATACTACTATACAAGATACAATAAAACCATTACAAGTTGTTTTAACCTAGATACTTCACAGTATATTGTGGTATCCCATGGTACATTCTTCCAATGTATTTGATTAATTGGTGAAGAGTAGGGATGGCCCGATACCGATACTTTCATTTTTTGTACTCGCCGATACCGTAACCGATACCTGTATTTTTATTTTCAATTAATTTAATTCATGCATTTGTCATTTTTAAATGTATTGGTAGAGAAACCAAAAGAATGTCAAATCATATTTGTTTATTTAATGTAAACTTAATTTGTTCATCAAATATATTTAATGCACTGCATATTCATTACTGTATAAATTAAATATAGATGGATCTTTTTGTAAAGTTACAAAAAAAGGTAGCCTATTTAGTCAAGAGTAAATCTTTTGTCTGGTTAACATTAAAACACAGCAGCAGATTAATTCAACTGCTGCCCCTTTAAGACCGAACGCACTTGAAAACCCATTTGAATTATACTGTCTACGTTCACTTGACATATAATATACTTTGTTTACTAGGATACTCGCCAAGACGGGCGTTTTTACATAGTTTTGTGTGAATTCATCCGTTCAAGCGCAATAGTGAAATAATTCCACTGTCTGAGGCGATGGTTTTCGGGGCGCGCGCTAGTTTGAAGTTCATGTAACTTCTTGACCTGCAAATGTCCTGTATTAAAGGAGAACTCCGGTCAATTTTAACATTGAGCTCAATTTTTAGTAAATTTGGAGTGCTGTCAATACAGAGAACAACGACAAAAATCGGTGTTGCCTACACTGTTTTATCCTATTTTTAAAATTTGCACCCTATTGACTTGAATGGGGCAAGTTTTAAACCTGCTTTTATCCTCTTAACATATTTGATGTGTCATACAAGTGCCCAGCCATGTTAGATGATAACTTCAGAGTGAACACGAGTGAATCTGACTGCAGTAGATGTGAAAGATATGAATAAAAATGATGTTATATCAGCCAGCGCAAATACCTGTATTTAGTTCCTGTTTTCGGTAGAAGTCCAAAGTAGTCGATTGTCGAGTTCACGCGCATGATCATAGCAACTAAACCTATGCGTGTGAACTCGACAATCGACTACTTTGGACTTCTACCGAAAACAGGAACTAAATACAGGTATTTGCGCTGGCTGATATAACATCATTTTTATTCATATCTTTCACATCTACTGCAGTCAGATTCACTCGTGTTCACTCTGAAGTTATCATCTAACATGGCTGGGCACTTGTAATGACACATCAAATATGTTAAGAGGATAAAAGCAGGTTTAAAACTTGCCCCATTCAAGTCAATAGGGTGCAAATTTTAAAATAGGATAAAACAGTGTAGGCAACACCGATTTTTGTCGTTGTTTTCTGTATTGACAGCACTCCAAATTTACTAAAAATTGAGCTCAATGTTAAAATTGACCGGAGTTCTCCTTTAATGTTGTTAAACATAAATAAGGTAACAGTTCATGTTTTACTTACATATACGATTTAGTTTTAATCCAAATATACGTGCCGAGTCCGACCGAGTGAACGATCAGCAATCCAGAGCATTCAACAGAAGTGCGCTCTCTCTCTCTCTCTCTCTCTCTCTCTCTGGTCAGTTAATGTTAATAATAAGCTACATGCCTCGTTTTACTTTCATTGCCATTGATATCCGACTGAACTACAAACTTTCCACTGACGTCTGATGCGCTCGACCAGCTCGCGCTTCGGTGCCGCGGCGCGCTCAATCCACTGCGCGTTTTTCTCTTATCAGCTCGCGCACCCCCACAGCTATATAGGCGTTACTATATATTTTTTTATATTTCACTAATATGATACATTTACTTCATAGACAGCCTTCTTTTTTTATCCCCATTATACTTTCTGTTGTCAGTGCTTCTTTGTCTGGACACAAACACTGTACACACGCTGCCTGGTATCGGTTGTTGGTATCGGGGGGCGTTTTTACGAGTACGAGTACATGAGCTCAGTATCGGGCCGATACCCGATACTGGTATCGGGCCATCCCTAGTGAAGAGTGAACTGAAATCCAGTTTATGAATATGACGCGTGTCAAGTGTGCAGATTGATGCTCACATGGATAAATCCAGTGTACTTCTTATCAATTTCCACCAGCTGCTGGTCCGCTTTGTTCCTCATGGTGGGCTCTGGGTCCGTCCCCATGGCGATCAGATATGGCACACACTGTGATTGGAAGGAGGAAGGAAAAGTGACAAGTCCATGTTAGTTGCACGTTCAACAGCCAAGGTTGTGACAGTGATGAGTAGGCCCACACCCAACCGACACCTATTTTTCTTTTCTTTTTTTACATTTCCTGTGTGGATTGTGGTGAAACAAAATCTGTGGAATGGCTTTAAATCCATTAAAATGTGTTAAATAGAATATTGAACTCTTAATGGTCACTGAAAGAATGACCAAATCAGTCAAATGTATTTATGGAAGAACATTTACATACATTGGGTCAGTAAGATTTTTTTTTTTTTTTTTGTGTGTGAAAGAAATTCAAACTTTTAACATTGCAATTTCATGCAATTTAATATTTAAGCTTGCTAATAACACAATTGCAAAATGGCAAGATTAAAGGGGTCATGACATGAGAAACCAAATTTGCCTTGATCTTTTGGTATATAAGAGGTCTTTGTACCATTAAAACGTCCTGCAAGTTTCATAGCTTAAGACGTCCTCCCCATTATAAACGAATCATTTATTTAATCAAGCTCTAAATACAGCTCGTTCTGGATCCATGGTAAGAAGTGACGTCACGGTACGAAGTGACGTACCAGCGTTTGCATATGACCGCCTCCAGCAGATGACAGCTACGCTTAAAGCGCAAGACAACTACGCTCATTTCGTATCGTTGTCGCGCCCCTGCGCGCCTCACAAGTGTTCAGTCGACGGACAGACAGCGAGAGTGGGTCTGTGTACAGGGAGATTACGACGCCGCAGATGTGCTGTTCCTGGCTGTGGACAAACTACATCTTTGAATACGCTGCGAAAGATCCAGTCGTCAGGGAAAAATGGATGCACTTTATTTTTTGCGGACGTCTCAGTCACGGCAGTGTTAGTTTAAAGCGTTTGTTCTATACATTTTAAGGATGTCTGTTTTGAGCTTTGCCAGAAAACTGTTGCTCAAAGATAAGTCCGTGCCGTCTATTCTGGGCTCAACATCGACGACGCAAACTGTAAGTAATGTATTTAAAACTTTAAACTACTTTTTAAATACGCTGAAAGATCCAGTCGTCAGGGAAAATGGATGCACTTTATTTTTTGCGGACGTCCCAGTCACGGCAGTGTTCTATACATTTAAGGATGACTGTTTTGAGGAAAAAATCCCAATATGATGCTTGGCTTTGCCAGAAAACTGTTGCTCAAAGATAAGTCCGTGCCGATTATTCTGGGCTCAATAACGACGACGCAAACTTACTTTTTACCATGGCTAATATAAACACATTTGTATAAGAGAATCTTGAAAATATGTCGCCTTTCTAGTAGGCCTACATGTAATAGAAAATTAAAAATGTTGCCTTTATCAATGCTGCATCTTCAAAGATGGCCTGTCTGTGCATGCATTTTTGTCCGTGGTACACCCTATCATGTCATTGGAATTAGTTAAATAATGTTAAACTGTTAGCAAATGAAGCTATAGGATAATTATGCAACAATAATCCGTTTTCAAGTGTCTCGGGTTAATTTTTTTTTATTAATTCAAAATAGTTTCACTTTCCATGTGGACACGGGCTGATCCAGTCTTCGTTGTTGTGGTGATGGTTCATTTTCCTCTGATTCTGGCTCAAACATAATAAGGTTTTATCATTGCAAGAGCCATCGCTTCGCATGCATCAGCCGCTATTAAACAGTTGCGCTGAATCCGCACAGGTTCTGGCTGGGGCGTTAATAATGGATGCATAGGCACTGACGTTAGCCAATCATAACAGTGGGCGTTAACACTGAACTCTTAAAGGGGAAACACCCCCAAAACAGACTGTTTGAATCAGAGGATGAGAAACAGGGTGGGAAAAGGTCATAAATCACTACATTTTAAAAGTTTTTTGTAAAAAAAACTATAGTAATACTATAATTGCACCTAAGGGAACATAATAATAAAATTTAAAAAAACATGTCATGACCCCTTTAAAAAAATGATAAAAATTGATAGTAAAGCCATTCATAATGCTGTTCTTTTGAACTTTGTTTATCAAACACAACATAAGATAACGCTGTCTTAGCAGCAAATCAGCATAACAGAATGATTTCAGTAATGATGCTGAAAATTCAGCTTTGATCACAGGAATGAATTACATTTTAAAATATATTCAAATAGAAAACTTGTTTTAGATTGAAATATTTCACAATATTAGTGTTTTTACTGAGCATTGGTGAGCATAAAAGACATTAATGCTGTGTTTATAGGTCTGTATTGAAGTACGAGGGTGTGTGTACCTGTACGGGGTGTATGAGTCCCTGGCTGAGGGTCAGAGCAATGACATTGAGGGCGAAGTGTCGTACGCTGGACTGCGTGTGGAAGAAAGACTCAAGCACCTGCTTCAAATAAAGCTGCATGATGGAACTGCTCATACCAGAGGAGATGTCCCCCATCTCTTTCAGATCTTCCTGTTTTGACATTTTCTGCCCTGAAAAAAGAAAAACACAAGCTTTCTTTAAGGGTGGAGTTTTAAAGAGCATTATGAAGTTTATCAATGCGAGTTCCTAGTTTGGTCCAGGTTTGTATAGATCCTTTTTGTGTCGAAGTCACAATTACGTCACGGCGTTAGCTGGAGGCAAAACAAAGAGAAAACTGGAGGCAGCCAATACAAACCAGCACAGATTCGGCTAAATAAGGATCTTAAAATGTCGTCTTGTTGTTGGGTGCCAGAATCAACGGAGTACAGGCTCCAATTTGAAACTATTGCATAATGTTTTTTCTAATCCATTGTGATTATTTGTGAATCATCTGTGATTGTATATACATTGTTGTGATTGATTGTGACTAGACTTTTTGAACAACCTGGTAAGAAAGAATAATCTAATACATAAAGTTAAAAAATGAATTTTCTGTATCTGGAATTTGTATATCTTGAAAATATTTACATTAGAGCCGGGACTTTAACGCGTTAATTAAGATTAATTAATTACACAAAAAATAACGCGTTAATTTTTAACGCATTTTAATCACACTTATTTTTGCACCGCGGAACGTTTCTCACTGGATGAGTTTAGGCGGACCGATTATACTGCAGCACCAATAGCGTTCATAACTTGATAACTTCAGACAACAACAAACCACAGTGAACATGAATAAAGAAGCTGACGAGACTGCTTTGGTTGGCCCCCCGTGGATGGGACATTTTGTTATAAAAAACGAACGGAAGGAAGCGTCGATAAGAGCATGGTTGTGTGCAAGCTATGCAACAAGGAATTCGGAACGGCTATTGCTACACTTAATGGCAAAAATCTGCTGGACTTGGTTGAACAAAAATAAACAATATTTTGTTGCTTAAGCTTATGTATTCAGTCATTATTCAATGGTATACTAAAAATCCATGTGAAAAAAATTAATTCTCACTGTCCTCAGGTCAAATATTTATATTCAATTAAAATGCGATTAATTAATTACAAAGCCTCTAATTAATTAGATTATTTTTTTTAATCGAGTCCCGGCCCTAATTTACATCTTTAAAATTGCACTGTAATGTCATTCTTTACATTTTCGTCTTCTGGCCTTGGCTCTGGCTAGGCAGAACTTCGGATCGTACCACACAAGTCTTGTACGTGACCATACAGCAAATAGTTATAGGCATCCAAAGATTTATACGCCCTCAGTTTCTCTACCAGGTAGGTGAAGATGTCAGACCACTGACCAAACCGAGGTTAATCGTTATTCCTGTCAGATCGTCCATCCATTGAGTGACCATGTACGGGTCGGCAAATCTGGTTCCGTCCGTTAAAGTTAACTTTTTCAAATAACAATCGCGGTCCTGGGACAGTGAGTGACCTTACATAATAACATAAAATCATATTTCGAATTTTCTCCAGTCATTGTTAAAAAAAAAAAGCTAACAAAACTTGCTAACTAGCGTTAGTGAAACGACCAAGGCAATCTTTTTGCCTCCACCTAAGCTCTGCAAAAAAAAAAAAAAAGTGTCCCAATGTTCACTAACTGAAAAGGGGTCTATATTGGATCTAGTTATGCTGTTAACCTCAAAATCATACAGGCAAATGTTGAGCCACAGCACTGCCCTATGAATGATCGCTTACACTCTCTGTCTGCCTCTTGCATCCGAGAGTCCTCCTCTTGGAGATACATCTGGAGGTTCTTCAACACCTGGATCTTGAGTGTGATGGAGCAGCGCTTATCAGACAGGAGCCCGTTATACAGAGACTTCACCTCTGGAACGAACATCTGGCTCGGGTGCATGATGAAAAGGAACCCTGCAGAATGCAAGAGAGAGCAAGGTTAAAAGGTTTATGTATTATTCAGTAATTAAAACATTGCTATGATGCAATACATAAAATTATTCTGACAAAAATTGGTTCTGCAACAAAAAGCTGAAAAAGTAAACAAGTGTGTTGTTACTGTAAACTAAAATTAAAGGGGCTATATGTAGAATTCAGACACTCTTGTTATGAGCAACACTAGTGGCCATTAAGTGAACTGCAGCCAGCAAGTTTTTAAATATAAAAATGCCAAAAACACGCAACAAAATTACTAAAACAAATTAAAATGACAACTGAAATAAATTCAAAATAATTACTAAAATGACCACCAAAAACACTGAATGTGTCATCTTACCCAACCCAATGATGGCTTTGCATTTGACTTCCTCATCCTCATGATTAGTGAAGTACAGTAACAATTCCAAAACCTTCTCCTTTATCACAACCTGTCAATAACAGTGCAAGATTCAAGGATTAATAACAGAAGTAATTGACTGTTTGAAACAAGCGATCTTGGGTTTTAAAAAAGCTAAATATTAGAGATGCACCGATTGATCGGCTGGTGACCGGAATTGGCCGATTTTCATGTGATTGGCCATGACCGGCGACCGGTGTGAAAGCACACTTTTGATGGACAATACAAATATGGTTTCACACAAAACAAATGCCCAAAATGTACATGTCTAATGTGTTTTTAACAAGAACTGGAGTAGGTCAGAAAAGAAAATGAAGACTCAAAATGTTACCCATTTAACCTAGTTTTTATTATTCAGTTTGGGTAAAAGTATTTGGTGTTTTATATTTAAAAAATTATTTGTGTGCTGTAAAGTGGTTAGAAAAAATTAAATCGGAATCGGCTAAAATTGGTATCGGCAGGTCAAACTCAATGAAAAATTGGAATCGGCCTAGAAAATTGTAATCAGTGCATCTTCTAATACAAATATTATTAATGTTTTAATTTTTTTATCTTAGAATGCACGTTTTATCTTAGAGTGCAGTTTAAAGGGAAAATTGTTGTGTTGTTAATGAGCTAAAGTTAAAGAGCAAACAACTATATGGCTACAGCTGCATGTAAACTACAACACGTGTATAATCATGTATAGTTACGTATGGTGAAAGGTTGCGATACCTTAGTGGTGCCCTTGAACTGCTCGTAGTCGAAGTCAAAGTGTCTGCAGAGAGCTCCCACAGTGAAGAGAGATCTGAGCAGGGCTGCTTTGGTGGCAGCCAGTGCCATGTTGTTCGTACCCTCCTGATGCTGTAACTTTAGCTTAGTCAGAGCCCCGTAATAACGGTTAAAACAGGCCCATACAAATTTGTAATTACGAGTCACTTTATTCACTATTGCACCCAAACAGCTCACACAGTACTGGACAACCTGTGCAAAAAAAAGAGAAAGAGAGATAGAACTTAGTGGTATGTGTAGAAATATGATACAAGATTATATTATTTGCAACTATACGTCATCAAATGAACAGACAAGCCAGTAGTTAATGCAATTTAATATTAATTAACCTTAGCAAGAGAGCATTTACACCACTACTTTAAAAAGGTACACATAAGACTAACGATTCTGTGCGATTTAAAAATAAATACATTTAAGTACCTCAAATGTTAATTCAGTTATATGATTTACATTTACAAGTTGGTGAGTGTACATCACTTACGGTCATGCCATATTTTAAGATGAGCTTCATCAGGTCTTCTTCAATGGTGGTCAGGAAGTTCTCACTGGGGTGATCCATCAGAGGAATTACCAGCTCCAGGATCTTCGCAACATTACAAATCACCATGAAGTCACTCTGAGACTGTGAAAATGACAAAAACAAATGCATTATGCATAAACACATAAATGAAAACCTTCTGACACGTGTACCTTGGCACAATATCACTAGGAATATACGGCCACTAGATGGCAGAATGACCTTAAATATTCACTGTAAAAAGTGGTGCTTAGCAGTTGCCGCTTACAGAGAGGAAGTGAGCACTTACACTGCACTTGGTGGTGAGGTAGGGCTGCATAGTCATGGCGTGCTTGACCATCAACTGCGCTCTGATCTTACTGAACAGATACAGCGTGGTGATGCATGCGACCAACCTCGTCGAGTTCACACTCTTATGCTCTGCACACAGACAGCACCACAAGAGCAAATTCACTTACTTTGGGGAAAAATTACACATTATTAAACTAGCAAGAACGAGTTCAAGATTACAAACAAACTGTAGGGCAAGTTCTTTCTATTGACTTGACAGATCATGACTGATCAACTGATTGTGAATTCAGGTGCATTACATTAGTGTATTAACTATTTATTCAATAATGTATTATTTAAACAAAAATTACATAAAATGCAACAAACCCTATTAAAAATAAACTCAAACTTAAAAAAAGCAACACGTAAAGATTTCTAGAAACACTTCCAAGTGGTTAAAATCAAAATTTACATTGTTTGTGAATCGATTAATTGACATTAAGCTTATGACGCCTACTGTATTATTTTGATTACACAAATTTAAGGCTTTTAAATTATCAACATGATCAAAAACTTTGCTGAAAAATCTGTTGCACACACTCTACTATGCCTTCTGTCACCTGATTGATAGTTTATACTTGTTTAGCAAGTAAAAGGCCTTTTAGTAGTAAAACTACAGAGGTTTGAGGAGAAAACAAATTTCAACGTACTTTTTGGCCATATAAATATCAGCAACAGCTCCAAATTGCATATTTTTGATCAACTAGGGACGGATGCCTAAACGGATGCCTTTTTCGTCCTCGAGTATAAGCTTCATATTCCCATTATATCATACTATATAAGGCATAAAAATGTTCAGATTTCCCAAGTACAGTAGTATGCGAGTACCTGCAAGTGCCTCTTCATATTTGAGGATGTGCTCCACAAGATTGTCAACTAACTGCACACATGCCTTCCTGGCTGGTTTATAGGAAGAATCCTCCTCTGACTTTAAAAGCTAGAGAAAACAAAACACAGAAAATTGAAGCGCTACAGGCCTCCAAACTAGAGGCGGGCAGATGGAAAAACAAAAACACTTACGTTCTGCAGGAGCTGCTCAAAACCAGTCATAGCCAGTGTCCTTACAGGCAGCGACCTGAGTCAAAGAAAAGAATAAGATCAGTTTCAGGATAAAGCACTATTTCAAAGAAAAGCCATTTTCACAATAGAGCTTTTGGTTCAGACACAAGTCCGTTTGACATTGATCTGATCGATTTGAGTGAAAGCTGCTTTATTAATTTCAGTGTGCACCAAACTTGAGTCCACTTGAAAACAAGGGTTAGGGTACAAATCCTATGAACGAATCAGTAAAGCGAGACTGATGCCCTGCAAAAAGAGTAGCGATTGCATTTCCTCGTTGCTGATGTCTCTGGAGAAATTGCCTTCAGAGAGCAGCTCACATTTTCTGCATATCTAGCAAAGCATCTGTTCCAGACAGATTGAAGCACCACTAGAACGTCTTATGTTTTGGTAATTGGTAGTAAAGCCAAAGAGATAAAAAAATGCCTGCTACAAGGACAAACAGCTGCCGGGGGTTCTCACACTGATGATGCAAAACATACTGTGATTTAGACCCAAATTATACAAGTGTAAAAAAAAAGAAAAAAAAGACACCTGCAGGGGCAGAGATGGAATCAAAGACCAAACAAATATATAAACAAACAAACACATACATACATATTTTATATAAAGTGTGAAAAAAAAGCCTAAGAGTGATATACTGACCACATCAGTGATGTTGAGAATCTTCCTATTCATTGTCTCTTTGTCATGGTTGGCTGTGGGTGTAAACCACAGCTTCTGGAATGTCTCATTCACTAGTTTCTGCAGGGAGGAAAAAAAAATTCAACTCAAACTAACAGGGCAAACATATCACAACAAAGTTCAGCACAGTGGTTTTCATGCGAAACAAAGCAGAGAACATGACTGCACCTTGATGCCCTCCTCGTCATTGACCCTGCGGATCATCTTCACGCACATCTCGGTGATCTTACTGAAGCTGGGCTGCTCTAAACAGATGTCTCTCAGAAATCTTGATCACCCTTTTCCTCACGCTGATACCAGTGTCCTGAAGAGACCGCAAACAAACACTTTAAATATCTCACAGATTACATGTACAATGACCAAAATAGCAGAAAACACCCCAGAATGTGCCCCAGACACAATAGCACATATTTTTAACATCAAGGGTTTAGGCTACAATTTACATGAATGAATAAAGGGAAAGTGCATATCTTAGGCCCTTCAATAGGTCACCATTAATTCTAACCAATTTTATTTACATTTTTGTTCTCACTAGTTCATTTTAAATGGTCCTGCAGTGTGCCAAAAGGATTTTAAAATTACAAATATTGGCTAGATTTATAAATTAATATTAGGTCATAAAAGCTGCATGCACAATAACAAAAATAAACAGTAAAATAATTAGAAACTATATATACACACACATACAGTTTTAGGGTCTGTACTTTTTTAAAATGATTTAATTACATAACTCCAGTCACATAATCCTTAAGAAATCATTATATAAGCTGATTTGCTGCTCAAGAAACAGCTGCTATTTTGGAACTGTGATATAATATTGATTGTTTGATAAATGGAAAGTAAACGGAAACAGCATTTATTTGCAATAGAAATCTTTAGCAACATTATAAATGTCTTTGACACTTTTGATCAATTTAATACATCCTTGCTAAATAAAAGTATTAACAGATTACCATTCAAAATGCCATTACCATTCAATATATATATATATCTTTTTTTTTTGTTTACACAAACATATACATAAGGTACTAGGTAGTGTCTTAAAATCATACCAATATCCTCTCGATGAGCATGTCGTAGTACTGCTCTGTCAGCTGAGGTCGACTCAACACAAACCGTCCCAGCAGCTCAACCGCTGCTTCCCTCACACTGGTGGAGTTATCCATCAACCGCCCATGAACACCGCGCTGCATATCAGACTACACAAGACAAACATACCAATTAAAAGATATGAATAGAATGAAAAGAAAGAAAAGAACAGAATAACCTAGTTTTGTGTTGCCAGTTTTAATAAAGTTGCATTCCTTACCCTGGCCAGTATACTGGGGTCAACTGCCACCACCTCAGAGAGACACTTCATGGCTTTGGTCCTGACAGCTATGGCACTCTCCCCTAAAACTCTCAGAATCTAGAAATAAAGACAATACAAAAATGAAACTGCACTCTATGCATTACCATATGCAGGCATTTAAACTGCTCCGCACACACACAGTAGTGCTGGGAAGCATGAATCGTTTTAGCAAATAAGTCACCACTCGAAGATGTTTATCCCTCTTTCGAAGAGATTAAATAGATTGGGTTAAAAGTTGTTTCCAACACAAAGTAACTTAAAAATACTTTACAAAAAAAGTAGTTATTTTGAATCTTTTGCTCTTTATCACAAGAGGCACATTAACGCTAGGTGGAAACTGATTACGTCTACATTTTAGAGCCATCTGCTCACCTGTGTCAGGTAGATGTCAAAGCTCTGAGAGAAGGGTCTGGTGGAGGCCAGATAGCGTACGATAAGGCAGGAGTCCTCATAGTCCACATTGTCTGAATTCATCCTGTCAAAAGATCCAATCATTATAATACAGTCTTGATCAAGACAGGATGGGTAACATAATTGAAGCACAAATTAATGTATGGTAATACCTGAGAGTAGTAAATTGATTGGGAATTGATTTAACGACAGAGTGAAGGAATTTCTTGCGGGTTTCGGCACGCTGCATGATGTCTCCGGTAGCCTGGAGCTCTTTAGCGTGATGCGTCCCCTCCGAGTCGTCGTCCTTTTGATTCTGACTCCTCATGGCCTTCTCAGTCTCTGTAGTGCAGTCTCTGAACCACTGAGCGATGTAAAATTTGCGTGCAAACTACAATACAAAATCAGATTAAGGAATGCTGACATAGAGGATTATGGGTAGAGAAAAAGGCAGAGAAAATGCATGTATCAAACAGTAGATAATTTACTATACAAACTAGATACAAACTATTCACTAGTGATAGATGCTATCAGTAAAATGCTAATTTTGTGCATGTCTCTTTTATTACAACTATTAATAATAATTATTATTATTATATATGAAACCAAACAAATTAATTATCTTACACTAAGCAAACAATCTCTTACATCTACCAAATTTTTACTATTTTTAAGCAGAAGCTACACTAGGATAAATCACTATAAAAAAGAAAAGAAAAAAGTAATGTCTAAACTTTTGACTAGTACTGTTATTTCTAGGTGTTATATTAACCACAGGCAACCTTGCTAGATGTTGACACCTGACCATAGAAAAACTCAAATCGGCTCAACACAACTCCACACAAATCACTGGGCATGAAAAACGTCTTAGTTGAACTCACAGAGAGGGCAGGGTCGGTTTCTGCATTCTCATCCATATAACCCAGCAGAGCTTTCTGCAGCCGCTGAGTCTCGTCTCCTTCTGTGCCCTAAAGACACATACAAGGAGCATTTAATAAATAAAAAAAACAGTGTAAAGTATAATGTTCATTAGATGTATTTTACAAGCACCAGCATGTGTAGTTTGAAGTAAGGTGTGTATACCTCTCTGACGATGCAGTCGATGGCTTTTTGGTCCATCCTGCTGGTGACTGAATCTTTCCTCAATCTGGCTGCTACGGTACCCAGATAATCCAGTGATGCCACCCGCAGTGCCATCTCTGTCTGCTTGTTACTGAATTGGTGCACCTAGGGACAGATTATGAAGGGTCAAGGGTCACTGAACAGGGTGTATACAGTAATAAACAAGTTAAATTTAAGACTTTTTAAGACTTTTTAATACCACATCTAAATAAAATTTAAGACCAAACTTATGATGGAAATACATATCAAAAGTGTAAATATACAGTAATCTTTCCAAGTAAACACACTGATGTTTGTTCAAAATGAACAGTATGGTAACATGACAATCAGTTGAGTTTAAGAACATTTAGAAATGTGTGTAATGCAAAAAGATAACACAAAAATGTCATTGCGGTCCAAAATTATATTTATTATTACAATATTTTCAGAACATTTAGGTTCCATGAACAAATGCTACAATCAAGTAAATGTGAATAAATGTGTGTGTGCGTGTATCAGGGTGTATACAGTAATAAACAAGTTAAATTTAAGACTTTTTTTGCCTTAACGTGAGTTTGGTGTTTTTTGCTTTGCACATGCGATTCCACCGCTCTGATCCCCATTGTCCCAAGTTGAAAATTCTTCCGACCAGTGTTGTTTTTGGCAGCCCTTTTAGTTTTAGTCTTAGTCTTTTTGACGAAAATGCTTTTTAGTTTTAGTCACATTTTAGTCACTTATAAACTTGATAGTTTTAGTCAAGTTTTAGTCGACGAAAACACAAAAAGGTTTTAGTCAATTTTAGTTTAAAAAAAAAAGAAAGAAAAAAAAGTAGGCTAGTCTTTAATAAATTAATTTAGGTTAAAAAGTATTGGAAATGGGCTTAGGTTTGATAGGTTTCAGCAAGTTGCAATTCATAAAACAACAGCTAACCTTAAAACCTTTGCATAATAAACTAGACTTTCTGAATAATTCGATTGGTTGGGTCCTTACCATAGACAGTATCCTTACATGCGCTTCGTGAGGCACACTAGCACACACACGCAAGGTCTCTCGCTCCCTTTCTCTGCTGTGCGCGCGCTACACATGCGCGCTCTTGCTCGCTCTATCTAGATTTCGAGAGATTCAGATTTGCGGGCAATTCTGAAATTATCGTACATTATGGGATTTTTTTCATTATTGATCGTACATCGTTCAACAACGATTAGAATGAGGCATTGCTGATACTTTTTTTTAGCTCAAAACAGACCGATTTCACGCAAAATAGGCAGAAATGACATGCATTGTGAACGTCAGACTTCTAATCATTTTCGTTCCATCTCGTCTCGTCAACGAAAACTCGAAAACGTCTCGTCATGTTTTAGTCACCTTAGAGCCATTTTTAGCTAGTCATCGTAACGTTATCGTCATAAAAAAAGGTGCGTCAACGAAATAATTGCGTTATCGTCATCGTGACGAAAACAACATTGCTTCCGACACACAACGCAGTATGCTTCGTAAGCATTTCCAGGTACTGACCTTAACCAAGAATACTCGTTCTTTTCAAGCCAATTTTTATTGAACTTGCATTTCCCCATGTTGCTAGCAATATTAGCTACCTACTGTATCAACCGTTGCTGTAGAGGCTACACTCGCTAACGTAATCAAAAGCTGAGCAGTACGCTCTGTTACTATGGTTACGTTCTGAACTAACCATAAACAATGCAGAGCATAGACTACCGGGAAGAAATATATTTGGCTGAAAAGATTTAACTGCATTTTCGCGGTGACATGAGAAAAAATATTTAAGACCCATCAAATCTGAAAATAAGACAAAATAATACTTTTTAAGGCCTTATTTTCAGGAAATGTAATATAAGACTTTTTAAGACTTTTTAAGGACCCGCGGCCACCCTGCTGAAGGAGAAAGAACCTTTGTATATGTTTTACTGAAAGCACTGTTGTGGTATTTTTTTTATGTATTTTTTATGTATATATTATGTTTGGCAAAAAATGCTACCTACAAACTTTCAAATAATATTAAATTTATTTTGTAACTATTTACTTTAACTATATTTGGTATGACAATCTCACAAATCATCCAAAGCTCCATCATAAACTCCTACAAGTTCATAAATATGCATGCAGTATCATGTTTAACAAAGATGGGGAAGTTAAATAAAACAATATTAAAATAAAAAATATATATATTTAAAATATTTTATAAATATAAAACATAATATTAAATTGTAAAATTCCATTACTATTATTATAAACAATATATTTTTAAATTATACATTTTGTAATTATTATATATATTTTTACTTATACTACTATAATTGGTATGACAATCTCACAAATCACACAAAGCTCCATCATAAACTCCTTAGGGTTCATAAATATTCATTAATTTCATGTTTAGCACGGATGGGGAAGTTAGAAAAAAATGGGCTATGATCTGTTCTTACCAGTAATCTACCCAGAAGGCTCAGCAGTAATTCAGAGGCGGGCCACTCGGGTTTGTTGACCGTAGACAGCAGGTCCTGCACAAAGTTCTCAAACAGCGGCCTGTAGTCTTCCTCACCCTGTTTACTGCCGCACCTGAGATGTAGTTACAACAGAAACACACGTTGAGTACCGCAAGAACCACATACATGCATATCACAAAGCAAAAATAGATAATGGAAAGGACGTTCTTACTTCTTGAGGAATACAGTGAGGAAGTTCTGAGCCGTCCCGTCTGGCTGTTTCATACGAGTTGGTGATAAACACATCATCGTCAACCTGAAAAATGGATTAATCCATATTGTTAACAGCTTGTAATCTACACCAGAGTTTATGGTGCTAGTAAAAATGCAAGACTAGTTTAAGAGGTGTTGGGTGAGTAACTAGTACCTTTCTGTGATCGTCTTCAGAGTCTTTGTCAGAGGGCAGATGGACCACGCACTGAATTAGTTGCAGGACCAGAGCACTAACCATCTGAATGTATATGGGCTCACCCTCTGCATCACTACTGTTCAACCTAAACACAGACAGAATCGACATGCAGGAAATGCTTGTTTATCACAGATCAGTTTAGGGAGAGCTGCAATATGAATAGAAGGGGTCGTATCAGTACCTGAAGTTCCTGAGACTGCGTTTGCTGGTGGGCAGTCTGGCCAAAGAGGTAAAGATCTCCTCTAAAATTAACTGTCTGGTGCTTCTCGTAACGAGAGAAGACCTGAGCCACAGAGAGAAACAACATGCCTCCATTAGTGTCAGGATTTGAGATAAAGATATAAAAAAACCTGAGAAGTGTGAACAAAGTAGGAATCAATTTACAATGCAAACATACTGGCCTTGAACAGGTAAATAATAAAGTTCTTGAAAGTGAAGTTTGTCGTTTCTGTGACATTAGTGTCACCTAGACGAACAAGTTCAAACAACCTTGCAAACATAGCTTTGATGGTTGCTTGTGAAGGCATGTCTCAACAGGTAAAAAGTAGGCTGCTTTTAACAAAAGGTACAACATATCAGGAATAATTTTAGCTGTGCTACTATGTCTCATGAGAAAGTAACAGAGAAGGCTAACACTCGGTCCTAGAGCGAACGCGAGCTCCTCGCTTATAAACCCATCCATGTAACGCATCAGCCATGGTCCCACACCGGCTAAACCCCTCTGGCTCCGCCTGCTACAGTAAGCCAAGCCCCAAACGCTCGCTATACGTTGAGCTGGAATTGTTTAAATCACAACATAAAAGTAATAGTATGACTTTAGTCGGGAAAAAAAAATCATGCAAAATAGTTTAATGGCTGGTAAGCCATATTTATTTCCCAATTTTCTTAAATGTTGAGAAATGTATTTAATGCATGATAGACCGAATGCACAGGGTTTTGCTGCTAATCAAAGAAAACATACCGCCGTCACCAGCTTTATGGCACAGAGCTGCAGCTCACTGACATTCTCCACAAAGAAAGGAGTGATGCCCATTGAGGAGACCTGCAGAAAAACAAAAACATTTTTAAAATCATAGAGTGATGCAACATGTAATAAATGGCAAGAATTTAGAGAGTATACACAAGTACACGGCAACCGATCAGTTAATACCTGCAATATTGTTGTATCAGTCATTAGCTGAATTTCCAGCAGCTCTGAGATGTTGCTAACCACGTCACACACTTTGTTATAGAGCATGACGATGACTCTCTGCTTGGCGGTGGAACACTTGGCTCGCTTTGCTCTGGAGCTGAGCAAGGAACCTGAAACCACACATCATTCATAACACATGAAGATGCTATTTAGTAGTTCATTTACAAATACAAACACATTTAATATGATTTATTACAACAATAGCAGTAAATACCAATGGAAAATATCTTGGATGATCTTTTTTAAATTGTATTTGTGATTATTTTTTATAATTAAGATGTCAAACAATTAATGCAACATACTGTCTTTTTTTTACTTGGAGGGTACCACCAAAGACTTTAATATATAAAAAGATGGTGCACTCATAATATTTATGAATAGGAGAAAGTGCAATGCGCAATATGGCAAAATAAGTCCCGCCCTTCTAAATAAAAAAGCCAATCACTGATTGATACGGTTATTGTGTCACTGCAGCTGCCGAAGCTCCGGTTGCTATAGAAAAAGTCATTGTTCTGAGACATGCGCTTATGATGTGCACTGGCTTGGCTAGCCTGAAAAATAAACGCTATTTAAAGGTATAGCGGAGGATCTTTCCTAATTTTAGAAAAGACCCGCCCTCTCCAATTTAAAAAAAAAAAATGCACATGCGCAACACTATCTGCTCCCGAGAGGGAACGCCTATTAAACGGCTAGCATCGCTAATCAGCTTACATTAACTTTTACTAGCAGTGATTTTAAATGGATTTCTCCAAATAGCATGACAAACTTTACCTGTCTAGTAGAATCTTCGCGACTGTGGCATCAGTGGGAAGCCCAACCTGTGCTTCAAGCGCACGCCAGCGTGTGAAATATTCACCCAAAATCACTCTGGTCTTGTTTCTATATTCTGCAGCCTTTCTCTTCTTATCATACATTTCGTATAAATTTTTTCTCTTTCGACCCTCAGCCATTTTCAAAGGAATGGCTGAAACCGTAACTTATCACACATAATACACCTGAAAGTGCGCATGCGCAGAAAGCGAAAACATAGGGACGAGCACGTACGACGGCCTTACGTAAAATATCACCAGAATGAATTGACACTTAGGTGGACCAATAGTATAGACTACCCACCCGGAAAAAGAAAATCCTCCGCTATACCTTTTAAGCAATAATAAAAACATTTATGGGACAGTTCATGTCAGATTTTGTAGCCGATTTAAAATATGCTATTTAATTTTGAGTTCGGCAAGCGGTTTTTAAGATTTCAGGATTCCCCCAATCAAGTACATAGGTCTTGGATGCCCGAAGGTGTTGCAAATATGTCTGCCGAGTGAACAGACTTTCCCTTAAAAAAGGACTTTTAAATACATTTTTCAACCAATTCATTCAGGCGAATAGTGAATAAGTTTAGAGCAAATTTTTTTTGATTATTGTAAATCTGTACCATTTAGACATCAGACTTGGTGTGAACAGGCCTCCAGCAGAAGTTAATTGTCTCACCTCCTTTAGGGTTGACTCTGTAGACTGGATCATACTGCGGGTAAAGAGTGTTCTGCAGGTGGAACTTAGTGTACTGCAGAACTCTCTCGATCACCATCCTCAATGTACACGGCTTTGGGCATGTGAGATGATGTCATGATATTCAGTGCTGTCAGACACGCATCCGCTGATTTGGTCACACGCTCCATAATGAGATCCCGCCAGAGACGCTCCTCGTCCTCTCCCTCATTATCCTGATGAAGAGCAGAGGAGACAAGAGTGAGCAGTGGATTAAAAGGCATCATTTAAAGTATGAAAGTGTCACTCAAGAGACAAATATGAATAAAGGAACAAAGTGCTGTTTACAAGGTTCATGAGTGTAGAAAGACTGGCTCCATCCAGAATGTTCTTCTCCAGGATGTTCAACAGTCTCACCAGTTTATCAGAAGGAATCTGGGCATTAGAAAAAAAAAAAAAAAAGAAAAAAAAAAAGAATATGAGGTATACAGCTAAAATTGACATGTTACAAACAACAGGAAATGTATTGCTTTTTTAGCATTTAGCATATTTCTGTGTACTAAATAAATATATTCTACACGATCTTTAGTCTTCACAAGATTTGGTTAAGAGAGAAGATGGAAAATGGTCATAAAATACAGTTCAGTATCACTCTGTGTTGTGTTTGTTTAATTTTTCTGTTTAGAAAATAACTGAGCCTTTAAATCTCCTTCGTAAAAGCTGAGGCATAAATAGTCCTCACTTTAGATGAGCTCACTAAAATAGTTAACTGACAACTACTACATGTTTTATAACTACCTGAATTAATCATGAATTACAGCATTTATTAACACACTGAGTACCTATTACTACACGTCTACATAATAAGATGTATAAATGTACATTTAAATACTTTATTAATCATTTACTTACACGTTCTAAATGATCTTATGGACAACTACTAAATAACTGGTTTGTAAATAATGTAATACATATTTTTTAAATGAAAAATTGATCATTAATGAAGTATGAAAATGCAATTATTAAACATTATAATATGCTTATAAATCAGTCAGTCAGTCATATTTATTTATAGAGCACATTTAAAAACAACAGCTGTTGGCCAAAGTGTTGTACAAAGTGTAAACAAGTATCCTAATGAGTAAACATTAAACCACAGATAAACAATGCACAATAAATCAAGAATAAAGCATTTATAGCTGTAATTTTAAACACTTATTAATTAATTTTAATACTTTATAAATTATGAAATATTTACTTATGCTTAACTAATGATTCATAGCATGCAGTTATTATAAAGTGTTACCACTAGAGGATATAATGCAACTAAGAGCAGAAGAAGACAAAATCCCTATTTAAAAGTCCCTATAAAAGGCTTGTCAGTTTTGGGGAAGGGACATTCTCATTTTACAAAACTATTCCACTTAAAACAAGACATCAATATTTTTGGTCCATTTTCCCAAGAGACAGTGTAAATTAAATGTTTTTAAAATGTTAGTGCATATCATATAGATGGCCTTTATAGATGCACTACTATACAGATTGCCCATAGACATGGGCTAGCCTAAACCCTACAAAACTTTGAGTAAAATTTCATGGGGTTTTTATTACCCCGCATAAAAGAGGTGATGTATCTCTTACCCTGCAGGTGATGCCCATGGCTTTTATCTTAGCAGATTCACTGCCCAGTTCATTTAGCTGCTGTTTCCCCAACAACAACTCCTGAGGGATCTCATCATCATCTGAGAACACAAAAACAACATGAAGAGATTACCTTACTCAAAAACTGAAAGAGTTATAGTTCAGAATCTACAACAACAAAACATATATATATAATTGACCCTACCCTGAAGAGTAAAGTCCACATCCTCAAGATTCTCAAAGATGTTGTCAATACTCAACGAGAACCTTTTAAAAGTGGACGAGTCCATCATTTCTGGGGGAAAGAATGGAAAATATCATGTGGGATTTAATGAGCTTCATTCTGACAGGGAAAATTCACAATTTTGAGGAAAGGGTGAAAGGTTTTACCTTCAGGTGTTAGCTTAGGCTCATATGCTTTCCTCTTCTTCTGCTTCTCTTTTGTCTTTAAACGTCTTGCAACTGAAATAATACAAATAGACAAATCAACCACTAATGGGGACCATTTCAGCACACTTCAGAAAAATCTCAAATAATATGATGACGCTGATAGCTTCACTCATTTTTGGAGCTGAGCTTTTAATTCATTATTAAATTCTAATGGAGACTGAATTGTTTTTCAGTAAATTGCTCAAAAGTGACAGTGAAGATAATGTACAATGTTATAAAAGTGTTTAATTTTAAATAAATGCTTTCTGTTCAAAGAACTCTGAAAAAGTATTTCAGTTTCAACAAAAATGTTTTCAACATTGGTAATAACAAATGTTGAGCAGCAAATCAGCATATTATAATGATTTCTCAAGGATTCATGTGAAATTCAGGTTTGATCACAGGAATAAATTACAGTTTAAAATATAAGAAAACAGTTATTTGAAATAGTATTATTTTCACAATATTGCTATTTTTACTGTATTTTTGATCAAATACATGCCGTCTCAGTGAGCATAAGAGAATGGACTTTATGCACAGCTGCACTACTTCCTGAACTTTAGCCAGCTCCTTTGTTTCCTGTCTGCCATTATTGGACAAACTGATTAATCCAGGTGTGTCTGATAATTGTTGTAGGTCAGGCACACCTGGATTAATCAGTTTGTCCAATAATGGCAGACGGGAAACAAAGGAGCTGGCTAAAGTTCAGGAAGTAGTGCAGCTGTGCATAAAGTCCATTGTCCAAAAAAAAAAAAAAAAACATTTTAAACCAACCTCAAAATTTTGAACGGTAGTGTTTATAATGCAACTAACGTGCAGATAAAGGCATTAATAAATTCTAATAGAGACTGGATTGTTTTCCTGCTAACCATCGCTAAGGCTGGGAGGAGGAGAATCTCATCAGACTCGTCGTATCGACTGCCTGAGCCTCTGCGTGCGTCGGAATTTCCTCTTCGATGTTCTCCTGAACTCCTCCGGTCTCGATCCTCAAACTCCCACGCTCTATCGCGCTCCTTCTTCTGACGTTTACGAGATGCTGGGGCAGAAAACAGTGGCAGATTTTTTTTTACTTGACTGAACAATTGCAGACCTGCCAACCTTGCATTGCATATGAGTTGGTCAAATAGTCTAAAATGAAGAAACCCTAGAAAACAGTGTAAAAAAAAAACAAAAAAAACATGTACACTGTGTGTACATTTAAAGTAAGCTACATAATTTATTATTTCAATATCCAAATATGATATTAAATCCCACAGAAAAAAATGGCTTCTATTTGTGACATGTCTTTGCATTTGAACATTGCACATTTTAAACAGTACAACGCATTAGCTGAATTAATGTTAGCCAATACAAACATATTTATAGAAAACAGTTGACAATGAATAGACAGGAGTCCAATAATAGCAAAACGAATCACTTATTATAAAAAGAATATCAAGTAGGCCTATAAGCAGTGTTGGGTAGTAGTTAACTACAAGTAGCGACGCTACTAACTTAACTACATTTTTCAGTAGCTTGGCAGTAGCTCAGTTGCTTTTTAAACAGTGTAGCTTTTCCAGTAGCTAACTACTTTTTGCAGCAAGTAGCGGTGTAGCGCGAGCAAAAGCTACATTGCGTTTTGTCGAACCTGCGCGATGCCAGGATATTCTTCTTTTAGAGTGACGTTCGCGAACGAACCGATTCTTTTGAACGGCTCATAAACATGAACGATGGGAGCCGAGTCGCGGCTGGAGGGGAGCCGTTCTTTCTGTCGTTCCTTTTTTTCCAGATGCACACAAATTAGCTCCTCCGCGAGACAGAACAGTTATAGGGGGAGGGGCGCACCCAGCGCAGGGGTGTTGTGTGATGATAGTTGTGTTCTATTTTATTTATTCTAATTTTATCTATAGTATATATTTAAAACTTTAAATATTTTTTGTTTTCTATCAAAATGTTCTTGTGTGGAAGTGTTTGTAGTAAAAGCTGTTTTGCACAGAAATTCATTGCAGCCGGCTTTGTTTTTGATGTTTATTTGTGAGTAGGTATGAATAACATAGTCAACGTAGCTTTACACATACACACACTTTGGTAAATCCAAAATAGTGATGTCACTGTCTAAGCAGAGGGATGTTGTGCGACCCTATGGCCACACATGACAAATGAGGTAATAATCAATATTTCAGAATAATTCAAACTCAGATATTGGTGTGTGATATCTGAGTTTTAATTATTTGACTACAAATCTCACCTCATCATTCCTCCCAGTGATTATTTCCAGGCTAAACTGAGATGTCCCCAAGCTGGCTTCTTAAAACTGACAACTGGTAAATATTTAAAAAGAGCCAAAAACAGATCGCCAAGATCCGGATCCCCTCAAAGAGCCATTTTTTGCCATTACCCCGCCACCTGTTGTTTAATCAGTTCACTGTACAGAAGTGGGTTGACACACCCATATTATCCATGATGGAGCAAGACGTGGCGGCAGATTTGAAGGATGGAGAAACAACTAATGTTAATTACCCATGGCCTTATTTGTCCAAGTTCATATTTGTTGCAATTTTGCACTTTTGACAAACAGTCTGATATATTTGAGTGTAGTGTGTAATAAAACAATACTCTTTGAAATCATAATTGTATTGCATTGTTTTAAAACACTGAATATTTTACTTAACTGAATAAGTGTCTGAGGAATGTTTTATTTATAATATACGTTGTTCAAAAAAATCAAAAGTAGTTTCAATGTAGCTAGCTACTTTTTGATAGTAACTTGTAGTGTAGCTAACTACTTTTCCAAAAGGGTAGCTTGACTGTAGTTTAACTACTTTAACTTACGAGTAGCTTGTAGCTTGTCAAACTACAGTTTCAGAGTAGCTTCCCCAACACTGCCTATAAGTTAGACGAATCCGACATTATATAATGAGGGCTGTGTTAACAGTAAAACGTCCGCCATTTAACGAATTTTAAAAACACGGATGGATAATACAAAATGCTTTCCGACATTTTGACAGAAAAAAACACAAGCAAGAAAATTTAAACAAGCCCGTCAATTTTCATTTTACAATTATCCTCTCTCTGTGTGTGCACGTGTTGTGAGAGCTCACGCAGCACTGATACAACGGCACTTTTAATCCATAAGTAACTAACGCGCAAGTTTTCATGCAAAATAAATATGTAACATAATTAGGTAGTTTGGTTATTATTAGCACAATAACATAACACGTGCAGGCTACGTTTCTCAACACTGAGAATTAATAAATAAACGCCCGTTTCTTCACAAATCACAGCACTTTCATAGTCCACTAGGCCATAGCGATTTCAAATTTATTATTTTTTGTTTAGCATTACTTGAGCATTTTATAATTTGCATGGCTAACGGAGTATTTTAAGATAATCCATGCGATCCCTCCCGTGTTATCATCGAATCCAGAGGATTAAGTTAACTCAATACAATATTTAAACTTTCCACATCCACCCCAGGCCGTTTACCTTCAGGAGACAGAAGTATCGTGACCACTGTATACTGACACTGTGCTCGCTTATGAAATCAAATCAGACATGTGCGATCATCCGCCCGCGCGAGTGGAAGGGGGATCGAGCGGGATTCTTATTGGTGTCGATTTTCAGTCTCTTTTTAATGATAGGCTTTACGCATCTGTCAATCATCCCCGCTTGCTATGTTATTTGGGGAATGAACCCAGCGCTATGATTGGTGGAACTCTTCTTCTTTTTGCTGTTGCTTGATTTGAGGACTGCGGTGCGCGTGCACAGAGGGCACCAGGTTTTTGCGAAGTTTAGTGACAAATCGTACCAGCGTACTTTGAGGTCAAAATGCGTGCCCGCTACGCAAAATGCGTACAGGTTGGCAGGTGTCTGCAATTGACTGATTATTTTGAATGATGAATTTCCATCCACACTCTAAAACAAATATTTTTTGAAGTTGTAAATAAAACACTTACCTTTAACAAAAAAATAACATTGAAGTCCATTTACTTAAAAAAAAAAAAAAAATGTAATGCGTGTTTATTGCTGTTTTTAAAAAACATTTCACTTGGAAATTGCTTGTTTCACAAATAATTAAATTCTACTAAAATAATAAATAAATAAAAAGTGCAATAATGAGGCATCAGTTTGCTTAAATGGGTGAAATTATTATTACATAGGGTCCGGGATGTGTCCAAAGCCAAATACTTTATTCGGATAGGAACGGATCATGAATAAGGCATTCTACGGAGCCCCTAAAGAGACATGCAGTTATTTAAATTGCAATTTTTTAATTGTTGCCGTGGGTTAAAGGTCGCTCCCTTTTTCCTGATTGAAAAAAAATATGAGACGCACAAAACTTTTGCATTCTCACACCATTACATAGATAGGTAATGATATTTTATATTATTTGCTGGGATCAGGGAGCCGCTATTAAAATCGCTTTTGAATGTGTTCTCTAATTCGCGATCACACGTTCTCTGTGTATAAGGAGTGGCGGGGGCTGAACGATATATCGTTATCGTATCTATATCTCGATATGAACTTTCAAGATATTACTATCGAAAAAAGCAACGATATCGACGATATAGATTCCCCCTCTCCGCGCTCGCCCTGCATACAACTCTGGCAGTCACAACAAACATCAGTTTTACGAGCGCCTTTGAATGCACAGCTAAAGCCAGCGCGCACACACTACCAGGGACGTGGGAACTATATTGTGAGAGGGGGGGGCGGCGTTTCCATGGTGACACGTCATTGCTTGTCACGTGACACACCGCAGCAGCAACAGCGCTGAATGAATGATGATCTGCTTTTATGACATTTTTCCTTTTTTATTCATAATATTCACAAATGTGTTAGCTATGGCATGAAATATCTGATATTCCGATTGTCAAATACATGCAAGTGGAAGTATATTGTTGTTTAAACACCTTTATAACGATCGCGTTAGTTGAGCTGTATGCGCGATGGGCGCCGCCGTGTTAGTTTGTGCCGCAGACGCAGTTCAGAGAATCGGATCTGTTGGATTTACAACCTCTGTTTACAACACGTGAATTCATCCACTTCTCCCGAAATACTTAAAAGTAAGTGGCTGGTGAACTGGGAATAGAATAGAGTAAACGCTGAAGTTACTTACACAATGTGTATCTGATATGAATAAAACGTGTCGAATTATAATAGAAAGGATTATTATTACCTCTTGACTTGTTCTTAAAAATAAAACTATACTTTCCACATTTTTTTGTATTATGATCTTTTTATTTTTCTGAGAAATGCTTGGTTTTCACCAAACCCCGTAGTCATATCGTATTGTATCGAGATATCTGGCATGAAAATCGAGATATGAAATTTTGTCCATATCGTTCAGCCCTACTGACCACATATTTTACCAGATAAGATATTTGTCAATGATGCTCAGGATCTGTTGCGCATCTCTCCTTGCACTCTTCACGTGATAAGTGAAATCTGACTCGTGCTGTATAAAACAGACACTTTCAGCGTCCGTTGTATAACTGAACTAAATGCTTTTTAATTCTATAAAAAAAAGCTTCACGACAGTGAGGGCGGTGCCGTGATGGACAAGTAATGTAATTGGCGTACGGCCGAAACCAGTGTGTAACAGACAACTGCAGAAAGACTATCCATGTCCTTTTAGTGGCTCTGTAGAATGTGTTATTCATTTATTTTGAATAGGAGATAGATAGTGGAGGAAATTCAGTCAACAAGTGTCCAGCATGCACGTGAACTATCAATATGGTTCAAAATGGTTCAATCTCAGGATGCACCTCATTACCTTAGTTAAGAGAATGTTCAGTATTGTGAAGCATTGTATCTTGATTTGGTATTCCTCTTTGTGCGGTGATCATTGCAGTGGTGGAAAGCAGTGCAACTCACCGAAATCCTCGTCCTCTGAGCTGTCCTCCGCATATTTAGGCTTCTCGTTAACAGTGCTGCGTTTGCGCTTGTTCATCTTCACCCTCTCACACAGGGGCATGGTGGACTCGATCTCTGCCAGCAGCTCAGGAGGAAGATCCTTCAGCACGGACGGGTCTATTCCACCTGGGCACAAAGACTTACACTCAACTTACACTGAAATTAAGCATACATCATTTATCTTGTTTAACACGTTTATTTTGTCATCATTTGTAAACTCTCAGATTGAAGGACAATTCTCACAAAACTATTTTCTACACGCTTTTTTAAGGTACATTTTGGTGTCTTTCTAAAAAAGGACACTTGGAGACTCCAAAAGGACACCTAATCACCAAATGACATGAGTTCATCTAATTCATGAATTTATGCACACCAAAGAAAAAAAACATTACAGAATTCAGTGTACAGTATGTGTACAGTGCAAAACCAAAGAGCTTGTTTACATTTTAGACATGGCAAGTTGTGATACTGAGCAGAACCACATGGAGATGAAAAACAAAACAAAAAAACTAAACTAAACTGCCTTGACTGACTGTATAATATACTACAGCACACAAAACGGATCCATTCAGAATTACTAAACACAGCAACATACACAGGTCATGACAGATAAAATGTTTGTGGTAACAATGTACTGAATTAACTTAAATGTGTCTGCATAAATACAAATGCGATATCAGTGCATCGAGAGCGCAATTACACAGCTTGTTTTGCAAATCAATAATAACAGACTTGCACATGCTTACTGTACGACTCCTGTACATCACTGCAATTGTCTTTACCTTAAATACAAATCTCATCAATCACACTTTACTAGTAAGAAGCCGTTTGATTTATCCAGCCGAGAAACGTTGTTTGTGTCTCATCTGGCCATACAGCAGTGGGATGTTTTTAGTTACGATCTGTTCAGTCTGTATTTTACACAGTGCAATGTGTGAGGCCTCACGCTCTTCAAAGACAATCACAGGATATGTCAAAGCTTGTGTTTTAAAGCTAAACAGACATTGGAGGAATAATTTACTGAAAACTGTCCGCGAGTCACTGTTCTCTCTGCCATCTCTGATATAATAAGCCTGGTTTTATTTACATTAGCGCTGTTTTGGACTGATTGTTTGAATGCATTCACTTACTGGATTATTGGACTGAAAACTTTCCCGGAGTTAAGCGGCTTAAAATGATCGGATCACAAACATAGAAGTGAAATCGGGTTAAAGGGTTAGAATAGAAATTTCCACCAACCAAGGTTACAGGTGCTTGAGCCATCGTAGATGCTCAGTTTGATAAACTCCCGATTACTAAGATTATCTAACTGTGCGACGTAAATTAAGTTAATGATGCAATTTTGCATGCTTCATTCATATTTTTAAAGCGTGAAGGATATTGAATGCCTTAACATTGGCAGCCCTAATAGAAATATGTAGAAAAAACTAAATTGACAATAGCACATAGCAAAATTACTAAAACTGAAAATCTAAAAATAAAAGCTAATTCAAAATACAAAAAAAAAAAACACTAAAATAACACCGATCACGACAATCTTACCAACAGCAATTCAATAACAATAAAAACATCAGCTTTTACAAATGATTTAGTATTACTTTTAGAAATCTACATAACTAAATACAACGATTTATTTATTTAATAGTCCAACAATTAGTTTTTCATTTATGTATTCTGTATTTCTAACCCATCACACAACAAAGTCTGGCTATATAAATGAGATATTATTATTACTATTTGGTGACATCCACTTACAAGAGCCATTTCAAAGTGTTAAAAAAACAAAAACAAAGCGGGTAATGGTTCAGCTCTTACCAGCTGGAAAACCCAAGAAACATTGTGCATAACTGCCCTCACACAAGTAGCCAAGGAATATTTCTCCCTGTCTGGCTGTCCGTCCAATTCAAAAGGAAAAACCATCATGATGTTCTCAGAGTGGGAAAACGACAAACCGTCATTCAAACTGGAATGAGACAAACATAAAAGGAGTTCCCCTACCTTTCCCAGATCTCCCAGAGGAGAGTCTGTTCTTGCCGGACTTGGAGCCACGTGAGTCTCTCTCTCTCATGAGCCTCTGGACTTCATCTATGGATAGTTTCTGCAGAACGACCACAGGCTTGACGCTCTTCTTCACGTCCATCTCTGGTTCTAGTCTCTCCAGCCGCACACACGGCTGCTTCCAGCCTTCTGGAAGATCTCCGCCTCCGTGATCTCCCCGTTTACTGATTTTGGGAATGGTGAAGTTCTTAAGCGCTCCCGAACTGGTGTTTTCACCCAGCATGTATGGGGGAAGTTCGACCGGTTTACTCCCCGACTGAGCGGCTCGCTGCGTGTTGACGTCAGCGTGCCGACCTTCAGGTCTGTGTTTCTGCCGCGGGGTATCAGGCTGCTTGTCATCATGGCGATGCCGGTGTTCTGGAGCGTGGTCGTGCTTGTGTTTGACGGGCTTCGGGGTGACGCCCTCCTGCGGCTCCTGAGGCCAGCGCTGAGCCTCGCTGGCAGGGATAGGCATGCCCATGCACGCATCCTCCACTCTTCCCGCTTGCTCCAAACTCACTTGCAGGCCCGGGCGGCTGGCGCTGGTGCCCGCAGCACTGGCCTCTTGAGGGGCCAGCCTGTGCCCTGCGTTAGCCCCGCCTCCCCCACCTGGAGCCCCAGAGCCTGAACCAGCTGTACCAGCTGCGCCAGGTTCCTGTGGGTGGGAGTCCTGTTTAAAGTCTCGCTTCTTCAAAGGCTTATCTACAGAGAGAAAGAGACATGAATGAGACATTGAATCTCAAGTGTCCAGGTCATAGTTTACCCCCAAATTCTCCATTAAAAAAAAAAATAATTCCTATAAATATTTCTGTTATGGTTATTTTTATTAAGTAAATCTGAGATAATGTCAAAGTACAGCAAAGCCTTAATTTTTGCAAAATGCAATTTCTTCTTTCTTTCTATCGATTTTGTATTTGTGCATCTTTGCAGTTACTCAACCATTGCAAAGTTGTTGTTTAAATGAATGAATACTTATATTCAGCAAGGTCTGGTTCCCATTGACTTCCATAGTAGGGAAAAAATATACTATGGAAGTCAATGGGAACCAAAAACTGTCTGGTTACTGACATTCTTCTAAATATCTTCCTTTGTGTTCAGCAGAGGAAAGAAATTCATACAGGTTTGAAACAACTTAAGGGTGAGTATATGATGACAGAATTTTCACTTTAAAAGTGAACTAATCCTTTAAGAATTTTGACCGATTAATACTATGATTAAGAGTTAAACTAACAGTTAAAAGGTTTAAAAAGTAATTTTTAAACTAATTTAAGATATTTTAAAACATTAAAAAATAAGCTACCCATATAAAATAGCATAAAAAAAGGAGTATAAGTAGCATACAAGTCACATTTAATTATTACATTAAAAAATAATTTACAATACCGGTAAATAAAGCAGAAGGTTTACAAATATTATAATATAAACATAGCAAGGCTATTTTAGTTCACCTCACTCCACAACAAATCCTATGGAACTGTATTCAGAATAGAAAAATAATAAAAAATATAAGTAGCTATATAAACGTCAGGCCAAAAGTAAATTTAAAGGGGTGGTTGATTAGAATTTCACTTTTCTAACTTTAGTTAGTGTGTAATGTTGCTATGTGAGCATAACCAACATCTGCACAGTTACAACACTCAAAGGTCAAAGCAAAGGAAGATATTTGCTTTTAAAGAAATGTTTTTTTAAGGACTACAACAAACGGCTGGTAGGGACTAAACGACATCACTAACCCTAAAATTTACATAAACCAGTCCAAACCATAAACCAGATCATCAGTTCAACTTAGAGTTATAGAAATTCTACTTGATTTTAAAAAAAAAAACTGTACTGGTATCGGATCGGTATCGGATCTGAAATTTTTTTTATTGGTGCATCCCTAGTTTAATGTCAGAATTTATTCTGCGAATCTGTTTCCATCTCCCATTATCAGCATTAACTCTTTCGCAGAATCACTAGTTTCTGATGCGATACTTCAAAATGCGCATAAAAACAGGGTGGGAACTGGCTTTCATTCATAGTGCTTAGTAAAAAGATGCCATAAAGAAAAAATATATTTAAAATATACACATTATGTTGTTTCTACATTATTTTGGAGATTCAATGTGTAAAGTATTACAATATAAAAATATATAAAATTTAATCTTAACTTTAATGTTAGGTGCGATAAATCATGATTTATTACTAAGGGTGTCATGATTTCGATTTTAAATCGAAATCGACCAAAATTAAGTCACAATCTCAAACTTCGAATAAAAAAATGGAATCGTCGATGCTGCCACGCCCCTATGTCGCGTGTCGGTCGGCTTGTCAAGCGGAAAAAAACATGCGTGTTGAAGTGCTGTGAGTCGAGGGACTTTCACACAGGACGAGGAATGCACGGCGCTATGAAACCCATTCATTTCAATGGCTTGCGCCGCGCGAGGACGTTTTGTTGTTGCGTCGAGATGTTGCTGCCGGGCGCCGCGTGTACACTCATAGAAAATTATGTGTTTGAATTTTAAAGACGCGGACGCATAGATTTATCTGTTAAACCAACAGCTGTTTGTTTGTTTTGTTGTGAACTTGAATGTCATCTTCTGTGAAGAAGACTCCAGTTACAAAAGATAAACTAGATGGCAAGTTATTTTGCTTAAGTTTCCAATTGACTGAACTTGATACAAGTTATTGTTTCATTATGTTCTTAATAAATGTTTTAAATTTGACAATGTAGTGTGCGAACAAAGGTCAGATATTATGCAAGTCTGGTCTAAAAATGGCATAGCAACCTGTGCTTTAAAAAAAAAAAAAAAAAAAAAAAAAGAATCGAATCGTGACCTTAGAATCGAAAATGTAATCGAATCGAGGACTTGGAGAATCGCAACACCCCTATTAATTAAAGAAAAATTTGACTAGTCATTTTTTTTTATCGATTGACAGCACTAATTCAAATAGAAAACTAAAGAAAGTTGTAATGTAATAGCATTTCATAATATAAAGTTTTTTACACATTGATCAAACAAATGCAGCCTCGGAGAGCACTTGTTTCAAAGATGTGAACAACAGAGAATTGCTAAACTGTTTGTTCAGTAACCATATGCCATTTTTCAAGATTCCTATATCAGCACAAATATCAGTTTTGAAGACAACGTGTTTAATAATGATTAATGATCCTGCATCATACCTTTGTCCTGCACCTCTTTAGCGCTACGGTCCGTTTCCATGGCCGCTTCACTTTCCATCCTTTCTATTGCGGCAAGAGCCTCCACAAGTTCTCCTTCTGGGTCTGAGCCCGGGTACATTCCCCCAAGCTCCACCTCAACTGGCCTCGCCCGTGACTGCCTCAGGATCAGCTTAGTGTGAGTTAGTGTGTCTTTTCCCGGTGAGCCCACAATATCATACACCGCAGCCTTATCGGCAGTGTCCCGCTCTCCCTCATTAGGCTTCAGCCCGCGCTGCTTATCTGGGGAGCCCAGATGCATGTCTTGAGCTCCATCACATGGAGGGGTGTAAGGTGGAGATGACTGCAGTATATGAGACGTGAAACCCGTCCTTATCTGATCCTAACAGTTTACAGAGAAAAACACAATTAGAAGGGGTCACTTATCTTATACTGCATGTGACCACCAAAGGATTTAGTTAATCACAGTCATTTCTGACATGTAATAAATTCCCACAAAAAAGTAAGACAATTATTAATCCTAAAGTCAAAGCCCTAATGCTGCGTTCACACCAAACGCGAATAGAGCGCCTGGCTCGATTTCAATGTTAAGTCAATGTAAAGAAACGTTTACGCGCGTCTGGAGGTCCTGCGGCGCGAATGAGGCTTTTAGCGTGGCGTGACAGACGCAAATTCGCCTCATTCACGCGTCCAGTTCGCGCGAATGAGGCGAATTGAGCGTCTGGATCGATCATCTGGAGCGAGTGGTGCTTTGTGCAATCGCAGCATAAAACAGACAAATAATCATCAAAAATTTAAAACCGATCATCAATTATCCTAATCAAAATGATTTCTTAGACAATTAATCGTCAGCCACATTTCTTAACCATGACAGCCCTAGAACTTCTACCTTATTCTCTTGAACATTTCTCATGCCTCCTGGAATCATCGGACTTGCTACTGAACCTGTGGAAAAAACAGAATGATGTCTAAATGAGCCAGAAAACTGAGAAAGATCTCGATGCACGGAAGAGCTGATGTATAGGGCTGCCTATGTGTGTGTGTTTGTGCAGACCTTGCTGTAGGTGCTGGTGTTGACTGTAGGCTGGAGGGTGTGGGTACTGTCTGTAGCCAGTAGCAGGGCTCTGGGGGGCATATGGGCTGGGCACTGGGCTGCTCTGCTGAGGCAGAAACCGTCCACCAGAACCAGACTGTCCCGCCACAAAACGCCTATCAGAAGGAACAGGAGAGGACACTGTCAACAAAGAGACTACTAAACCTTATCGCCAACACGGAATTGTTAAAAAATAATTAACATCAATTATTTATTTTAAAAAGATAAAAATCTTCATATAAAGAAAGAAAAGTAAAGGGTAGCTAAATAAAATGAATGATTACCAAGCTGATAATATTTTATGTTTCAAAAAAATCTGATTGGGATTTTTTTCAGATAAAAAAATTGTGATTGCGAACTAAAATGTAATATAATAATAATAGTTATTATTGGTCAATTAAATACCTAAATCAGGGTTTTTTCCTGCCTCAAAACAAAGCGGAGGTGATACTTGTGCTGTGCCTTCAACTGGCTAAAGTAAACACTTTGAAAAATGAAAAATAGGAGGCTGAAATGTTCTGAATTTGGTTGTGCACTGTGTAGATGAAAACAGTGGCTTTAACACAATGTTTAATGACCTTATGTTATGTTTATGTTCAACTACACTGCAAAAGAGAGCTCCTTTTAGCTGTTGAACAGCTGCTTTTAACAAGCAACACATATTAGGTGTAATATTAATTAGATGGTTGAAGCATATTCTACAAAAATATAACATGTTGAACATTAAATTAATAAATACAACATAACAGCTAAAAGAGGCCCTTTTGCAGTGTAGTTGAACATTTTCATCATTCTGCATAATGGTTAAATTAATAATCCCGATTATTTTGCTCAAATTTATAATCAATTATAATAAATAGAAATTTATTTTTTACATTTCAATAGAATTGATGCACTTTCAGCTATTATCAGAAATCAAGAGAATGTCAACCCACATGCATGGTTTATTATGCCTCATCTAATTTCCTGATTTATTATAGGCTATTCATCATAAAGGCCTACTAGTAAAACTTGCAGCATGATGAAACAGTTTTCATTGGCTAAAACTAGACTAAAATGCCAGACATTTACTCTAATCAAACTTGACCAAACAAAAAAAGGACAAGGTTGACTAAATATGATAAAAACTAAAAAAGTACATTTGACAGGAATAAGACTAAATAAAAAAATAGCTGACAAAATGTACACTACTGTGAAGCAAGCGGCTCCGAGACACTGAAAACAACGAATCATGAGCTGCTCATGTGATGAACAGAGCCACACTTCACTCTGAAACACGGAGCACATTTATTTAAATCAATCACAGCCTTCACGATTTGATATTCGCACTAAGCAATATTGCGTTTTAGGATTAATTTTGATTCATCCTGCAGTCCTATGTTAAAGCAATGCTGACATTTATATTTGTTTTATCCAAATTTAATACCAAAATCAATTACACATTAAACATTGTAACACATGAAACATGCTGGCTATAATCGTAAACAACAACAGCAGTTGGTTAGTTGTGTACAACGAAAAGCAACGAGACGTGACAAATAGAAGCACAAGTTAGTCCTCCAGATGAAATTGAATGAGAAAGCAGGCTCACCCAGTGGGACTGTGGGACATAGAGGCCTGCTGGTAATTGGCAGAGGATGGGCTTTCCTGCATGGAGCCATGCGTGATTTTATACGGCGGTGCCATTGACTGCTGACTTATACCTGTGAAAAACAAGAATGTGAAAAATTGTCTGGTTGAGAAACAACAAGCAGAAAAGCAACTAACGACACAACTCGAGATGTTTACTAAAAGTTTAAATATGGCTAGCTTTTTTTTTCTTTCTGCTAAAATAGGAAAGAATGACATTAATCAGTCAATGGGTGCTTCTCAATTCTTATTTTTGCGTCCTCGTTTCCTTGAAGTCCATTTTTGAAGTCCAGCCTTCCCTCGAATCCTAAAGGGGGTGAAGCTGAGACGCGAGGGAAGGCTGCAAGGATAGAAGAGGAGGACGGAGGAATGGAAGGAAAGCTTATTTAACATTGATCACTCGAGAGTAACTTCACAGCATTATCAGCAGCGCTCAAGGATCTGCCCTCATGTTGTTTTAGTTTGGTTATTTAAGAAATTCATATAATAATAATAATAAGCAAGATACCCTGTTGAATATGTGAGATGTGTGGTTAATTAAACTGCAAAGGTAAAGTATAATTAAAATGATTGTGACCGATGTGAAGGGGGAGGAGAATGTGACGCACGTTTATATATTAAAAAAGGATACACCTCACGGTGCATTTTAGAGAATTGAGATGTCCTTCAAGATGGCTGAGCTCGATCGGTTTCCGGGTCATAGGATGGAGGACGGAGGAGCGAGGAAACGCGGAGGGATATTGAGAAGCACCCATTAAGTCATCACATGAAGTCACAGAACATAAACAGCATGTTTTTTAAAATAGATGAGTTTGCAAACATATTATAGATTTCGCACACAACATAATAGCATGGATTATTTTGTAATGCAGGTTTTGTAAAAAGGCTGTTAGTGAAGAATGGAGCAGTGGCAAGTACATTGGATGTGGAAACATTTATTTATATGCTTTTTATATACCGATTGTTTTAACACGCATGTGTGTATGAACTAATGGTTATGCTACAGACAGGGAACTACACTAACCTTTTCCACTGGTGGCACTTGCGCTACTAACTTTTTCAGTTACTGGCGCATAACATGATTTGGTCGCACAAATTATTAGGCTATAGTAAGCTGCATAGGCGTAATTGTATGGGGGGACAGGGGGACACGTCCCCCCCAATATTCAAAGAAGGACAATTTGTCCCCCCCAATATTTGATCATACTGTATGATGGATTATGCGGGCAATATCGATGTCCGAAAATATAAAATCCCGGCCGGTCTATTTCCCAAATCCATTCGACTGGCCTTACTTACAGATTTCGCGCTCCTAGCTCTTCTTCTGTTTGGTTTCTCCTAACTCACTGACGGTGCACGAGCTACTAAAGGTATAGGGAAAACATGACATGGATTTCAGGAGAAATAGGTTTTTGTTAATGTATAGTAGGCTACATGAACAAAAACCTATTTCTCCTGAAATCCATGTCATGTTTTTCCCTATACCTTTAGCTCGTGCACCGTCCGTGGAGTTAGGAAAACGAAAAAACCAAACAGAAGAAGAGCTAGGAGCGCGAAATCTGAAAGACATTTGGCACATATATCTGAATGGTAAATATACTGTAATTTGGCTGACATAATCCCTTAGATAACGATGAATTTCACTGGAATTTCGAATTGTAGAATTTATAAATTTCGTCTGTAATACTATACACATACAGCTTGTATGAATGGGAGGGACTATTGACAAGCTATAGCCGACAGCTAGCTAACGTAACTGCACGTTTTTTCTCTCGATACCATCGTATCATTGATTTTGATTAATATGCGCGACGAGGGAGAGAGAGAGCAAGCGCTCGGGTGAGTGCGCGCGCGCGGGCCGGGGCTCTCTCTCTCTCTCTCTGCCCTGTCAAGCGCCCTGTCAGATGTGTCAAGAATTTAATTGTGATGCAAAAATATTCTTCCTATTTATTTTTTTTAAATACAGCATTATGAAAATAGGACCTACTGTATGAGCCTACATTGGCCTACAAACTGTATTTATTTTATACAACGGTTAAATTAACATAAAGTTAACATTGTGGTGTTACTTTTTATACACAATATTGTTTGTTTCCCCCTTTATTTCGCCGACGAGAATTTCATAATGAAACTGTAGTCCATCAGACTGCGTATTTTTTTGTTTAACTGAATCCGCGTTTTGAAGGAATCATTTGATTCAATGAATGAATCGGCAAATCGGTTGAATAAATGACTCCAACAACTCGCTTATTAAGACAGTGACTTACTGCCACCTACTGGCGGGTTTAGTTTCATATTTAATGAATAGCTTTATTTATGCAATTGCAAATTAAGTGTAAATATAGTAATGCCAGTTCGGATGCCGCTCTGTGTCACCTCTGCACTGCAAGGATGGATTTTAATTTAATTATTTAATTTGACAGTGGTGCTGTGTTATTCTAATAGAATTTTATTTGAATGTTAGAATTTGACATAAAAGGTGATGGATACCTCTAATTACGTTTAGAAATAATTTCCATATTTAGGTGAAAATGTCCCTGGAAATCAATTTAAGGTGGCAAATATTGCCCCTTAATAAATATGTTAATGTTCTGTCAGTCACTCTGTAGACCACTGCATAGAATATGTTAAATATGAATATCTTCTTGAGTCTGCTGTCAACAATGCAAATGTAGATGTAAACAACAGGCCTAAACCAGCCAGGGTACCAGTACAAAATCAGTAAAATATCTAATGGTATTATCAACAAAACTTTGAAAATATAGAGATATATTTTTGTTAATATTGCACACCCCTAATAGTATTAATTTTGATTTCTTCAGTTCTTAAAAGCCTTAAATTTGACTTAAAAAAATGGGCAGATACCCTGATTAGTACATAACTGTTTTACTATCATTGCTCAAGACTTAATATTAGAAAATTGTTATCCTGTAACAGTAATTTAATAAAAATGTTTATAGCCACTATATGTTTATAGAATAATATAAGAGAGAGATCATGGCCGCTTTGTTGTCAATTCAGGCTTGTAATTGATGCCGATGCTGTAATCATTACAGGGTGAGTATACGTTGGTTTGACGATCCGATGTAATAAAATTCCTTTGTTATACAATTACAAACATTCGGACTCTGACGTTTATTTTATTTTGATTAGAAAAATGTGTGCATGCGCCAACACAAAAAGTCCCACAGCTGTCCCCCCCAATGTGTGATTGACAATTTCGCCCTTGGTAAGCTGCTCTGGATAATAATGAACAATAATGAAACTGTATTGCATACAGATGTGCTTTTTATTTTACCTGCCATCTTTATACCACATGCCGCCTTGTTTTCTTTAACATTGGTTGGGATAGATTTACTGCAATAGAAAATACAGTAGGCCTACACAATAATGTGCAAAATTAATTTATTTTGGATTCAACATGCTATGGTTGGCACAGATGGGGCAGACTCCTGAACTCTTAAAATTAATATAATCCATAAAATAATATAATAATAGATTTTCAGCAGCTATTGACTATTCGGTATTGAAGATTTTAAAAAAAAAAAACAATGCATGTCCACTTCACAATTAAGTGAAATTAATAAGCCACAAATAAGGCTATATTATAAGCTACATTGAACTTAATTATCAATTCAGATTCCTCACTTGCTCGGTTTGCTTGACGCCGAAATGCAGTGGGGAGTGCTGCTGCGTCACGGGATATGTACATGTCTATACATTTCGCCTGCTTCATACTGTGGTGAAGCTTCAATTTACATGAAGCTGCGTTGACGTGGACACTTATAATCGGATTGACGGCTCAATCGGACTATAAAAATCTTCATGTAAACACCTTAATCGATCGGATTGTGCTCGATCCGAATGCGATTTCGATCGGATTGAATGGGGTGGTTTATTCCTTTTGTAATGCGATCGAGAGACATGCTCAACTATATCGGATTGAAAACCGAAACTGAAAGGACTGCGCGTACAATGACGTATGACGCGCGGAACGAGCTGACAACGTCCCACTAATTGTTTGGATTCTCATCCACAGACGACTGGTTTTGGCCGCGGGGAGGGGCATTTTTACTGCGTGATAAATATAAGCGGCACGGCAAAACGGTTCAATGCTCATTGTCTCCAATCATGAACAAAGACGGATTAATATTACGTCTGCTGTTTAAAACAATTAAAGAACCAATGGAGGAGAATAGTTATGCGCGAACAGCGGGAAACGTGTGACATAAACGCGCACATCAACCCGATTTCTTTATAAGTCACGGGGCTGAAGCACTTTGTGTGTGAATGCTCAGCACGTTATAAATCGTATTCTTATAATACAAATTTCTGTTTTAATAAATGCTCATAGTAAATCATAGCATATTGCCTAAAACATAAGGTAGGTACAAAAATAATCAGTGTTACATTTGCGACCCATTTAAAATTAGGGTCGCAATGGCATTTCAAAAGGTCGCATATGCGACCATTTTGGTCGCAGTGTAGTTCCCTGTACAGAGAAGAATTAATTCGTTTTCTTCTCCGTTTCAAAATGTTTATTTTCTTAGTATAAAGGAACATCTCAAGGTCAAATAAAACACAATGCCTCTTTCAGTAGCCCTAATTGTAACCATCTTTTTGGAAGAGGAAAAGGGAGGCATAATCTCTTATCAGAAAGACACATTCTATAAGCAGACACACATATCATTACAAGCTTTGGTGGGAGTAACCAATCAGTTAGCATTGTTACAAAAGCAAACTCCGTACAGTATTGAACATAAAACTTATTTCTTCAGGTTGAACTGAATGCAAGTGCAATCTTTTAAAGGGGTCATGACATGGGTTTTTTTATTTTATTATTATGTTCTCTTAGGTGTAATATAGTATTACTATAGTTTTTTTTACAATTTTTTTTTTAAAATGTAGTGATTTATGACCTTTTCCCACCCTGTTTCTCATCCTCTGATTCAAACAGTCTGTTTGGGGGTGGTTTCCCCTTTAAGAGTTCAGTGTTAACGCCCACTGTTATGATTGGCTAACGTCAGTGCCTATGCATCAATTATTAACGCCCCCAGCCAGAACATTTGCGGATTTGGCGCAACTGTTTAGTAGCGGGTGATGCATGCGAAGCGATGGCTCTTGCAATGATAAAACTTTTTATGTTTGAGCCGGAATCAGATGAGGGAATCAGAGGAAAATGAACCATCACCACAACAACGAAGACTGGATCAGCCCGTGTCCACATGGAAAGTGAAACTATTTTGAATTAATAAAAAAATTGTAACCCGAGACACTTGAAAACGGATTATTGTTGCCTAATTATCCTATGCTTAATTTGCTAACAGTTTAACATTATTTAACTAATTTCAATGACATGATAGGGTGTACCACGGACAAAAATGCATGCACAGGCCATATTTGAAGATGCAGCATTGATAAAGGCAACATTTTTAATTTTCTATCACACTGTAGGCCTAACGTACTAGACAGGCGACATATTTTCAAGATTCTCTTATACAAATGTGTTTATATTAGCCAGTGATAAAAAGTAACGTTAAGTTTGCAACGTCGTTTTGAGCCCAGAATAGTCGGCACGGACTTATCTTTGAGCAACAGTTTTCTAGCAAAGCCAGCATCATATTGGGATTTTTCTCAAAACAGTCATCCTTATTATGTATAGAGCAAACACTTACATTAACACTGCAGTGACTGGGACGTCCACAAAAAATAAAGTGCATCCATTTTTCCCTGACGACTGGATCTTTCGCAGCGTATTCAAAGATGTTGTTTGTCCACAGCCAGGAACAGCACATCTGTGGCATCGTAATTTCCCTGTACACAGACCCACCGCGCTGTCCGTCGACTGAACACTTGTGAGGCGCGCGGCGCGCGGGCGCGACAATGATACGAAATGAGCGTAGTTGTCTTGCGCTTAAAGCGTAGTTGTCTTGTGCCTGGAGGCGGTCGTATGCAAACGCTGGTACGTCACTTCGTACCGTGACGTCACTTCTTACCATGGATCCAGAACGAGCTGTATTTAGAGCTTGATTAAATAAATGATTCGTTTATAATGGGGAGGACGTCTTAAGCTATGAAACTTGCAGGACGTTTTAATGGTACAAAGACCTCTTATATACCAAAAGATCAAGGCAAATTTGGTTTCTCATGTCATGACCCCTTTAACCTTGAGTAGATATCGGTCTGCCTGTGTGCTTAAAATGACTCTTACCCGCCTGGGCTGGATACTGGGGAGTGCTGGGTGAGGTCTTATTCCTGAAGATGGTCGGGTTTCTGGACAGCAAAAGCTGCAGCAGAACTGGAACATCTCACCTCCAAATCATCACTGCCCAGGTTGTCCTTCAGCTCTCTGTGGAAATCATATCAGATTTGACACACTCACAAACCACTAACAGAGTACATAGGGCCAGTGTTGGGGGTAATTTGACTTTTTTCAACTAACTAGTTAGGTATTGCATTGGACTGACAGCTTTCTAAATCAGGAGTAAGTGCAGAGAAATTGTGCCGTGTAAATAGGATGGATATTGTAGCTCTAGACCAGGGGTGGGCAACGTTGGTCCTGGAGAGCCAATGTCCTGCTGAGTTTAGTTCCAACCCTAATCAAACACACCTGAACCAGCTAATCAATGTCTAAATGTAATGATACATTATCAATGTATCATTAAGGCTACAATCAGGTGAGTTTTTTTCAGGGTTGGAGCTAAACTCTGCAGGACAGTGGCTCTCCAGGACCGATGGTCCCCACCCCTGCTCTAGACTAAAAGTGAAAATCCATTTACTCAACTCGCTGGCACAAAAACAGATTCAGTATTCCTCAAAAAGAAAATGAAAACTGAAATCAAACTCTGAATATTACACAAACCTGCACTAATAAAATATGATAATATACTTTATGCATTTAATCTCACTTTATTAAACATACAGACGTGAATTTGCACTTCCACTTGAGGCTTTTGGTGTGATAGGGCGTTACATTTGCCAAAAATATAACTTTTTTTTTATTAAAAACAAACAAGCAGGCCCAGCCCAGATGAGAAAAAGTAACGCAAGTGTAACAATGCATTACTTTCTATAAATAGTAACTAAGTAATGCATTTAGTTACTTATTATGCAAGTAATGCAATACTTTTAAAAGTAACGTTACCCAACATAGGGCCCTATGATTTCAAGTTTTAAAACAATCATATTTTAATTTAAACCGTAAACGTGTTGTGCAGCACTTTCTAGAATTTTATTTGATTACATTTTAAAAGATTAATTAAACTATTAGTTTAATGTATTCATTTGATTACCACCTTTTCTGATAAATTAAACAAATATAAATATATTTAATTGCTATTATATTAATTATTAAAGTTTTATAAATTCAACTGATTAGACATCCTATTGATTACTAATAAAATGTCATTAAACCATCAAATAGAATCCAATTTAATAAAATTAATTAAATAGAAAAATTTTAACTGAGAACACTGAACATTTTTCGGATAAATAAATTAGATTTCATAGGGCCCATGTACTGATAGATCTGCAAGTGCAGAGAGTTAATCCCAAAGTACTTCGGCTGTCCGCGTTTTGTGACTGTCCATGTGACGCAATTTTCTTCATCGTGAGGGTCTGCAGACATCCACGAGCGGTCCAATTTTTGTGACCACGCGGACGGTGCAGAAGGATGAAATTTGAGTCCACTAGGTGGCAATACACAGATATGATGGACTGTACAAGTCCGAGTGTGTAAAGAAAGATGCAAAACAGTAAACAAAGCAGCATATCCTTCTCCATCGTTTCTGTTTTGGTTCTTGTTCTAAATCTTACATGCAATGGCGGATACACCACTTTTCTTCTTCTATCGTTCCGATAGAAGTGCTGCCCTCTAACGTCTGGTAGAGTATAAAAAAACAATTGTACTACGCATGTCGAACATCCGCGCTCATCCGCTGCTGGGTATACTTTGAAGGCTGTGCGGACATGACCGTGTGTGATACAGAGAAAGTTAAGTATACCCAGGCCTTTAGACCGAAAGAGACAGAGGAGGCATGCAGGTGTGTGGTTTATGTACGCAGAAACTCACATGTGCTCCGAGGCGACCTGGCTGAGGCCACTGGCGAGCTGAGAAACCAGAGTTTCATCCCTGCAGCCCATCAGACGCCCCACTTCCTCAGCTACACGCCCGCTGTACAGCAGACTCTTAGTGGTGGTGCCCGGTAAAGGGGAGGGCAGGGGCAGCTGGTTCAACACTGTACACACAAACAGAGTGCAATAAGGCCATGTTTTTGTTATTATTACAAGAGCTTGCAGGGTAGAAATCTAACAGGCATCTAAAGTGCAGTCAGAGATGTTCTGATGGAATACACCCCTTTTACAGATTTACCTCCTATTGAGAAATATGCTAAAGCAAATTTTGGGCCACCCACACCCCTTACAGTTTGACCAAAATCACTACTTTAAAAAAAAAAAAAGGTTATGAGGTTTAACAGAGTTTGAGGAGGCAATGGAGTTAAAAGATTTGGTCACAGGCTCTTTTTAATACTTCTCATTGGTTAAATATTTGCAAAACCCATAGACAGACGTAAAGGGTGACAAATAGTAATGATTTATGTTTTAAAATATTTTTTTTATTTATAAAGCAATTGTCTTACATAGTTTTAGCATTAGAGTAAATAATAATAACAATCATTAAAAAATATATTTCTCCCCATTGTATTTGGGCACAATAATAATTAAATGAACATTTCAATTTAGTTTAATAATGTTACAAAATATTTTTTATTTCAAATACTGTTCTTTTGAACTTTCAATTTCATCAAGAATCATTCCAAAACATTCATGGTTTAAACAAAAATATTAAAGCAGTACATCCGTTTTCAACATTGCTAATAAGAAATGTTTTTTTAGCAGCAAATCAACATACTTTCTGAAGGATCATGTGATGCTGAAGACTGGAGAAATGATGCTGAAAATTCAGCTTTGCATCACAGGAGTAAATTATATTTTAAACTTTTATTCATATATAAAATGGTTATTTTAAATTGTAAGAACTTTCACAATATTAGTTACTGTTACTGTAATTTTTGATTAAATGCAGTTTCGGTGATTATAAGAGAGTTCTTCGAAAAATATTATACCCGAATATAAGAAGACCCTAAATATAAGACGACCCCCCCCCATTTTCCAGACTTATTTTTGGGACAAAAAGAGATTTTTGTGGAAAAAATCTGGTTTTCAACAGAAATAATTTTATTGAAACTTGCACTGATAATTCATTCTCTCTCTTCCATGACGCGCAGCTCTCGCTCGGCAGAGAGGAGCAGCGTTTTAATTCAGTTAAACACAGATATTATGTTGCTTCTCTGATTTTACATGCAAGTTTAGCCGAAATCACAGCACAGATATTGTTTTCATCTTATGTGTATTTGATTTCATCAGACGACGGCTCGATTATCAGGATTTTTGTGCAGATTAACATCTTGGAAGGGAAAGCTGGTTTTGTGTTAATGGGTCGCGTTTCAGTCACTATTTCATATTATTTCCGTTGTTCTTTCTCCCTTTCCCCCCGTGATTTTGTCTATATCGCAAATATAAGACGACCCCATTTTTCAGCCTATTTTTAGGACAAAAACCTTGTCTTATATTCGGGTATATATTTTTTTTTAATCTTACCAACCCCTTTTAACTTGGTAGTGTAATTTGTTTGTTTGTTAAGTAACAGCTTTATAAAAACAAAGCATTAGAGTCTCTCATTGCTAAATTATAAATGGATCATCCAGACAGTAAATTCTGATAAAAAAGAAATACCCAGTTTTATACAGAAGTTACACAAACAACTGACCACACACCAGTCCAATACAACAGTATGTTTGGCAACTGTAAACAACTAGATTGCTTTATCATACCCAATAAGAAAACCATAAAATTTACACCGTATTTTTTATTTTATTTTTTTACAGGAAACCTTCCCTTATTATGACCTCCAATGAACTCGCATGCACATTCTCTACATAATCTAGCAATAGAAGAACGCAAGAGCACAATATTGGAAGTAAAAATTCCTTTCATTCTCTCCATAGATATTGATTTAACGATAATGTACAAACTGTACAAGACAGACCCATCATAAACTCAAGCATGCAATAGTAAATGCTTCCACAGAATCCACAAGTGAAGTGTCTCATTTAATTTACTTGACTATATATATATATATATATATATATATATATATTATATATATATATATATATATATATATATATATATATATATATATATATCTCACCACAAATCTAGAAAAGTTGGGTCTGGACATTTTGAAAAGTGCAATAAAATCAAGAATCTGCGATTTGTTCATTCTTTTTCAACTTTATTTAACTGACAAAAGTACAAAGACAAGATATCCAATGTTTTCACTAACCAAAATTTTGATGGCTGCTACACACTCCAAAATATTTGGGACAGAGGCTAAATAAAAGTGAAAAGCTTATAGAATATCCAAGTTAAACAAGTTTGAAACAGTCCACAATTGATTTGGTAATAGGTGAGGGTGTTGTGATTGAGTGTAAAAAGAGCAGCTCAGTTTTTGCAAGCAAAGATGGGTCAGCGCTCATCACTTTGTGCCAAATATTATGAGAATGGTCAAACAATTCAAGTCACATTTCTCAATGCTAGATTGCAAAAAAGGTAATTTTACCACCTACCAAACATAATATTTTGAAAAAGATTCAGTGAATCCAGGGAAATCTCCGTACATGTACGGCAAGGCAGTATGTGCATGACCTATGAGCCCTCAGATGGCACTGCATGAGAAACCATCATGCTACGGTGTTAAATACAGCCACGTGTGCTTGGGAGTGCTTTGGAAAACCGTTGCCACTTCACAGTCACACAACGCAGTCTGTGACACTGCATCAAGAAATGCCACTTGAATCTCTGTTACGCAAGGAGAAAGCTATACATCTGTTCAATGCAGAGATGCCACTGAGATCTCTGGGCTCGAGCTCATCTCAGACGGTCTAAAAGACAGTGGAAATGTCTCAGCTTGTTTTGGGGAAAAATGTACATTGAGTTCTCAGTCCCAAAGACGAAAGGGACCATCCAGACTTTCATCAGTGACAGGTATAGTACAAAAGAAAACGGCATGGGTGACTTGCATGTGCGTGTGAGGTAACTCTGACGTGGAGGCATATATTGGGATTGTGGGACTGGGAAGCAAGACAATGCCAGACCTCATTCAGCATGTGCTACAACAGAGTGGTTTTGTAGACACTGTACCATAGAGTGGATGTGCTTGACTGATCTGCCTGCAGTCCAGATCTGTATGGCCCATAATGCCTGGTTCAGATTACACTATTTTAGCCCGATTTTGGCCCGATTCGTTTGACGCAGGGTGTTGTGGGGATTTGTGAACGTCAACAGGCGTCGGGACGCAAGATTCGATGGTTTCATCTTGTATAGTGTGTCATAGTGGGCGACAACCTACGTCTTCGATGCTTAACGACAAAAAAAACTAGCATGTTTGATTTTTATTCGGTCCTCCACGACGAGAGTGAGTGAGTGAGAGAGTGAGTGAGTAAGTGAATGAGTGTGTGTGTGCGCTAGTGAGTGAGCGAGAGTGTGTGTGTGTGTGTGTGTGTGTGTGTGTGTGTGTGAGTGAGTGAGTGAGTGAGTGAGTGAGTGAGTGAGTGAGTGAGTGAGTGCAGTGAGTGGAGTGCGCTAGTGAGTGAGTGTGTGAGTGTGCGCTAGTGAGTGAGTGTGTGAGTGTGCGCTAGTGAGTGAGTGATTGAGTGCGCTAGTGAGTGAGTGTGTGCGCTAGTGAGTGAGTGAGTGAGTGAGTGAGTGCGCTAGTGAGTGAGTGTGTGCGCTAGTGAGTGAGTGAGTGAGTGAGTGAGTGAGTGAGTGAGTGCACTAGTGAGTGAGTGAGTGAGTGAGTGTGTGCGCTAGTGAGTGAGCGAGAGTGTGTGTGTGTGCGCGCGTGTGAGAGTGAGTGCGCGTGTATGTGTGCCAGTGAATGTGTGTGTGTGTGTGAGACGGCACGCGATGGCTGGTCGGAAAGCAACGTGTAAGTCTGACATGTTTCTTGTCCACGACACGAATAATATTTAATTATTAAAGCCGTACATCGACTAACGTGACAGACAAAAAAAACGTGTAATCTGAAACGGCCATAATGAAAAGAAGATTCAAACAACAACAAACACAACCACAGACTGTTGAGCAGCTGTCTTGTATCAGGCGAAATTGGGCAAAAAATACACTTGCAAAACTGCATCATTTAGTATCCTCAATTCCCAAACTATTAAAAAAAAGAAGTGTAATTGAAAGGAAAGGTCATGCGTCACCGTGGTAAACATGCCTCTGTCCCAACTTTTTAGTAGTGTTGCAGCCATCATAATCAAAATTAGCTAAATACAAATAAGTTGTTCAGTGAAAACATTTTCTTTGTACTTTTGTCAGTGAAATACATTTGAAAGAAAATTAAGAATCACAGATTCTTGATTTTATTGCATTTTTCAAATTGCGTTAAGCTCACATTAACCAACAAGTTTATGTTAAATTTGAAAGGATAAGTGTCTGTGACCCAATAAAAATAACAAAATTTGTTTCCTAAGGGTTTAGTTTTACATGCGCAAACAGCAGCATGAACAAAACATGATAATTCACACATCGGCACACCACGCACCTGCAGCGCTTCTAAGTGAACGGGGAAAAACTAATAAAATCATCTATAAGGATTAAGTCCTAAATACGCAGAATATATTTCACTTAAGTAATTAAAAGATTAACAAAACGAAAGGAAAAATTGTGCGACAAGTATTAGCCTATATGCTGAGTTTCGGTTTATTCTTGTTTGTTTATTTTCTCCACAAACAAGGAAACCGAGACGGCAAAAATCACATCCTGTTTGTTTTCTTTATTTTACAAAAGCACAATGTTTTGTTTTCATTGTGAGTGTACACAAATGAAAGTAAACACAGTTTCTTCCGCTTTTATGTCAAAAAATTTCAAGTGATCGCGCAGACGCCTCACACGTGCACGCACACACACACACACACGCACACACACACACACACACACACAGCTCTTGCAAACTTGACATTGCAGCCTGTTCATTATCAGAATAAAAAACAGTCAAACCAAACATATAAAAAGTTACACTGCTCAACTTAAATAGTCCATAGTACAGTCTGTGCTGTTGAGCGTGACCACCGCCTCACTGTTATGCCAAGCACATTTCTGCACACGTGAAGGATGATGTTTTATGTGGATATTGGAGTGAAGTACAAAGCCTAGTTTACATAAATAATAGTTCAGCATCCAAATACATTGCAAATATAGAAACATTTGGATTTGTGCCGAATGAGAGAGGTAGGCTACGTGAGCCCAACACTGCTTTCTCTTTCAGTTTCACTTTAAATGTATTTACTTTGGCTTGACGTTTACATAGCTACTTTCATTTTTCATTCTTGTTCTGTTCTGAATAAAAGTTAAATTTAAAGGCAGGGCTCCATACTAACATTTGAGAGCAGTAACACCAGTGCCACTAAGCTATATACAGGTGAAACTCGAAAAGTTAGAATATGGTGCAAAAGTTCATTTATTTCAGTAATTAAACTTAAAAGGTTAAACTAATATATTATATAGACTCATTACATGCAAAGTGAGATATTTCAAGCATTTAGCTTATTTGTTATAATTTTGATGATTGTAGCTTACAGCTTATGAAAACCCCAAATTCAAGGTTTTCATATTAAGCTGTAAGCCATAATCATTAAAATTATAACAAAAAGGCTTTAAATATCTCACTTTGCATGTAATGAGTCTATATAATATATTAGTGTCACCTTTTAAGTTGAATTACTGAAATAAATGAACTTTTGCACGATATTCACATTTTTCGAGTTTCACCTGTAGATGGTGGCACCAGCACCTGATTTGGTAGCACTAAACTTTAATCATGAAGTTAATTTAATCATAAAATTACTATTCTTTTGCATCAATAAGAACAGTTACTAATAATATTATGTTTGTTTATTGGAAATTTGACAGTAAAACACTGAGCTTGAATTTAGATGCAGATAAAATTACCTTGTTATTAACAACAGTAAAACACAAAAACCTCATTTTTATAGGGAACATTTAAATATTCTACTCTGATTAAATGTACCATTGCTCTTTTATAGTGTCATACTGAACTGACAGACAGCTTCAGTGATTATAAAAGGAGCGTTCTTTACTTTTCTTCAAATTGTGACTGAATTACACAGAAGACTTGTTTTTCATATATTAGTGGAAATAGCATATAAGCCAATAAGCGCTCCTTCTGCCGCCATCTACTTGTCTTTTTTCAAATAAAAGTGTTTGTTTCCCATGAAGTTTTAGTTTTTATACATCTTTAAACTTTTAATTTTACCAATTATCAAATTGGATAATATTTAAAGCTTTTAAGTGCTGGAAAAAGTGTGAAGCACTTGAAAGCCATTGATAAGTGCTTGAATTTCACTCTTAAAAGGTTGTACGAACCCTTGGGGGGTACGAACCCCATTATGTAAAAACAATCGACTATTTCTGCCACAATACCATGGTTACAGTTAGCGTTGCTCCACTGCATATCGCAGCAATCGGCCAGCGAGTACCTGTACTGAGCTGGAGCTGCCATGTCTAGTATTGCTCCGAGCTAACAAACGAATAATAAAAGTGAAACGAAAACAGGCAAAGATTTGAGCCGAGCTGTGTGACCTGCATAGCTCAAATCAGTAGCATGGTTTCATTTCACTTTTGTTTTATTTGCCGTTTGATGTTTCTCATATGCAACATAAAGGCAGCTCTTATCAGTTGGGCAACGTGGTGGCGGCACCAGTGCGACCCTTTAACAAAATGTTGTCGCACCGGCAGGAAAAAAGGACGCAAAATGCAAACATTTGGAACAGGAACCCTGAAATGATTTATAGTTGAGTGAGGGGAAATCAAAAATAGCCTATAGCTTATGTTTATAATGTTTGTAAACGTTGTGTTTTATTTAGGCCTTTATTACAATAATGTAATAATAAAATGTGACTTATACACAAGTTGTCAGGGTTTTTTTCTCAAAAGCCTAATTTTTATGTGTAGCGTATTTTTTAACCATGCAGCAAACGTTTTTAAACCATTTAACCAATAGTATTAATCAGTAAAAATTATTTGTCGGTTAACCAGTTAATTATGAGCATCCCCAATAGACATAAAAAATAAAATAAAAACTTAAAATGTGAAGTAAGAAAAATAAAAATCACTAGTTTTATATTTTGACCATTTTTATTTCCCAATTACCTCATTTGCAATGCCTCATGGGATTAATTGTTCACTCACACATAAAATAATTAAAGTCCACAGACATTTGCGTTTTAAAGCAAAATATTGCAATGTTGTATGGTTCATCTTGCAGCTTGGCTCATGGCTTCCACACATTGTAGAATTGTTGTAAAATCCATACAAAAAAAAAATGAATGGGAAAAATAATTCTAGAACCAAATCCGATGTAAATGAGGGTGGTTACCATTGCGCTCAATAGGCCAGAGAAGTATGAGTAGTGTGATGCATGTACTTACAGTCAGTGAGACCAGCGATCCCAGCAAGGGTTGTGATGGGCACATGTGGCATGTCCCCATTCATACTGACGGCTGGGCGCAGAAGTCTTATGCACACAGAGTTCCACAGAGATATTTATACGCTGACCATCCCTCACATCTCACTCAATCCTACAAAAAGAAAGAGGGTTTGAGTCTCACTGACTTGAATAAAAGCAGCATAAATGATATACACTCATTTTAAAGCAGACACTATGCTTCCTGGCAGAACCAGTCCACTCAGACTTACAGTCTGTAACAGGTGCATTGATTTCTTTGTACACTAACTGCCATGTAGATGAGCATTATGTGAGACAGATAACATCTACAAACTGTGCAGACAGCCTGACGGACACACCCACTCTGGACTGACAAGAGGATGAACAGAGGACACACCCCTCAATTAGATATGCAAGCCCAACCCTGTCTCCCTATGGGACCAATGACAGCTGGGAGATTGACAGCACATAGTAAGCACAAAAGAGGAGTTGCTAAGAAGAAGCAGACCTCACATAATTTAACAAAAACACATTTGCACTCAAGCAAAACAATATACCACATCACTGCTCAGAAGACAACAAAGATGTGTGAATTTGTGTTTAAATGCATTTAACACTCAAAAAAACCTCTTCCATGTTATGATCAAAATGAGATGCTACAGACAGTATCCCAAAGAATGCATTTCCGCATCCGGGCTATTTATAATACATTAATATTCATGATTGAATAATTTGCATGTGAAACTGTATTGGGAAGGTAAACAATCCAGAGCTGATCTCTGACGGGCAGATTACAAATGCAAACGGGCATTTCTGTTGCACTGTCCCTTTAAATGCCAATACTTCACTTATTTATATTCATGAATACATTCCGATCGCTTGCATGCAGGTTTCATGACAACAACTCGGCAGCGATATGCACATAATGCATAATTTCATAATCAAACCTCTTGATGCTAGAAAATAAAACTGCACAATCAGAAACGATTTCAACGTCTAAAGCAATCGCATATTTATATTTCTCACCGAAAACAAGTGGAAAACGACTTTAAGCTTGCTTAAGTTCTGAATGCAATTATGTGCCTAATTTATATATTATGCTCTCAATCGTTGATGCGAGATGCTATTATAGGATGTGGCTGCTATTACAATGGAGTGAAGCATCACATCTGTACAAACAGGGTGACACAAAATGACCAAAAACACAGTGTTGACAAGTCGATTGTTGGGAGAGAGGAACCATTCATCCTCAAAGCCTTTCACTGACGTTTATTCAGCCGTAATGACTCAAAACATGACGATCATAGCGAAGTTATGAACACCAGAGATTGTAAATATTTACCATAACAAGCATTCAAGCCGTTCGTGGGTAAATGAGAGATGATTAGAGATGATTTTGACTATTAGCAAAGCGTTAGCTCGCGACTTAATAGATTCCTTGCAGATGCTCGCTAGTTAGCATTGCTGTTCTGATAGGTGGATTTATATATATATAAACTCGAGCCGCTTGTGTTCTTACTTATTTAAATAACAAATTTAGTTGTTTTATATACAATTTTCTGTCAATAGTGTAGTCATTTAGTCTTAACAAACGATAGCCTCTGCTAAGCTAAACACTCGCGAAGCTAGTTCGGCTACGCACATCTTTCTGTCTCCCTTCGCGAACAATAAAAATACTTTTTGCTTTTCTTCATTCTTTCCTAACGCTGTACGTCGCGCGACGAAACGCTTTCGTTCATCACAATGCACGTGGGATATTTGTATATGATCCGTTTGAGTTTCCTCACAAAAACACTCGCCCGTGTTTGTGTGTCGCGAGGCCTCCGCGAGCTCCCCAGAAGCCTCGGACTCTACGCACGAGCGCGACGCCGGGTCACGCGCTTCCCGCCACGGGGGCGCGCCGGAGGAGAACGACAGAGCCGTTCCGTCGAAAAAAAACAAAATGGAAATGTGTCTAAATGTGGTTAGGGAACGCGAATACGGACTTAGCAGAAATTCTGAGAGGGTTTCATATTTACCTTAGCTTGGGGTAACTTCAAAGAAGAAAAAATAAGGGGACTGTTGTTGGGATGAGAGCTTGGTTGTCGGTCTGTTGTAAGTCTCTGGCTCCCCCTCTCTGCTATAAAAAGATCAGCGCGGGCTAGCGGGGTTTGTTTAGCCGAGCCTGCTAACAACAAGTCAACTCTATCTTTATCTGGGGTGGGGGAGGTCAGGCTGTCTCTGATCACACTTAAAAAACATTTCATCACGGAGCAGAGTTTAATTCAGCTCCTTATTAACTAATCGTGTAAATGTTCGTAAAACACATTTTCTTACGTCTTTGTTTGACAACAAAAAGCCCCACAACTGATGCTTTGTCGTCAGCCAGAGGGAATGACCGGAAATACGAATAACGTGATTATTTTCCCGCAGACACACAGATGTGCCGTTGACGGTTTCAATTAGGCGCTAAACCACACACAACTCGGAGCATAAATAATTTAAGAATTTTTTAATTCTAATTTTTTTTTTAAATTATTTTACATCCACATCAGGGCATATTAATAGTGTTAATTACAATACACTTTATAATTAATTCACACATTAAATGTGAAGTATATTAATATTATTTATTATCTATCTATCTATCTATCTATCTATCTATCTATCTATCTATCTATCTATCCCTATTCTTATATTTATTATATATATATATATTTGTAAATGATGCCTCGAATGTCTCAATTAATAAATGGGATGACCTCATGCATTGCCTTCGAAAAGATTACCTAGTTTATGAAAATCAAACTTCACATATTTTGGTCCATCTGGAAAGTGTTTTTTGATTTTTTTTTATGATCTTGATGGTACTTATTTTAAGAAACTAATAGAAAGTGAGAGTGTTTAAGCAAATAAGCTATTATTGTACTTGTATATTGATATTTTTTATTACTATTATTATTATTTAGGTACTGTTTCTTTATCTATGAAAACCCAACTACTGTCTACATTTTTAAATGATGCTTGACAAATAAAAAAGAAACTACAATATATATTTCAGCAGCTGATGGATTTACTGGGTGAACCTTTAGCAGTCTTCAGTGTTGTAAACTTTTGGGGTTTATTATTGACCTTTGAGCCTTTCTGTAGTTTCACTGTTCACCACTGGATGGCGACTTCGTATAACGATTAAAGCTAGCGGGCACACCTGTAGTTTATTAACTACATTCTTTGGATTTATTGCTCTTTTGAAGTGAAATAATTCGGTGTAGCTATAGGAAATATATTTAGCTATAATATAATGGCTCCCATTAACCATTAAATGTCACGTGTATGCCAACGATAAGTCCAGAATGAAAACCTGTCCACCTGTGCATTTTTTCAAGAAAGCACTGTTCTTCTGATTGCATTAATTTAATTCAGTTTATTTTATTTTATGCTTACTTTGTCTTTCCCTTTTAACCATTTTGAATTTGTCTGTCTTTTTCTTTTTAGGTAGGCTATTCCTGCAGCTCTAGCAATGCCAATGTCATGGGTTCGATTCCCAGGGGATGCATAATGCATAAACTGGAGAAAAAACATGTTTTGCTTAGGATAAAAGCATGTGCAAAATGCATACATATGAATGTTTTACTTTATAAGGAACAATTGTTTGTTTTTTTCTCTTTCCTTACTATGTTTACCTTACCTTTTATACAAAATGTGTATATGAATAAACCTTCTTTGTCTTGATATTTTGTTATACATGCAGTGACATTCATACATTGTTTAGTGAGGCAGAAGTGTCCAAATACATGTTGGGGCCACTGTTTGTGCAATCTTTTGATAAAACACTAAGATTTTGTGTCACTAGGTTTTTTTTTATGTTCCGCAAAGAATCTCTCTCTCAGTGTAAAGTTCATTTTAACAATCTAAATAACCTTTTTCCACTATAAAGAACATTTTGTGGAATGGAAAGGTTCCACGAATGTTAAAGGTTCTTCATGGAACCACCGATGCCAATAAGGATCCTTTATTTTTAAGAGTGATAATATGTTCTGAGTAAAGCATGTAAAAATATACATGTAAAAAATAAAAATAAATAAACTTCTGGGGCAGGTAAAGACGGACATGATGAAATTGTGTCAACAAGGTCTTGATTTGCACATAGATCATATCACACATTCTTTCTCTAATTGCAGATATAGTAGAATAGTGAGGGATTGAGAGATGTCAAGGATGAGCCATTGTCAGCTGATAATGAATGTAATTCTGCAGAACTGGGTGGTGATACATTAGTGATAAAACCTTGCTATACTGTCATTGCAAAATATGTGAAAAAAAATTAATACAAGAGACAAAATAGGTAACATAAGAATCATTGACCTGTTAATGGCCCGTCCTGAGAAGAACACATGCAATGAGAGCAGTTAAGGCCAAAATGTTCCTTTTTTTTCCCATAGATTTCTTTATTTTGTACCGACTGAGAGTCATCTATAAAAGCCTTGAAATAAGATGATTACATCAGTTGAATGTAAAGTTTTTCCAAAAACATTCCACGAGTGACTCCACAGATTGCTGAAATCGTGTAACATGAAAACATTGTACTTTACTGTTGCTTCTGGACTCACTGCCTCACTTTCCAACTTAAGCTGCCAAAACATCCTGTGTGTTTCATAATAACCAGTTTAAAAATGTTTCACTTATTTCTTTTTTAGTATTACTCACACAGTTTCAAACTGAATGGATGTAATTCATTGCTTTTATTTTTTCCAGCCCAAGTAGAAGCAAAAACCTGCTTCCATAATGACATTCAGTTTCTCTGGAATTTACAAACCTGCATCTAGAAAACTATTAAAAACATCTCTAATAAAAATCAGATTTTTTACCAATCTAATCAGTTTACTCTACAATAAAACAGTTCAAAGAGTACCGTTGTGGACCACACGTGTCCATCTCTGCTTGTGCAATGGTCCTCAACACATTTGGATGTCTCTGACAAGCATATAAAAAGACTTGAGATGAATATCAGACTAGAGTCTGACTAAGTTACTAGTGTTTGTACAAAAAAACTCCAGTTCTCCGTAGATAAAACTCCTCAGGAAACAAGCAGTTACATTTTGGTCTCGCTGTCAGGGATCTTGGCATTCTCAGACTCGCTCTCCTGAGAGATGAGCTGATATGATTTCTTGGTCTCGTTCTCCTCCACGACGGAGTTACCGATCTCGGCGTCGATACAGCGCAGCTCGTGACGGGACAGGTGCTCCACTATGCCAGCACCGATGGAGTCGCCCAAAACATTAGTGGTGGTGCGCAGCCGATCTCTGAAATGGCAGAGGAAAACAAACCAGGTGGAATTATGCTGTGTTTGACCCACATTCACCAGAACATCTTATCAACGTCATCTCCTCTTGTCAATGCCGATTCATTCTCTGATTTACACATCTGGATCGCTTAAAGGAGAACTCCGGTCAATTTTAACATTGAGCTAATTTTTTTGTAAATTTGGAGTGCTGTCAATACAGAGAACAACGACAAAAATCAGTGTTGCCTACACTGTGTTATCCTCTTTTTAAAATTTGCACCCTATTGACTTGAATGGGGCAAATTTTAAACCTGCTTTTATTTCTCTTATCATCCTTGATGTGTCATTACAAGTGCCCAGCCATGTTGAGTGATTCCTTCAGAGTGAACACGGTGAATCTGACTGCATTAGATGTGAAAGATATGAATAAAAATGATGTTAATTCAACAAGCGCACAGACCTGTATTTACTTCCTGTTTTCGGTCGAAGTCCAAAGTAGTCGATTGTCGAGTTCACGCGCGTGATCATTGGTAACTAAACCTAGGCACTCAAAATTGACAAAAAAATTAGCTCAATGTTAAAATTGACCGGAGTTCTTCTTTAAAGTGTAACTGTTGCCAAAATTGAACCTAGGCTCTTTTTGTTTATCTACCCGAGTTAAACTTTCGTGTAAAAGCATAATTACAATGGAAACACCACTTTTAAGATTGACCGTATTTTCGTGCATGGGGCACTTCTATGATAGCATCAAAATCGCTGTTTTTAAAACACTAAGAAGACTCGACACAACATAAAACTGTGCTTGAAGTATCACCAGCGGCTCTACACATGAACTCGAGCATTGACTACATTGTTTGTGTACACAAAGTTTACTAAAAAGAAAGGTTTTGAACAACTTGTTCTTCGCGGCTGCCGGCATTTTATCAGTCAAATATAGTCGATCTATATCACTGAATCATTTCATTATTATATGAGGATCCTTTTTCAAATACAAGGTCAATATTGATTTTCACTAACGACAAAACAACAAATTATCCGTGAATTTATATGGAACTAAGCTTTAGGAGCTTTCCATCTTTACTCTCCTCCCTATTACGTTGCATTCGGAGATCGACTACTTTTGACTGACAAAATGCCAGCCACCGGAAACACTAACTGATAAAGTGAGTCGTACAAAACCTTTCTTTTTAGTAAACTTTGTGTACACAAACAATGTAGTCAATGCTCAAGTTCATGTGTATAGCCCCTGGTGATACTTCAAGCACAGTTTTATGTTGTGTCGAGCCTTCTTAGTGTTTTAAAAACAGCGATTTTGATGCTATCACAGAAGTGCCCCATGCACTCCCATTCAAAAGGCATTTTTACCTAAAACGAAAATACGGTCAATCTTAAAAGTGGCGTTTCCATTCTAAATATGCGTTTACACGAAAGTTTAACTCGGGAAGATAAACAAAACGAGCCTAGGTTCAATTTTGGCAACAGTTACACTTTAATGTTACTTGAGCCTTTGTTGTGTTGTTCTGAGGGCCTCATGCGGCCTCCGCTTAAGAAAAACAGTTCCTCCATCTTGTGTGGTGTTTTTGCTGACCCATCTTTCCTAGCATGAACGCTCCTCACAATGCCTCTTCTGTTCTGTCCGCTGCTTTAACCAGCACAGAATCTGAAGAAAAGGTCCCTGACTGGACTTGAATTCAGTGACTGCTGTGAATGCGGTGGGAATAAAGGTCTCAAGAACATGCTATCGGATACGGGTGTATTGTTCAATGGGTCCTAAAACTCATTTGAAGCAGATGTTGCATGGACATGTACAATTTGATTATGGGTTATGGAATGTGAAAGATGGAATATCTTGCTTCCTGCCCAGCTCTGAATTTCTGCCTGGGTCTGTGTGTAGGAATAGTACATCAAAGCATGTCTTCAGATGTCAAGTCAATTTGTATAACGCTTTTCACAATGCACATTGTCCCAAAGCAGCTTTACAGAAAATCTAAATCTTAATGTTTATTATATCTTAATATATTCATGCCTTAGGCTTTGTTTACACCTGGTATTAAGATGCGTTTTGGTAGATCAGAGTAGACGAGAAAGACATTCCCGTTCACACCTGGTGTTTTAATCCGTCTCTTTTGTCCACTTTCAAACACTTCTGTCCAGATTCCTTCGAGGGAAGGGTCTGTGGGCGGGTACATGTAGGGGCTTTTTCAGATCTTCCGATCTAATGGACAAAATAATCTGAATTTACATATGAAGACGACGGAAAAACACACGGAGATCGTCAAGTTTCATTTCTGCTCTGACAGCCGCAAGACCAGTCGAACACTGAGTGTGTGTTAGAAATCAGGAATGGTGAGAGAACATTGAGCTTGGTGCGTTTTTCATCTTCAAACCAAACTTGGGTCTTCAGCCGACAGTTTAAATCCCGTCTGGCTAGAGCTCTTCTCATAATGTTACTCATTAGGTCAGTAGACGGAGAGTAGACGGTCTTTTGTGTCTGTTTGAACACACAGCGTTTACACTACGAAAGCAATCCAGTCAAATGTGTTTTCGACTATCTCTGGACGAGGTCAAAAGTGGACAAGCTCAAAGCGTTTTAGACCCGTTTACAGCTGTGTTAAGTGTCGGCCACTTGTGAACCGATCGTCCAAAACGCTTCTTAATACCATGATGTAAACAAGGCCGGAGTCACATTTAGCAGATTAGCGCTGGATGATAATATATCTTACAGATGTCATCAAAACATCACAAGTTGAAATCCTCCAGTTTAGAATTCCCACAGCTTTTGATGAGTGAATTTTGGATTATGAATGCTGACTTTTTTTTTATTATTACTTCGAAAAGTAAAAATGTAAAGCAATAGCAAATATCAGTTGCTTGACTGTTTATATCATTGCAAAATATTATTGCACAACTCTGTATCTATATAAAGGTTGGATATCCAACTTTTTCCGCATACATACAGTACACTCACATTAAGTGATAAACTGTAGCAAATCTCTTTTTTATTTTATTTTCATTGCTAAATGTAACTATATTATCGTCCAGCTCATTATCCAAAGTTGTATATACAGTATAAGTATGTCCAACTTTATCCGCATAGATACAGTATACTCACATAGGGTGATATATGCTATATAGCAAATCTCAACTGCTTGATTGCTTGTATCGTCTTAAAATGTTAACTATATTATCGCCCAGCTTTAATATGCTAAATGCAACTATAAGGCAAGGAGATATTAAGATATTATAAATATCAACATGATTTCCTGTGTATTGTGAAAAGCGCTATACAAATGAATATGAATCTGAAAATGTTTCAACGCGACCCTGTGTTTGTTAAAGCTGTAGTTGTTTAAACACCTCCTCCTATCCCAGTTTAATGTGCAAAACTTGAAGTAAGCCATGCATTTATTGAGTCTTATGAGGGATGATCTCACACACAAACATACGTCATAATACACAAAACGCAGTACTCACAGGAACCAGTCAACAGCGATAATTAGACTGATGTCATCAGTGGGCAGTCCCACAGAGGTCAGCACTATCACCATGGTAACCAGGCCAGCCTGAGGGATTCCAGCTGCACCAATACTGGCCGCTGTTGCTGTGATGCTTTGAAAATGACACAAAGCATGCATTCTAATATCATTTTTGGCTTCACTTTGATAAAATACTGAATGGTGTGAGAAATTAACAACATTTAAGGCAAGATAATGCAGGAAAAAACATTGTCATGCACTGGGCCATTTTGAAATTATAAGAAAAACATTCAAAATACACATTTAAGTGTTTTTTTTATTGCACTTCATCTATTTGCATTTGTAGATTTCAATTAAAATACATATATTTAAAGGCTGCTTTCTCTCATGCTCTTTTTTAGTAAGAAATCTCTATTTCAGAGACCACACAGTTTTATCTATATTCTGAGGTTGTTGGTTTTTTTTTTACAGAAGGTTTTTTTTTTCATATAACATTTTATTTCTAAAAACAGTTTTTTTTTTCCCCGACTGTTTATAGTATTTCTGATTTATGGAGCGATAATAAGAGATACCCAAATTCTTCTGCAAATCCTTTTACTCTAATATGTCAACAAAATGAAACAATAATTTTGAACCTACATCCAATTCCAATGTTCATATTTCTGTCCTGGAAATTGTTTAAATTAGATATTAAAAATAGCACATTTGCAAACATGTATTGCACAATTTAATGTCATTAATTTCATGTGGTTAATTAACTGGGGAAGTATGGTGATTACAAATTTTACTCAATTCATCTGTGGTGTCTTGCATTAACTTAATAAATGTTGTACGCTGTCATAAGAGGAATGGGAAGTTATTTTGATTAAAGATTGCGAAGGCACATGAATAAAGAAAAATTATGTGCACGGATAAATCTTTTACAATAAATACTGCAATATTCCATAAAAAACAAAGAATGGTCAGTTTTGATTTCATGGTGACCTTAATAGAATCCTGTAAGATTGACAGCTGTCATTCAGCAGAGCAGGTTAATTGCTCTAAGAAGAACTGCAGTGTGTAGCAATAAAATTAAAAGTTATGAAAATATGTTTTCTTATGTATCCTATCTGTACCTGATTGTTAGGATCTCTCCAAAGTTCATCTCCATGTTATTGACCTGTGCGATGAAGATGGCAGCCAGAGCCTCGTACAGAGCCGTGCCGTCCATGTTAATGGTGGCTCCCACGGGCAGCACAAAACGGGTTACACGTTTATCCACATGGTTATTTTCCTCTAGACACTTAAAGGTGATGGGCAGGGTGGCAGAGCTACGGAGAAACACAGCAGATTTGAAATTTCGACGCAAGCTGGAGCGCTACGACAAAAGAAATAATATTTTACTTATGAATGTGAGTTTGCAGTCTGTATTGCGTACAGACTGCAAAGCGTTGTCGGGATAATTTCGGTTTCGCATATCTACCCTGAAGTGATCAAATTCTGTTTCAAAATGTTAAGGCCAGACAAGTAGTTTGTTAAAGCTTGGTTTATAGGGAATTACAAACCTGCGCACATATATTCAAATGCGCATAACTTTAGAATTAATTCTTAATGCGCCCATGAGCGCCATCAGCGTTTCTCACAGGTTCGTGTTTAAAGTCTGTGTAGAGAGAACGGGGTGATCTTAGCGGCCTCTAATTTAATAACTAATGATCCTTGTGATGGAAGTGAATAAATCAAAACTAACTTTAGCTGGAAAATATATTTATTCAAGAACAGCTATAAAGCCAAAACAATCTCTGTTACCTTAAATTATACGTTTATCTCTGTAAAGCCGCTTTGAAACAATCTACATTGTTAAAAGCGCTATATAAATGAAGATGACTTGACTATTGAATGTGATGTGAAGAAAACAGTGTACAGGACATAATTACAAGAATGACAAGTCCTCGAGGACTGCACACCAAAACAACAAATGCCTCATATATTTTTAGTGAATCAAAAACATACAGTGCAACAAAAATGTAAAATAAATGACTCTTATGGTTCAAGTTAATGAATCAATGCCCAAAAAAAAGTTTATTCTGATTATTATGGGTGTAAAAGCTCACCTGGAAGAGGTACCAAGAGCAGTGACAAGGGCTTGTAGAAGTCCAGCGATGAACACAAATGGATTTTTACGCGTCACAAGGAAGTAGAGCAAGGGCAGTACATGGAATGCATGTATCGATAGGCCGATGATGACTGTCATGGTGTACATTCCCAACTGGCCTCCCATTTCTGATATATCATCCATCTCAACTATCTTTCCAGCAATCAGGAACAATATGCCCAGTGGAGCGTACCTGAGGTGTGAAAACACAGAGTGAATCGTTCAGATTATTGAGTTCCCAGCTTACTTCCTTACTGAATCGCATATTTGAATAATTTTTCAAGCACAATGTCCATATGAAATGAACAAGGAACCAGGAAATATTCTTACAAAACAGAGTGATATTTATGTGGCACAAATTCAGACCAAATTTATACTAAAATTAACTGCAAAAGCACCCTGGTTTATATAATGGTCTATTATTGAGCTTTTTTTCAGCATGTTAACAGACTCAAATTCAAATGTTGAATTATGCATGTCTACATACATACATACATACATATTTTAAACACACTTTGCAACTGATCAATTACCGTACTGAAAAAGATGGAATTATTTTGGTGTCTTAGCAAAGGTAAGTTATTTAATTATGAGTGTCAATATTTGACTTTTTCCCAAAAATTCTGTTTCATTTGCTAATGTTCCAGTAAGTCTGCTTGAAATTTAAATGACACAAAATAAAAACATTCCTGGCAGGTCATGACATGGTTTTTCAGTTTCATAGCCCGTGGTTTTCATTAATTATGAAACCACAGTTTATTTAATACATAAATAAATATGTCAATTAATTTGCTCAAAGCTGAAAACTTTCCCAGTCTAAATCACTCACCACATGATAATTGCAACCAGCCTCATGATGGCCTCATTCAGACAGTCAAAGAAATCCCGCAGAGGTTTACCCTGCTCCTTCATGCTCCCGATGATGAGGCCAAAGCACATGGAGAAGACCACCAGTCCGAGTGCATTGACTCCATTAACCGTTCCCAGCACTGGTATCACCTCTTCACGTTTGACTTCCTCCGACCCGTTATTCAAACTGTCGTTCACCAGAATTTTAACTGTGACCACTCGCTTGGCATTTTGCGTTTTAAACTGTGGAAGGTCGAGAGAATAGAAACATTTAGCCTACTTGGTTTTGTTCACCATCTTATCGGGAACACGATTTTTTGTGTTTTTTTGTGCATTAAAAACATACCTGTTGTGTACAAGCTTGCACTAAATTAGGAGGAAAACATGTTTCTGTAAAAAAAAAAGAAAAAATATAAAGTTAAAAAGAAAAAAAAAAAACAGACATATTACAATTAAATAAAAAATTATCTTCACTATACCTGATGAGATCGAGGAAGGCGGTCTGCTGGACTGACTTGTTCTATTTTCTGGTGTTTGGTAATTCGTCTCTCGAGCCTTTTCCTGGGTGGATGATGAGCACCATGACGATCCCAATGAATACAGCGATGATAGTGGTGGTGGTGTAGTAAACTACAGCTCTCATACCCATCTTCCCTGACGCTCGGCCGTCCAGAGCGGCCATACCTGCACACAGGTGACGTTAGACCGCAATATGAGTTAGTTCACATGGTAAGGGTACCGCAGCTGACAGATGTAACAATAGGAATTATGTAGTGACCTTAATATTAAGAAACATGTATTTTTAATATTTGTTGGCTGATTTTTCTTCACACCCCAGTCCAGTCCATAGTTGTTGAATAAAAGATTTGTAAAGAAGGACAATTCATGTTTGTCTACAAAGCTTTTTTAAAGGTAGGGTAAGCAATTTCAGAGTGGCTAGCAATAGCAAGCTAGCTTTGAAAGCATAAGATCCCACCCTCCCTTCAGAGCGTCTCCAAAGCCACGCCTCAAAACACACGAACACACACAGCAGTCTGCAAAGCGTCATGAGAGACGGTGTTAAACTGCCTCACTACTCAAAGCTCATAACATTACAATAATAATGAACGTAAACCACTTAAAGAGCTCTTAATTGACCGTTCACAAAGACCCGCCCCCCCTTTAGTTACTGTTGCTATTTCCGACAAGCTACACCGCTCTCACGCCACACCATGTCACACGCAGTGAAAAAAACATCGCAGAGCAGAGAGGAGACTGACAACACGCTGACAGACCAGATTACTTTAATATGAAACAAAGTCTCAACTTTCATATTTGGTCATTTTTAAAGAAATTTTAACACTAAATACCGTTTTGTGGCTTTTTAATGTGTCTGACAGATGATCTCTTCCTTCTAGTTCATTTATAGCATCAAATAAACATGAATGAACATCAGGAGGAATGTTGTTTTAACCGTGAAAAGGCGACAGTACACTCCGCTTTACAAGTTCAAATCCTCCAATGTTAATCTACTAACTCTCCAGACTGCTTTGTCGGACATAAATGGCGGATTCGGCGATGGCGGATTATGATTGGTCAGATCGCCTGTCAATCAAACTCCCTGAGAAGGGTCAATTGTACCACCTGACTGCTGCAGCTTCATTTCAGCGCTGATAGTGTTGACATAGAAAAGCTTAAATCCGAGTCTGAGGAACAGTTCGGGTAAGAACGCCACGGGTTGCCATCTTGTAATTACGGTTATGACATGGCGTGAACTCAGCATAAGCTCGTTGTTTTGGTTCAGGAGGAACTGTAAAAGGCGGCTGCTGTTTGCAAAGTTCTGGGGGAACACAAAACTTTTGCGAGAGAACACAACAGCTGTGAAATATATTGTTCCTCCCATCTCATATTTTTCCAATCACCATGAACCTAAAGAAAGAAAGAAAGAAAGAAGAAAGAATGAAAGAAAGAAGAAAGAAAGAAAGAAAGAAAGAAAGAAGAAGAAGTCTCTACATTGATGCTCAACAACAATACATTCTATAGCAGTAAAACAGTATATTTCCTGAAGGTCACACACTGACCACAACTGCCATTCAACTTTTCTCTCTATAGGACTGAAACAGCCATTGTATTGAACTATGTATGTCTTCTATTATTTTGCGTGCGTGTGGTGTGTGTGTGTGGTGTCTAGTGATCTCACTGCCCCTGAGCCCATAAAGCCCCTCAGCTTCCACCCCAGCACCCACAGACACAGTGGCCTGGGAACCTTCTGCACAGGTCATGTTCTCTTCCTGCTGCTCTCATTAGTTCTCGTCTCCATGGTAATGATGACTTCCCCTGCAAGAGTCTTAGAAAGTCTTATTCTCCTATACTGCAAAGTAATTACCTCACATACACACACACACAGTCTTCAAAGACGAATTGTGTGTGACCCCTCACAAAGAAATTCTCATCTAATGAGAGCACACTCTTCATGGCCATCTGCGGATTTTTGCTGATAAGCTAAATCTGTCTGTTCCATCAAGTAGCTGTTTAATCAAATATTTATATTTCTAAGCAATTGTTAAGGGTTGGGTAATATGACCAAATTCTAATTTCACGGTATGAGAAATTTAATTTCACGACAACGATATATATCACAAAAGTTATTTTATCCCATTACTGTTATTAAAGCTAGGGTAGGTTAATCCTGTTCAGAAACATTTTTTTATACTGGGTGAAATGGTCCTTCCATTCTGATATTAGTCAATACATTATGTGTTCAGAAAAAGGAATGAAAAAAATCTGACCTCTGTAGCAGCTGTAGGACAGTCAAAACTCTGACCAATCACTGCCATTCGGTGCGAATGTAAAGAACCAATCAGATGCCTTCATGTCTCGTGCCGAGCACCACTGCGTGCACAGCAGTGATGCGCGGGTCAATGTATAAACAACCCGCACCCGAACAACGTTTTCAACTAACCCGCCCGCAACTCGGACCGCAAAAAAAATAAAAAAAATATTGTACCCGACCCGCGTTTTTTAAAGTAGCTAGTAAATGCTCATCGCGTCATAGACGGAGGAACTAGGGGTGCGCATTTTTCAGAATGCTGTATGATATTAGCCTGGTGTTTTGTAATAAAGGCTTGATTTATTCATTTATTTCGTTTAATTTTCTTAACAATTAAGATGCTGCATGTGTTTATCCAGTCTAATCGACGTGTGCGTCTCTCCCCGACTTTCCCAACAAAATTCCCGCCCCCTCTCAAAAAAATCCCAATGCTAACAGTAGCTTCTCTGTCGGTGTAAGCCAGTTGCGTTACAGGTCGTAGGTACATGCAGCTGACTCCAAATGTGGATGCGCGTTCATGTTTGTGGGGGGGCGTAGCTTTGGACGGAGCACTGACAGGAGGGGGCGGAGCTTAGAAGAGGTGCCACTTTCAAATCTGGCTAGCTCTCCAACATTACCTACCCTAGCTTTAAATATAAGGGGAAAAAAGAAGCAAAAAAACAATAGGGCAAATACAATATACCAAAAATGTGAATTAGACAAATTAAAGGGTTAATTCACCCAAAAATGAAAATTCTGTCTGTAATTACTCTCCCTCATGTTGTTCCAACCCCGTAAGACTTTCGTTCATCTTCGGAACACAAATTAAGATATTTTTCAGAGGCTTAATCATAGGCTTTTTCATTCAGAGAACTGAGAAGATGACGCTCATTTGATGGGAAAGTGTGAAAGGCAAGCCATTCATTTATTATTCATTTTGCAGCATTGGTAAGGCACTTTTACGTTTTCTCGTTGGTTTCTCACGATTCGGACATCCAGGAAATGCACACTTAAGAACCATTTTAAACACTTTTTTAGCTTATATTTAATTTATATTTAATTCATACAGTAAAGACTTATTTTTTACATGTAATCATAACATTTCTGTACTAATTCTAACTGCATGTTAAATAAATCTATTATACCTGAAAGACTTTAAGGGTTGGTTCACCCAAAAATGAAAATTCTGTCAGTAATTACTCGCCCTCATATTTTTCTGACACCGTAAGACTTTTGTTCATCTTCGGAACACAGATTAAGATATTTTTGATTAAATCTGAGAGCTGTCTCACTCCTGCATAGGCTTCTATGTAATTAATTTAGAAGACATTGTTAAAATAGTCCAGGTGGCTCAACCGTAAGTTTATCAAGCGATGAGAATACTTTTTGTGCCTTTTATATACATCTGCACCATCTTCTCAGTTCTCGCGAATGCGTCGTGGCGCTCTCGTGAACTCACGTCAGAGGCCCACACGGAAGAAAATTAATAGTTGAATAAAGTTGTTATTTTTGTTTGTTTTTTGCGCAAAATAAGTATTCTTATTTTTTTCAGTTCAAAGTTCAGTCAAGAGCAGTAAGTTATTTTCTCTTTTGTCTGATTCTCTTTTGTTTGATTCACATTAATGACAGAGAGCAGCAGGTTTATTAGGCTGCTGTCACTTTAAGACCAAACGCATGGATCCATTATACTGATACAGTATTTGTGCTTATAACTCTTTTTAACATCAAGCACATCTCGCTCTTTATATTCACATTAATGCATTTCATCAGTCTCAGAAAATTCCCAGCTTACAAGGACTTTTTACAAGTTGAGATCTCGTAATAATGGTAATTATGACATGGTGGGAACACACCTCTAAAGACCAAAATTATCACAGACTTGAAGAAAGAATTTGTTTGATGAAATGAAGTTTGCATAAAGAAAAAATTGCATTTAGTTGGTTAGTTTTTATAATACTGTATATGCACACGTATATACTATATTATAATATTTATATACATATTATATGTATATACAGTTGTAATCGAAATATTCATTGCAAATCAGGTTTATTGGGAAGATTTACAGACTTTCAACTGTTTGCAGTGAACAAATTAAACAAAAATGTTTCAAGTGGTTTCCCCAAATTCAACTGAAAACGCAACTTTTAATGACTTCTGCAGTCTGGAAATTATTCAACCCCTTCAATGCAAGCATATTTAGTACTTAGTACAACACTCATTTGCTGTTATGACCTGCTGCAAACAAGATGTATAACCAGACACCAGCTTATGGCAGTGTTTCTGAGGAATCTCAGCCCATTCCTCATGAGCAATGGCCTCCAGTTCAGTATTATTCTTGGGTGTGCGTGAAGCAACCGCCTTCTTCAAATCCCACCAGAGATCTTCGATCTTCGAAAACTTCCAGCTTTGTTTTATCGCTATACAGAATACTTATTTATATGATTTTGAGCCCTTTTCTTATACTTTTGAGTCAGTAGTGGTGTACGTCTTAGAGTTTTGGCATGAAAACCGCATGCGTTTACAACGCGCCTTACTGAGGAGCTGAACCCTCATTGGGGAAACCAATTGAAACATTTGTTGTGTTGAACTATTCAATTACCTTTGTTTGATTTGTTCATTGCAAACAGCTGAAAGTCTGTAAATTTGTAATGGGGATGAATAATTTCAATTCCAACTGTATATGCGTGTGTGCGTGTCTGTGTGTGTGTATATATACATATACAGTACACTATATATATATATATATATACACACACGTGTACACACATATATGATATAAACAAACTTTTATGTTAGATGGTACATTTGATTTGACAGTACTACATTATTAGAAGAAATACATTATGAACTAGAACAAAAAAAAAAACTTTTCTGAAGCTTTATTTTACAGTATAAAAATGTAAAATAAAGCTTCTTCAGAAAATGCAAAGATTTTGTTTTTCTAGTTCATTCCCTCGGGTTTTTATACAGCAATAAAACTGATCTCTTTCTCTCTAGTCTGATTTTAGTTACATTATACAGCCTTTTAAACCACAGAGTATTTACATTTGTGCATTCTGCTTAGTAAATGTATGGCCGGGCAGCCATTGAACAGTTTGTCATTGTTTTGGCTTTTACAGATTTGGCTGACCCGACAAGCTTTGGGTGTGTGTACGGTATGTGCGTGGTTATGTACTGAGCATTTGATCTAAATGGGCCTCTACTGTGTCATTGATGTTCAGCCTTGTGACTGTGCAAGTTAAAGCAAGAGAGAAACAAACAGCATACATCTGAAAAGATGTATGTCAGCTGCTATCATATCCATTGCAGTAAGTCAATATGAAATTAAAATAAGCTATTATTAATACACGTTTCAGGTCTTTCCAAAGAAGTGAACATTAAAATGGAATAATTTGCTTTCCTTTTGAGATGACACCATGAATATATTATCCTTTTTAACCCCTCCGCTCCAGCCATCTGACTCCATTCTGATATGGCGTACCACTTTTCTCAATCCAATCAATTTTTTATGGATAAAATCAAGTCCTGCCAAACATTTTCTATTTTAAATACCACCTTTCACACTGAAATAGGTCCGATTATGTATGTGAAATGGCTCGTAAATGCCGTTTCATGTGGCCTCTGTAGAATTAAAGCAGCTATTTAACTTTCAAAATGAATAAAACTAAAAGTATTGTCTTCTTTATTATACAAGTCGTGTCATTCTCATAGTCAATCTTTAAAGCGGCATAGCAGCCATCAATCTGTCTAGAAACGGTTTGCGGCTTTATTTAGAAGGCAGCAAACGCTATTTATACACAGAGAAAGAGTGTGTGTGAGAGAGAGAGGTGACAGAAAGAAGCTTTTGTTCGTTTCTCTGTATGGTCACTTTGACCCTTGACCTCTTGTCTGTTTGGAAAAGGACCATCAAAGCACTGACCTTACAAACGCTCTCACCTGCCCTCATATTTCTTAACTGGCCGAACCCCTCAGAGAACTTATGTTAACCTTCCTTAAGAATCTACTTTGTTTTTAAACAAAACAAACCATTTTATACTCAGTACTTTTGCCTTGTTTTCCAGTGCAAATATCGAAACATTCTTAAATAACGAGAAGCAAAACGACTAAAATACTAACGGTTTAAAAGACAAGCCTTGCACATATCTTATAATATATGTGTCATTGTTTTATCTCAAGATGCACACCATGTTTTTTCCTAAGGCACGTTTATTAAAGCTACTTGAATGTCCTAATTGAACTAAGGCCTAATCCTGGCTTAATTTAAGCCCTGTCTGTGAAACCAGGCCTATGTCTTAGTTTCAATATTATTTTCATAATTAAGTGAGTTTATCTTTATAAATGTATGTTGATTTAATGGACACAAAACAAGACAAAAATACTAAATAAGATAATTATTTTTAGCAGTGTAGAAGTTGGATCAGCCTTTTTGAAAATCTTCAAAGCTAAACAGAATCCTTGTAAACTATTATTTTCATAAGCATGCCCAGTTTTGCAGACTATAAAATCGATTTACAAATACATCTGCAGAAACAGATTGAATTGCTTTAGCTCCCCGAGTCACATAACAAAGGGTGAGACATAACAAATCAATCTGTCGCCCCCTGTGAGCTTGACCAGATCACATTCGGCCCGTCCCCTGCATCATGTGCTTATCTCAGGCTCATGTTGTTCTGGGTTTAGCTGGCAGAGTTGCCCGTCTCTGGTCAGTGCCTGGTGGCGCCGCAGTGGAACCGTACCTGTAATTAAACTGGACACCAGCAGGGGGAGCACCAGCATCTGCAGCATTCTCATCAGCAGCTCTCCGGGAAAGGAGAAGTACTTCACCTCTCTGTATGACATTTTATACGGCCGCACTCCAAATCCCAGAATTGTACCTGTGAGAGAAACACACATGCACCTTTAATGGTCTGTAAAATATATTTTTTACATAAACGTTTAAGCTGGAGTGTTTAATATACTAAAAAATAAATGTCACGATTGTGAAATTGTGAAATGGAGTATTCCACTGCTTATATTCCAATTTGGAACCAATCCTAATGGGATCCAACAAAAAAGATCCAACAAAAATAGATTTTCAGTTTATCCAGTTGGATCACATTGGTTCCAAATTGTTATAGAAATTCCATTTAAGTGTTCCTTACTGGAATTCTTTAAAGTCACCATGAAACCAACATGGACAATTCTTATTTTTTATGGAATAGTATCAATGCACATATGTATTCAAAATGTATATGCCTTGTAATCTTAAATCAAAATATCTCCCTCTTGCAGCGTCATCTCTTCTCTTCTCTGATGATGTGTTTACTGACACGAGGGCGGGGCAACCTGTCACTCACATGAGATCCACCAATAGCAAACCACAACCATCTAATCAAAATCCACATGGACAATACCAAGTCCTGCCCTACATTTGTTCTTGTTTGAGAAGGCGTTTCACTCGGATATATGTCACAATAGGGGGGGAAAAACTGTTTATGTCGTCTTTAATAGTATTATTTTAGTATCATGACATGGGTGAGTTTCAGTGGTCTGTAATGAAATCAAATGTGTAAGAATACTGAAAAATATAGGTTTACGGAAATGGAATAAGATGTTGAATATATGATGAAATAATATAACACTTTTGCTAAATATTCCTGAATTACATTAAATATGTTGAAATATTAAGCTATGTTTTTTAAGCCAATAAATCAGCAAATATCAAGCCACTTTGAGATTATTAATAGCAGTCCCTGATTGGCTGATTGACAGATATGGCCATTCCACCTAGTATAATTTTCATATTTATAATAATTTCATATTTTTTAATAATATTTATTATAATTTCAGACTTATTTTCTGTAAAAAAAATAATATATATATATATATACAGTATACACACACACAATTTTACTTTCATGTTTAATATTTAGTACTCCATATTTAGTATTTGTATTTAATTTTTACTTTTATATTCAATTGTTATATGCATTTATTTATTTTATTCAATTATAATATTGTATCTTACCCCACATTATATTAAATCTTTACTTTTAGATTTAAAGTCCCCCAGTGGTGAAAATCAAGTTTTTAATATAGTTTAAATGTCTATGTGGTGTTTTTAATATGCTTTAAGACAAACCATGTATAACTTAATAAGTCAACACCATTGCTGAGTATTTTCTATTCAAAACTGTCGTGAACCAAACACGGTTTGAAGTCGCTGGTGTTTCTGACGTCACAAACTACCTTGTAACCAATCACGACAACGTGTGATCATCAACGATCGGATTTCTGAGCTGGTGTGAGTGAGTGGAGGCGGGGCTAATTTGCATTTTCATAGAACTGAGTATACTAAATGAGGCAAGAGGCAAGCTATTTTAAGGCATAAATACATTTTTTTCAAGACTTTGAAAAAACTTTTAAATATGTAATTCTGGTGATTAAAAATTAGTTTTAAGGGATAAAATCATTGACTACAGGGGATTTATTTATTCAATTATATTATTGTATTTTAAAATCCCTTTCAGAGTAGGAGGCACAAATGATCACAAGACTAAACATCCTCTCACCAATGATGACGGCCACGACTGTGAGGATGACGAAGGCATTCCGCATGAAGAAGCCTTTGACGTCATTGGCGGTGATGTTCTGCACGGTGTTGCGGGCCCGCAGCGAGCGCTCATTGATGCCGTCCCGCAGCTGCTGTACTCTGCTGCGCTGCAGACGCGTCTCCCCGTTACTCTGAGTCATGCCTGGAGGGAGCGCCACACCGGACACACCAGACACCGCTGAACGTTTGACGAGAAACTCTCCGCTGTGGGCAGTAACTGCGAAGGACAACATATAGGTAACTTCATTAAAGGATTAGTTCACTTTCAAAAAGGATTTTTCTACACAGAATGGACTTCAATGGCAACCATCATTTTTATAAACTTTTTTTAAAAATGTATATACTTTTTAACCACAATTGTTCGTCTTGTGCTGGTCTGCGATGCGCCACGTATTACGTCATCACGTTGGAGAAGGTCACGAAAAAAAAAAATCAACATGATTACGTAATGCGTGGCGCGTTGCAGACCAGCACAAGACGAACAATTGTGGTTAAAAATTATATAAATTTTTATTTTTTTTTAGAAAATGACCGATCATTTCGCTAGATAAGACCCTTATTTCTCGACTGGGATCGTGTCGAGACTTTGAAGCTGCATTGAGACGGACATTTGAACCTTCTTTTTCAAACATTGGGATAGATGGTTGACATTGAAGCCATTCTGTGTCGAAAAATCCTGGAATGTTTTCCTCAAAAACCTTAATTTCTTTTCAACTGAAGAAAGAAAGACATGGATATCTTGTATGACATCGGGGTGAGTAAATTATCAGCAAAACATTTTTTGAAAGTGTTCATCTCTTTGAGATGGCATCACAAGATGGCTTTCACTTGCAGAGCGTAAGTTTCTGGATGGCACGTAAGTCTGAAGTAATGAGTTTAGGTAAAAGGGAGCAGAGCCAGTGGTTCTGTAGGCAAAAGTCAGTGACTGGCATCCAGAGCAATTTAGTGAGGAGAGGAGTGACGTGTGCTCTCTTCAATAATAATGCCATTATCCATCATCGTAATACAGTAGTCCACATTTAAAGTGGATAAAAAAAAGTTCATCAAAGTTGACCTATAACAAGAACGGGTATTGTTCAAAACTCATGTATAACTTTGATGAAAGGTTTTGATAATGATAATAGAGGCAACTAATGTTTTATAAAGAAAACGTGAGTGGCACTTAGTTGCTCGTACAAAAAGCGCAGTGAGGGGTTGCAGATCAAACAAAATGAAACGATTTTTCATCTACTATGTGAAAGATCTCCAAGAAAAGTAATCGCACACTTCTCCTTAACAGAGCAAGCAATAGCCGTCATTTCACCGTCTAGGTTAACTATAGACCCGATATAGTCTTGAATTTGGTTACATGTCATTTTTGGCCAAAATAACTGGCTAGTTGTATGATATTCCATCATGTCAGCAAAGTCAACAGTGATTACAAGTGATTTCATTTCTTTGACATGTTATCTAATTGATAACTAGTGTATTCTTGGGCTATGGTTTAGACGTCTATAAAATTTTCACTGACAGCCCAAATTTGACCTTGTTTTAGCCTAGACATCAGGGCTGTGTTTGGTCGGCTATTAGACGTCTTTTAAATGCAAAATGTATTGCTGGAACCGCAAGATTTGACGTATCAACGGTGAAAAAAATTAGTTACAGGTACATGCCAAATTATAATAATTAGGGTTAGTGGTTTGTTGAAGTATGAGCAACAAGAATAGTGATGCTTGTCTAAAACTAAAACCCTAAATCTAATCTAAATTTGTTGCAAGTTTTTAACTTTTGGTTGTTTAAACATTTGCATGCACACAGTCACACTACAACACTGTCAGTTTAGTTTGTCTGTCAACAAATGATTCTGAATGATGTCTGCCAGATGTGCATTTAAAATGAGCAACTGATCTTCGATACCGAGAACTGCAGCAATCTTTCCACGTGTGCTAGGAATACAGCCAGATCAAACACTGCTGCTCCCCCTCTCACACACACACACACACTTGGGCTCACATGGTCTGAGAAAACCCACACCCACATTCAGAAGAATAACAGACCGCATACTCACATCAAAATAAAGGGATTCAGTCCAACCCCTCCTGTGACGAAGATCCTCTACGCTGAGAGACTGGAGAGAAGTGTGTTCTAAGAAAGAAAAGTGCAAGAGTTTGGAAGAAAAGAACTGCAAGCATGGAGGGTGTGAGTGAGAAGGACAGGGAAGAACCAATAACAGACAGGAGGGAAGATGAGAAGGGGCGGAGCCTGTTGAAGAGGAGGAACTGCCAGCTCAATTGTGGGAGGGTCTTAGGAAAGGTCTCTAGATGAAGAGATGGAGGGAAAAGCATGTGTTTGTTTCCACATGCAGCTGGCATCAAACACCACTTTGACTCAGAAAATATTTTTTGGACTATTTCAAAATGTTTTAGATTTGAGATTATTCGGGGGGAAAAAGCAAATTTGTGACATTGTTCATGAGAACTTATGTGTATAAAAGATCAGGTGTTCGAGCTCATGCTTTTTGGAGCATTCTCATTTCATGCTGATCAGTTTAATTATGCTGATCTCAAACATGATCATCAGGTTTTGTATGAACTTGTGGATTTCATGTCGGGTCTAGTCAAAACTGTCGTTGAAGTCGATGTAAAAATGCTGTTCACATCTCATTTTACTCCATACTTCTAAGATTCAACAGAAAATTCAATTTCTTTCATGGTATGAGAGATTTTATTTCATGATAATTATATCTCAATATTGTTATTTTTTATTTTATTTTGCTTTTCTTTTTCCCCCTTTCTTTTGTATCAAACATATATTTATTTATTTATTTAACATGCTTATGTGTTCATGTGGCCTATATGAGTAAACATGAAATAGTTTTTGCCATCCAGAGTCACTCGAGTGAAATCTGGGCCGCTGATCAGATAAGGATCACAACTCTCTCCCGACTCTGTTTGCACCGTCTCTCTCTTTTCCAGGAAGTCAACAGTGTTTCATCATATGTTTGGTGAAAAGGGAACCAATAACAGAATAACTGTCTGTCTATGGTTAGAATAGACACTCTGAGCGCACAAAAGACTCAAGTAGCTAATGTGACAATTAAAAATAAGTTTGTTTGTGGTTCAGGTAAGCCCTACGTTATGGGGACAAAATGTCCCCACAAATATAACAATATCTGAATTCCTTGTCATTGAGGCCACATTTTTTTTGTCCCCATGAGAAAAAAAATCATACCACATAAAAATCATTATGTCCATGGAAAGTCCTCATAAAACACATGAAAACCCATCACTCTGTGTGTGTGTGTGTGTGTGTATTCTCCTGTGTGTCTCCAAGTACTTACTGTACTTTCAACACCTTTTCAGCAGCTTCTGCCTCGTCCTGAAACAAGAAACAAGCTCAGGTGAGCAGAATGAACCTGAACACTGTCTGCTAAAAGCCCTGGGGATCAGTACAAAGAGAATATTGGGCAACCCTGAGCAACAATATTAGTTATTTCGCAATTACGTTCAACAACAACCTGATGATTTTGATGGTGGTCTCAGGTGATTCTGCTTCACATATAATAGAAATAAAGATTTAGACCATTTTAGTCAAATGTAAGACTCGTGTTAAAATACTTTCTCTTATCCATGGCTTGCTTAATGTGCAGAGGATAAAATAAGTTGGTTGTTGGATGATTTCCCTGATAAGTGTAATTGCCATGGATCTTTAGTTTCTATCATTTAAAAAAAAAAAAATGAACCCCTTATATTGGCACCGGCACCACAGCCATTACATATTTAAAACAGTAATATCCTATACTAAACCTAAACTAATCCTGACAAACGATATATCTTTTGAAAGCTTATAATCTCTAGTTTACATATTTGGTGACTGATTTTCAAAATAAATTACAGAGGAGCCGTAATTTATCAATTTGCAACTAGAATATTTTCATACTCCTAAGACGTGTTCAGACCTTTATTTTGAACATGAAAAATCATGAAAGAATGGTAGAAACCTGTTTGTTTTCATGCCAAGAGTTCAAAAGATAGCATCCATTCAAATTATTTTAGAAAAAAAGTTCTGAAAATGAAAATAATAATAGATTCACCATTTGTGATGTGGCAGCGAGCTATAATGCACATACACTTTTTGTGTTTCTTAGAGGTTGAATTCATTTTAAAATCTGCCAAACTTCCAATACTACATCTGAATAGGATGTCTACTTCATAAATTGTATGAAAATTGTAAAAAATAATGGTTCAGATCACTCAAACAACATATGGAAATGGAGGCGCCCTTATATGGGCAGTAATGTCAACTAGTGGAAAAGTTTGGTACTGCGCCCAAACTAAATCTCACTGAAAGCTTATTTTTTGAGATATCAACCTAAAATTTTAAACACAACTTGTTCAGATTTTTGGCTTTGATTTTTTTTTTTTTTTTGCATTTTTAGTGTCCACCAGGTTTTTAAAATATATATTTTATATAAAATATGAATAATTACATTTTTAACGTTGTACATTTTCATAAACTCAAACTTCTATAACCTTTTTTCTGTTTAACTGTCTTAATTTATTTCACTTCTACAAAAATCTGCCAAGTATCTTCTTAAAAACAAGACCAATCTTACATCTATATTCCAAAGCATTCTTGAATTACAACCATTTAAGTTCAGAATGTGCATTTCCACGTCTATTAAAAAAAGGGGGTGCTTGATAAGGGGTTAAGCAGACGCTTTTATCCAAAGAGAATATGCTATTTTATATAAGCACTCTAAAACACTGAATATGAAGTTTAAAAAAATTACATCAAAATCTATAAAGCTGTATCTAATATAAAAGACATTTACCTGACACTGTATTCTGGCAGTGTTTATTGTGTCATAATATCTTGTGCAGTACCAGTATTTATATATATATTTTTGTATGTAAAGTTTACAGTCATAAATGTTCACATTGTTATTTCGACAAATTTTTTCAAGTATCTGACACAAATGGTCATTTAAAAAAAAAAATTGGTCGTAAAAAAAAAAAAGTTATATATTCATTAAAAAATAAAAAAAAAAAATCCCAGCAAATTTCTGACCCTGAAGTAAAGGCATCTATATGTGGAGGGGTGAATGCGGGGTTAGGAAGTCATTTTGATAGAGTATGCCATTGTAAAGTGTTTGAAGGACCCATAGAAGCACACAGCGGGTCAGGGGCATTTTGGGAAATGACAAAAGAGGGACGTCAGAATTAGGAGCGAGTAACTGGCCCTTAGATTTGGAGTTTCCATGGCAACACTGTTTTGGGAACGACAGGCACGACTGGGAAACATCTGCTTGTGTCTGCTCTTTTTTCAGGTTTTGTTGAATGTAGACACAAGAAGAACCAATAAATAGTAGTTTCACATCAGAATTGTCTTACTCTGTGTAACAGCAAGTGTGAGCAGAAGACATATTTGTTTTTATAGATTTTTCCCTGCAGGTGAATCAATAAAGGGAGGTTAAACTAAGGTAAGAGACAGACTTTGACTGTTTCAGGACAGGCGATATATGGGAAGTGTGACATCATTGAAAAGTGTGTGTTGATCTTTAAAGCGCAACACATGACTTCAGACGAACGCCAACTAATTTTCTAGTTTAATTGATGCATGTTGTGCATCGGCCCAGGAGTCATGCATTTCATCATCAGTGTGATACGACCGATTCCTCTGGCAGTCTCAATCACCACAACAAAACAAAACAACAAAAACGAAAAATAACACATTTTTTAAATGAAATATGGGGAAAATTATTGTAAAATTATATATATAAATAAATATATATATAAATATATATATATATATATATATATTAGGGCTGTCAAAAGATTAATCGCGATTAATCGCATCCAAAATAAAAGTTTGTGTTTGCATAATATATGTGCGTGTACTGTGTATAATTATTTATATATATAAAAACACACACAATCATGTATATACTTAAGAAAAATTGGTTATGTTTATATATAAAATATTTATATATAATATAAATTATATAAATGTATATACAGTATATAAATGCAATTATTCCTTAAATATATACATGAATGTGTGTCTATTTATACATAATAATTCTACACAGTATACACACATATATTATGTAAACACAAACTATTATTTTGGATGTGATTAATCACGATTAATCTTTTGACAGCCCTAATAAATATATATATATATATATATATATATATATATATATAAATATATAAATATATATTTATTTTTCAATATTTATTTGATATATATATATATATCATATTTTTATAAACAACCACAATTAAACAACAAAAAAACAAAAACATTAAATATTTTAATAAAATATATTTTAAATAAATGTGTTTATATTAACAAAAAAATGTATATTATATTATATTAAATTTATATATTTCTTTTTTAAATATAAAAAAATATATAAAACATTAAACAAATATTATATTACATTTTTATTATATTTTATTTATATAATTAAATATTTTATGTTGGCATTCATGAACCACCACAAAGAAAAAGTTTATTTTTAAAAAATATATATTTAATTGTATATATTTTAAAATATAATATGCAGTATATTTATGTACACTTAAAATGTACATACATTTTTGAATCGTCCGCCATGCATAAATCGGATGTCTTCTCATCAATAAGGTCTGTAAAGCACAAACAGTGTTGGACGAAGTACATACTTAGAGGTTTGCTCGAACTCCCAGGCAACATTACATCACTTTCTTCGCTCACTGTCCATTCCTTAGACCTTTATAACCAGGTCTACCTCTCTGTTGCATTACGGCCATCTACCTCAGACCGGTGAGACAGGGTGGGGGTTCCCAGGGGAGAGGGCTGTATTTGGGGCAGGTGATGCGATCCGTTCTCTTCTCTACCCTCCAGAGAACAGAGACAGTGGGAACGCAGGGAGTTGTGGGCCGGCTTTGTGAGGCTACGGCATTGTGCAATGGGGTTCCCAGGATCAAACTTCAATCGTAACCTCCCCATGCTGCTGCACTGTTGTTCAGCTGCACTCGCAGGACAAGGAGGCCTAAGTACACCCTCTCTGAATAGAAGGAGGGAAACCAAGGGCCGTACTCACCGAAACACTGCTTCTGGACCGGCGGTCACGCTAATGCACTAACTGAATTAAATAAACACGGCTGATCCCAAGTCTGAATGCGAGGGTATGCTGTCGATGTGATCTCTTAATCAGTCTGTGATTTGTTTGCTCAGTTTAATGTCTGTCAGATATCTGGTGCGCATGCATCCGCATCTGACGGCTGCATAACGATTAATCGCAACTAATCGTTTGCAGAATAAAAGTTTTTGTTTACATCGTATATGTGTGTGTACTGTGTATAATAGTTATGTATATATAAATACACACACATGCATGTATAATTTTAAGAAAAAAAATCTATTTATAGATTAAGTATTTATAATTATATATAATATAAATTATATTTAAATATTAAAATGTATATAAACATGTAAATATTTTTTAAATATATACATGCATGTGTGTGTATTTATAAATACATATGTATTATGCACAGTACACACACATATATGATGTAAACAAAAACTTTTATTCTGCAAACGATTAGTTGTGATTAATCGTTATGCAGCCCTATAATTTGACACACCTACTCATTATTATGACTATTATAAAATTTTAGAAGTCATCAAAATAATTTAATAACAATGGAATTATGAGAATGATGTTGTGAACATAAAATGTTAAACAGAAACTGTCTTATATTTAAGCTTTTTCTAGATTCCAGCACTGCAACTGGACATTTTGATGAGGTGCATCCTTGTCACGGTTCTGTCACAACTATTCTGGTTATTCTTGGTTTAGTGACAGAGCCGTGACATTCTGGGTCTTGTGTTATGTATGATCTTGTTTACTGTGAGCACATGGCCGTCATGGGTTCTCTGTGTGCCATGTGCTCTTGTGGATATTCTAGCCCCTCCCACCTTGTTACCTCGTTATTGGGTTATTTGTTCCACCTGCTTTCCCTCGTTACCCTCTTTGTTTGCCTTCCTATTTAGTCTCCCTGTGTTAGCTGTCCTGTGCTCGTTCGTTGTTAATGTTACCTGGGTGTTTAGTTGTGTGTTGTTCTGTGCCTGCCATATTCATGTTCCTGGATTTAGTAATTAGCTCGTGGGACCTGGTTTTCCTTTGTTTGTTTGATTTATGTTTTACTTAATTAAACACTACTTCACTTCAGCACTTGAGTCCTCACTCCATCCTCCACAACCCACCCGTGACAATCCTGGGATGCTTTTTAAACTCTATTCAATGAGAAACATGATTGACACTTGTTGGTTGCTTTCTGGAACAAATTATCAATTTCTAATATTTATTGTTATTATTTAAAGTTATAGTTTTCTGACGAATTTTATATAAACACAGTTTATGATTGTCTACAAAGCTAATTCAAAACATTTTCAAGATCACGAGAAATATAAATTCAGTCAAGTGCGTCCAAACTTTGGGCAACCAGATAATAGTGATGATATGTTCATTTAAAGTTATATTATGTATCTTGTGGACTTATGGTTGTGGTCTGCGGAACTGAATATGGTGCTTTCTCATAACTAAAAAAAGAGAGAAATTATCCTACTGCTTATCAAACATTTACTAGGCTTAAGAGATAACCAGTTTAGATGGAAAGGATCTCAAGCTGACTAGCTGAAGACGTTACTGTAGCTTAGTTATGACACTAGGCATTAATTGCAAGATACTCTGATATTGACGATTTATGTTCTTTCTTTTTGCAAAATATTCCAAAATTTCTGGAAGGAATTGGCAAAATGTATCTTTAATTCAGTAAAAATTAAATACTATTTTACTTTAAAGGATATTATTGTGTATTATGAAAACAAAGTTAACAAAGGTCTTGAATAAATTGTATCCAAAAGCAAAGATATTTAAATTCATCCCCAATATTTAAGATGTTTAAATTAGAATTTGATTGTTTCATATCTTCTCTGAAATGGTTAAAAAAAAAAAGTCATTAACATGTTTAAAATATTTTGATATTATTTTAGGATCCCCTAGGATTAATGTTTCTCCTTGTTTTGTAATATTGTATGCTATGTTGGTTATTGTTCCTTATGCAATAAAATAATAATAATAATTGACATTAGGCCTAACGTTACTTCCTTGCAAATAAATTCCAGCACAGCTACTACAACAACCATAATGCAATAAGGTTCACAATAGATGATGCTTCACAATGAACTCTGTTAGAGAGCTATGGTCATTTATCTGTTCAATAAAACACTTTACTCACCTGTTGAGTAATAAAAACGCCATCATCTCCGCGACGCTTTTACATTTCAAATCCCTCAGTTCTCGGCATCTCTGAAAAGCCAAGCCAATGTTGATTCTTGTTTTATTACGAGATCTGTCTCTGTCTCGGTCTCATTTTCCCAGCAGACTCTCCTCTGTTAGGCCTATGCGGGGTTTTAATGGTTGATTCCTCGGAGGTTGGAGATTTATCTGCTTCATGTCAACCTTTCTCTCTCGTGTTGTTAACTAACCTAACCTAGCCACTGTCATGGAGTGTAGATAGCTTAAATTCAAGCACATGGGGACAGCGCCATCTATGTGGCGAGTGAGAGCATTTAGCGAGTTGGGACGGTCCACACAACAGGTTCATGATGTGGGTAAGTTGCACATTCTTAATAGCACTCTGGGAATTATCTGTTAAAAGTATTCAAAACACATAAAACCTGCTTTGTTGTGGATGTACATTACAATGAACATGTTATGAAGCTGTTGATGTGTGTTTGGTGTCGAATGTGCTTAGGCTATTTCAACTTTGTATTACGAGGCCCAATCGTAATTTCTTTGTTATATCTTGTGTTTTATGTTGGACTGATTTATTCCCTCTGCTTATTTTCACTTTTTGTGTCTCCATTGTGCAGCAACCATTATGCGAGCCACAAACGGCGAACAGAGCGCCCAGGCAAGACCGTCACGCCACTCCCACGCCAATTACGTAAGACAAGACGCATTTTCCCGCGAAAACCACCCCGACAGGTCTAAAATATAAACACTTGCACTTATAATAGGTTTACAACAGTGACTCCGAATCAGAGTCTTTTAGCTAAAATACTCAGATGTAAAGGATTTGGTCAGGGATTTGAGGACAACTTTAGCCTATAAGCATTGAACAATGGTTAGTATTGTTAACTAAAGTTAAACTATTCAAAACATTTTTGATAATTGAATAAAGCTGAATTAAAATATAAATATTAGAAACCAACTTAAAATAAGTGAAAATGAGACATTTTGATTTTGGCAGCTAACTAAGTTAAAGCACGAAAAGTAGCCTACTAAGTAAAAACTAAAACTGAAATGAAAATAAATGAAACCTAAATAGTAATATTTAATACAATAATAATAAAAATTACAAAAAAAAAGTAAAGTAAATTTAAATTGAAAATATGAACATTTAATTCACAATATAATTCACAATATTAATATAAATAAAAAGTGAGGAATGTTGCCTTAGCAACTAACTGTTGAAGCACTAACTGGAAATAAATAAAAACTAAAAACATACTAAAACTAAGTTAAAGCACGAAAAGTAGCCTACTAAGTAAAAACTAAAACTGAAATGAAAATAAATGAAACCTAAATAGTAATATTTAATAAAATAATAATAAAAATTACAAAAGCGAAATTACTAAAAAAGTAAAGTAAGTTTAAATTGAAAATATAAAATAAAAATATAATTCACGATATTAATATAAATAAAAAGTGAGGAATGTTCCCTTGGCAACTAACTATTGAAGCACTAACTGGAAATAAATACAAACTAAAAACACACTAAAACTAAAGTTAATTCAAAGTATTATTAAAAGCTACAATAAAATAAATAAAACAATTAATACTGCACTGCCCAATTTGCATGCAAATTGATTTAGAACAGCTGGACATGTCTAAAACAGTTCAACATAACTGAAGTAAAGCAGTCGTCCGGCTGGGTTTGTGGTGGTTATTGTGTGGTTTGTTCTACACTTTGTGATCAGCCTTGCTGGAGCCAAGGGAAGAATCAGGATCAGTTTGCCACAGCTTTTGTGCGCTGCATGTTTTAGGTTTCTCTCTCTAACAAGAGTGCAAAAGCGGCTGCCTTCACTTTTAAATGATGTGGTTTGACGTATTTAATAAGCCAAGGTTAACAATAGCAGTTTATAATGGAGAGAATATAAAAGGCTGCTGGTGTAACAATAGCACTTTATGGATCTTCTCAGGCATCTGATTTCTTTGTCATTCATCAGAGTCCAGCTTGAGACGGCCTGAAATCCAGCCGTGGGAAGGACAAAACTAACTACTACATTGGTGAATGGTTTACAAAGTAACTGTAGACTTTGAACATGAAACAAATTACTTTTAAAATAAAAACAGACATGCACAACAAGTAGGCTACATTTATTTGTGCACGTTCAATTGGGACAAAAGAAAAATGCTAAAAGGCGCCCCCTGGTGGACAAAGCAGGCATTCGCGTCCAAACTTTAGTGATGATATGTGTACCTTACTCGATATTTAGCACAAATGTCGCCGCCTAGTGGACAAACTGTGCACCAGCAGAAACATATCTCGACTGAATTATCACAGTTTTGGTCTAAAATGCTTTTGCTTAAATGCTTGAAATCAATTGAAAATTGTGTGAATATGTATATATTAAAATTAATAAATTGAAGAGATTTATTAAACTAAAAAAAAAAAAAATTATTCTATTAAACGTGGTTGTTCATGAGTGGCAATATAATTAAATATAATTTAAAAATTATTATATGATTTTAAATATGATATTTATATATATATATATATATATATATATATATATATATATATATATATATATAAACATTTAAGAAATGTATACAAATGTATTTTATTAAAACATTGTGGTTGTTTATGAGTGCCAATATTTTATATTTATAATATGTAATATAGTATATATGCTATAATGTATAATATATTTTATTATATACAATTGAATAATTTATCAAATAATTTTATTTAATTGATATATACATTTAAAAAAAAAATTATGAATTAAAATATGATAATATATAAATTAAGAATGATCACATCTCGTGATAGAAATTAAGCTGTCCTGTATGTGATATTTGTGTACAAAAAAAATAAGAAAAATATTTAATGATTTTTTAAACCTGTTTGTGTATGGTTGTTGTGTATATAGTCTCTCTCTCTCTCTCTCTCTCTCTCTCTCTCTCTCTCTCTCTCTCTCTCTCTCTCTCTCTCTCTCTCTCTCTCTCTATCTAAGTTAAGTAACAATAACAGTAACAATATATTATAAAATGATGTTTATATCTAGTGAGCACAGCTGGAATAGAAAAAAAAAGAAGCCTAAAGATAAGAGAGTTTTCCTCACGTTTGCGTCACATTTTTGGTCAATTGCATAATTTGTGAATTTACTATAATTATAAAGTATGAATAATTATGTAGCCTCAGTATTATATGTTTTTCATAAGGGAAAATAACCTGCAAAATAAAATAGATACAAATGGAAAACAATAAAATGCTGATAATATGATGACTTTGCCATACACCCCGTAATCCAGTGAGCTTAAAGGGTTTACGATCAGAGGAGCCGACGGCTTTAGCATCCGCACACCTGTTAATGTGAGTGACCACACACACACACACACACTCTCCTTCCCGCTCGCGTGGCACTTCCAGTATGAGCATGAGCGTCGTTCAGGACTGGCTCCAGTCTGCGGAGGTGCTGGTCTCTCTGCTGCTCGACTCTCTGGGGAGCACGGACTATGAGGACTGGGATCTGTGTCTGAGATTACTGGAGAATCTGAGTTTGGATCTGATCGGTCAAGTGCAGTGTTTGCTGGAGGACCGAGTGGTGTGCGCTCGATTCCTGGGCTCGCTGTGGGCAGATGAGCTCTCGGCCTGGGCTTTTCTCAACATCTAAGACCTTCATGTCTAACTTCTACAAAGCAACGGAGAACAATGATCCTGAGGATTTCAATGCAGCAAAGCTTCCTGATGGACTTGATATCATCATATTCTGCTCAACTTCATTCACAAATAGGGCCTAAAAGTCAAAGATCTCAAGAAAAGTTTGCACTTTGTTCATAAATATATTTATTGGCATCTGACAATCAACTCTATATATTAATTTCTTTGATTAATGGTGACATTTAATTTTTCTAACACTGTAATGGTTGTATATTCAATATAAACTAAATAAATGAACTGAGGGACCTTTAATCTTGTGTTTATGTTGTTACTAAAACAAAAATTTACTTCACAAAATTGTAAACTAAAGTGTATAACCGTGTTATAAACAGTAATATGAAATACAAATAAACTGAAGGGCCTTTAATCAACCATTATGTTACTAAAACTAACGCTATACTTCACAGAATAATTTTTTACCAATAGGGATAGGCTAAATCAATGTAAACAGCATGATATACCTAAATAAACATAGGGACATTTAATCTTTTCAATGTTATTAAAACTAAAATTGAATTAAAGTAATTTAATGTAAACACGGTAATATGAAATATAAATAGACGGAAGAAACTTTAATAGCCCGGTGTTTTCATGTTACTAAAATCTAACATTTATTTTACAAAATTGTATATAAACCTGTGAAAAACTACATTTCCCACAATACATCACGAGAACCGGAAGCGCATCACTGCTCAGTTACGTGACACGACACGTCAAGAGGTTCTTCTGTACACAAATATCACGAACAGGACAGCTTAATTTCTATCACGAGATGTGATCATTCACTCCACGGACCTCAGCTCTTTCTTCAGATATCGTCCAGACGGTCTGGTTAACTCGTAAGTTTCTGTCCATGTCTTTCTATAATGTTTTATTGACGGTCAGAGAATGAGTTGTAACGGAAAAGTCCTCCGATAGCTGTGACCGAACAGAAGCTTTTCGACTCTGTACTATTAATTACGCAATGATTGACGTGTCATGAAATACATTTAGCGACCGGTAATTTTAGGCATTCAATCGTAACGAAATCATTTCAAACACGATATTACAGCGGTATTAAATTCAATAGTATAGCACCAGTTTTACTTGGGTTTCTGATACTTTCTATTTCCCCCTTTATTTTCTTTGTATTAGTGTTTAGTTAATTTAGTGTAAACATTGATTATTTAATTAAAAGAATGATACGTCTTTGTATTATTATTTTTATTGTTTATATCATTTTAATAATAACTTACAAGTTAACTGTTTATCGATTTAACAGTAATACTTTTTTGTTCCATTGCTTAAATGTGTGTGTATATATATATATATATATATATATATACATATATATATATATAAGCAATTTAACAAAAAAGTATTACTGTATATATATATACATATATAATTTAAGTAATGGAAAAATTAAATGTACATAATAAAATGACAAATTATTAGAAATAACTGATTTTTATTTTATAATTTTAACGTCATTTCTTTTTGCATATTTCACTCATATTTCATTTGCTAAAAAGATTTTATTTTATTTTTTTGTAACATATATATATATATGTAATATGCATTATTATACATTTAAAAATGCAATATATAATTTTCTTTTCTTTCTTTTTATTTGGGGGTAAAACTATTTCCTGGGAATTTCTTTGCAATATTCACCCTGTTTGTTTCATTGATAGACACATTCCAGCCAGTATGGCTTTGATTACAATGTTACTAATGTCAATATTAGATGTAGCCTACGTTATGAATCTTGATAAAGTTTCTCTATCCAAACAGTGCTTGTGTTGATGGCGTGTCTTGTGCCAGTCTGACGGGTTACATGTGAGAGTGAGAGAGAGAGAGAGCAGTCGGGATGAGTGGCGTGGCGCTCGCGCTGGAGGTGGTGGTGGTCTTCTTCCTCGCGCTCTTCTTGCTGCACCGCTATGGAGACTTTCACAAGCAGCATCGGATGGTCCTGTTCGCCACCCTCCTCGCCTGGTTCCTGTGCTTCCTCATCGTCTTCATCCTCCCACTGGACGTCAGCACGGTGAGACCTCCTGGAAGCAGTTACCGTACACACCATATACTACAGCAGTCAACATTTGAAGTGGATCAAAACCTTTCATCAAAGTTATACATGAATTACAACAATACCCGTTCTTGTCTTAGGACAACTTTTTTTTTTTGATCCACTTAAAATGTTGACTACTGTAGTTTGAAGTGTTGTGGTTTAGTAGATGGAAACTGAAACTACTCCATAAACATAAGAAGTGTTCTCAGTATGGATAAAAGTATGAGCTAAATGCAGTCGTGGGAAATTCAGAAATGTTTTGCTTTTTGTGCAATCTTTATGAAATTATATTTAAAAATTATGCAATATAACTGGACATTTAATGGAAAGTATACTAAAAAATAAAATATACATCGTAAACTCTCTTTACAACTCTGTAAATGACAAATTCATAATGAGTAAAGTTAGACTAGGGACTGATGTTTACATTTATAATTAAGGCATTTAACATATGCTGTTATCTAGAGCCATTTACAAAACATGCTTTAGTGTGTGCATGACTGACATGATCAACAGATGGCAAGCATGCAATACAGGACATTTCCTGCGGGGAAACGAAGCATAAACAAAACAAAAATAAAACCTAAGGTAACACTTTATTTCAAGGTGACGTAGTTACACATTACTTTATGTACTCACCATAGTATTAACAGTCCATTATGCATAATTAAAAGTAACTAACCCTAAAACAAACCCTGACCCTAACCTTAACTCTATAGTAAGTAACATGTAGTTAATATTACTCAGTTCTTATATGAGTAATTACAATGTAACTACGTCACCTTAAAATAAAGTGTAACCAAACCTAAATCTGTTGTTTTATTCTCAACCCTGGTGATGTTTTGTTTCCTTGTGCATCTGCAGACCATATATAACCAGTGTGAGATTGATAATCAGGTCCACTTGGTGCCGAGCAACACTTTCATCCGGGATAATTCCTCCAACACTTCACTATTTCCGACACAAAGGTAAAGAGGTTTGCTTTGATCTAATGAACAGCTCTAGGAAGAAATAAAGCCTTGAAATTTATTTAAACACTGTTGTACAAATAGTGCTAAGACTTTTATGTTTAGTTAACATGCTGAATATGGTTATACATTAACTTTATCCACATCACCCCACCTTCTCCTGATTATAGGGTCGCAAAGTCTTGCCATAAGCCTTGGAGTTACATCCCAGATGGGATTCTTCCCGTGTTTTGGAGGGTGGTGTACTGGACGTCACAATTCCTGACATGGTGCGAGAGAAATTATGTCATTCCTGTGTTTCTTCACAATAAAGTGCAACAGTAGGGTTCTGGAAATAAACATCTTTTCAAGACAGATCTATTATGAGATCTGATATTGTTAAATGGTTTTAAGCTGCAATGCAATATTTTCATTCATTTTCGTTCAGTCATCTTGGATGACTGAACGAATTTTTTACTTAATCGGAATGGTTTGAAACTTGGTAAATGTTTTGGCGCTTGCTATGTGAACACACAAAAAATCATGGACATGATTCAAAAAGGTTAAATGGTCCTGAAAAAAAGGCACACTTGTTCGTGGTCAAAAACGACCGCATTAGAAATGAATGGGAGGCGAATTTCATCTAGTGGAAGTGTTTGGCACCTAAACAAAAACCTACTGAAAGCTAATTTGTTTGGTGATATCAACCTCAAATTTGGAGCACACCTTGTTTAGATTTATGGTTTTGATTTTCTTACAGTTTTAGATCTAAACTGGTTTTGGAAAATATATATTTAATTCAAAAATGTAAAATTTTATTTTTCTGCATTTTTCATAAGAATGTACAATTTTAAAACTTTTTTTTACTTCAGCAATAACTTTCCCAGTTTCATCTTTAAAAATTGAAGTCTGTGCTCCAAAGCATTAAAGATTTATGACAGTTTAAGTTGGAAATGTAATTTTCAGATCCATGCTCAAAAAGTGAATAAATGGATTATAATAACTACTACATAAATATAATTTAGTACCATCAAATCCCCTAAAAATACAAAATATCAAATAAAAAACATAATTGAACTAAAATATAGTACAATCATTGATCAAAAATACTTCTGGAACCAAGGCAGCTGAAAAAATTGTGTTGTGGTCCATATATCAACACTCTTGACAGACCAGTTGCATTAGTGACGTTAAATCATTTCTATTTTATGGCACTTTTTTGTAATTACTAATTCAGATTTTGCTCTTACTAGAGTATAAAGGATTTAAAAAATGTTCTAACATCTTGTTCCCGTGTGCGCAGGCTCTTGATTCCCTTCATGCAGTCGTATGCACGTTCAGGAGGTTTCTCCATCTCAGGGAAAATAAAAACAGCCCTGATAGAAAACGCCATTTATTATGGCACATACCTGCTCATCTTCTGCTCCCTGCTCATCTACGTCGCCGTCACTCCGAAGTGGCACCTTTCCTGGTTAGTGTCACGCCCTCTTCTTTCCCCTTCAGCCAATCACAATACTCCTTTAATTTCTAGACCAATGCACATCTCACTTCCCTAGCTGACATATTTAACCTATACATATTTGTAAAGGTCTGACTTGCGGACGATTGGCATTACCGCCGCCAACACCTGGGGGTTGTTCCTGCTGGTGTTGTTGCTGGGATACGGCCTGGTGGAAATCCCTCGTTCCTATTGGAGGGCATCGTGCCATGGACAGCTGCTGGCAAAGACGTACTTTAAAGCAGCAAAACTGATGACGGAAAAAGCAGACGCCGAAGAAAACCTGGAAGATGTTATGGAGGTGAGGGATTGTCATTTCTTTGATCAAAGTTCATGCATTATCTTATATAATTTTTTTTTTAAAAGCACACTTAAATGTCCACTCTTTTACAGGATGTCAGAACGGTTAATGAAACAATCAAATACAACCATCCTCTACGCAAATGCATTGACACTATTCTGAGAAAGGTAAGTTTCATGTCATCTTTATCCTACTGACTGTGTATATGTAAATATGTGGTGTGTCCCAAATAATGGACTATATACTATGCACTTATACACTATATACTTATGCACTCAACCAAGTAGTGTATGAATTTTATAAGGTTATTTTATCATTCAACGTCGGAGTCTGATGCCCCTCCCCCTCTGCTACATAATTAAAGCTGCGACAGTTGAGTGCATGAAGTGTCCAACATTACACACTTAGTTTCCTCCAGTATTTAAAGTGCACTTTTTTTATTTGTCATTTTCAGTGAAAACTTTTCTCGCACTATTTATACTACAAAACGTCATAGAATAGTGCACAAGTACGCAAATTGGGACGCACCTATGGAGTATTAACAGCATCACATCTTTCTCAGTGTCCTGTAGAATACCAGGAAAAGATGGGCAGAAACATGGACGATTACGAGGACTTTGATGACAAAGGAAACCCTTATCCTAGTAAAAATAGTTTAGTCAAACTACATAAAAAGGTAATAAAAACACAGCAGCTATATAGAATATTAATATAAAGAAAATTCACTGATGTTCATTATTTATAAATAATATAAATATTATTTACAATTTTTAAAAATGTCACTTTTAATATTTAAAATTGTATTAAATGCACTTAAAATTGTAAATTTAAGTTTTGTTAATTTCAAATGTAAAATTGTATTGTTTATAAGTATAATTATAAATGTAAATATTATAGTTAAATATTTTGTATTATGAAATATATATGAAATATTTTGTATTATATAAATGTATTTATATTCAAATATCATGATTGAGACTTATGCATTGTATTAATATCTCCTGTCAGGTGATCTATGCTGTTCAGAGGCATAACCGCACACAAGTTCAGTGGCAGATTCTATTGGACGAGGCTTTTCACTTAGAGGACGTGGCCAAAAATGAGACGAGCTTGACCCACCAGTTCATTCACAGCTTCCCCTCAGCAGAACCGCCTGGATGGGTCAGCAAGTACCTGTACACGCCCACCGTGGGTGAGGGAACCTGTGAACACATTCACTCTCTTTTGTAGTCGAAAATACCTTTCTGCTCGTACTACAATAACACCTTTATGAGTGATACAGAGATCTGTAATCCTTCAACAGAGTAAAGGCTCATTCACAATGAGAACGCCAACAAAAAGACTTTAAAACAATGCATTCCTCACAAACAATGCAGGAGACATGCTTTGGGTCGTTTCTGAGTTTCTCTTATGATTTTATGATCCTCAAGAGGACTTCTGAGCTGTACTAGGTTTAGGAGATACTTTTAACGTTACAATGCTTTGTAAATTACCCTTGGATGAAAAATGTACCGGTCCTAAAATTAGGAGCGACATGCCCCTAAATTTTACATTAGGAATAACTTTTAGCTTTTGTGTGAAGATGCCCCTGGTCTAAAATATACATCTTATTACCTTTATCATTGTTTAATTGACGCCTACAACTGTTTGCTCGTCTGTTTCATCAATGCAAGCTTTACCTGAGTGGTTTCTGACGCTCTATAGTTTAGCATTTATCATAAAACTGTTCCACAAAAACAAGTTTAGCAAGATTGCAATGTTTGCGGAACAGGGTTTTTTTTTTTTTGCCAAATACCAATGGAAATATGAATAGTTTTCTTATCAAATGTCAAGCCACTTTGAAAAGACTCTATAGTATGTATGTTTTGCAATGGTTGGTTCATTTCAGCACATATGACTATTGTCCACCTACCCGTGACCAGCACAAAGAGAAATTCTGGGTGTTGAAATGCGGTTGCTAAGTTGTTCTCAAAGGCTCGGACCCCTCCGTCAATGGAGGTCTAAGTGATTTTGTTCCTGTTTTGTAATCCAAGTCTGATCGCTTACAGAACAGAACACCTTTCATCAACAAGCCGCACAATTAGAGATGTCATTCATGTCAGAGCGCACACATTGCACAGTAAAGTTTTATATTTAGGGTTAAGGATTTGTTCAAATCGCTAACCTTAAGTAATAAATGCTATTATAAGCCATGATATTGAGTCAAAGGAGCAGTTTGTATAGATACACAGCGTAACACGTCATAATCTGAAGACCAATCCAACCGCCTCCAACCGCGACTTTGCATTGCGAGAGGCTGCCTCCTTGTAATTTGCTTCTAACAAAAGACAGAAAAATGCCTAAAAGCTGCTGTGTGACAAGGTGTACAGCAAACAAGCTAAGAAACCCAGAAATAAGTTTTTATTAGCTGTCGACCCCAAAAAACGAGCGTTTAAGAACTTAAAAGTGGATACAGGCTGGAACGAATGGGTAAATTGTGGGATCCTGACACTCACTAAAAATACAGTTGTGCAGTAAGTTAAACATTTGGTCACTGGTGAGTCAAATATCCAAATGTCAGTTGTATATATTATATTTCTGTAAGATAAGCTATCCTGTGTTGCCGATTACGTTCTCCTCCAGCGGGCGTACGTTAGTTCTCAGAGTAATGAGACACGTTACGCTCTGTCTCAACTGCCTGATCCACTTTTATGTCCTTAAACAGCTTATAAAAACTTATTTCTGGGTTTCTTAGCTTGTTTGCTGTACACCTTGTCACACAGCAGCTTTTATGCATTTCTCTGTCTTTAGTTAGAAACAAGAAATGACAAGGAGACAGCCTCTCGCAATGCAAAGTCAATGGAGACGGTTGGATTGTTTTCCCCCCCGGTGTGGGCGTGGCCTAAACACGCTCTGTCTCTATAGGTAATAATAACCTCATGCATCTCTCTCTGTCCTGTAGAGTGGTACTGGGAGTGTGTTTTCCGGCGCTGGTGTTATCGCGTGCTGGCTGTGCTTTTATGCCTGTTCTCTGCAGCCGTGGTCTGGTCTGAATGCACCTTCTTCAGCACACAGCCCGTTCTGTCTCTCTTCGCTGTCTTCATCCAGCTCGCAGAGAGAGACTACAACTACGTTTACATAGAGGTGAGGAACACAAGCACAATTACACATTTATTGGAGAAGCCAATCAGAAAGCTGCGTACTTCTGCCAGCATGGCTGAGAAGTGCGCGAAATTAACTTTTTGACACATGCATGAAAACGTATTTTGCATTTATTTTTATTACAAATATTTTTGAGCTTGTGACTGCAATTATTTACCGGTAGTTGTTCACTGTAAACAACCGCTTCTTGGGGCTTATTTCTTTATTTTCCTTTATGTACGATTCTAAGTGAAAAAAAAAAAAAACATATTTGGTTTACACTGTAAGTGACTTGAACAAAACAGAATCAAATAATTAATCACAATTATTTGTATGACAATTAATGGTCAGCACAAAATTCATGATCGTGACAGGTCTACGTGGTGCTTTGCAGGTAATATTTTGTACTTAAAGTCAAAATTTTACTTGCATAATGTCACATTAATAAGTGAACCAACATGACATAGGAATTATTGGTGAAAAGTGGCTGAAAAAACTACAACCTGTACATTGTTATTTTTTGTTTGTCCTCTAGATGGCGTGTTTTGTCACCATCTTCTTCTTGTGTTACTGCGTGTACTCCACTGTGTTCCGGATCCGAGTCTTTAGCTGGCCCCTCACCACCAGACGGACGCCTACAGCCTGCAGTTCAGTGGCATGTACGAAACACCATGTGACTGTTACAAAAACCATCTCGGTTTGTTTTGATCTGTTGCTGTATCAGTATTCAGCATTGCATTCTGATTGATGTGCAGGTTGTTTTGCCGTTTGACGCCTCCGCTGTGTCTGAACTTTCTGGGTGTGATTCACATGGACTCCACCATCTCCCATCAGCAGAGACAGCAGACAGTGTACAATTCAGTGAGTCACACACCACTCTCATGCAGAAACACGACCACACATCTATATAACTAGCATGGAAGACTTTAATTGGCTGGATTATATAACTACAATAATAATGATATTTTCATTCTTTTATTCAAAGTATATCTTCATGACATGATAGATTTATTTAAATATATGCATGTAACAATACTTGAACAACAATTACTGTTAGTTTTCATTACAAAATGAAACTTTAATTGACTAAAAATGCAATGATTACTTCTATGAACACTTTTTATTGATGATGTGGACAAAAGGCTGAATTTGAGTTTTGAACTGGAATTCTCAAACCACTATTTTTTACTACTAACTTTTAAGTCAGAGAAGCTGTTAAAATATCTTTGTCTTGCGAGTCTAATGTCTATTAGTCTAATTAGCATACATTACATAAAGCATATTAAAATCACAGCATTCATTTGCGTTTAACTTGAGAATAATAATAATGAATATTGTTTTTCTCATGCATTTATATGCGTCACTGCAAACAATTTATTGAAAAGACAAAAGATGAAGTCGCCATATTCCATTTTTAGCAGATAATCATATTTACGGTTAGACACCATGTATGAGCATGAATATGATTATTTGCTAAAAATGCAATATGGCAATATTTATTAATGTTGCAAACAAAATACAGAATTTGTGTTTTTAATTGGAATTCTCAAACTACTATTTTTGCTACTGTGCTTTAAACCAGAGACACCAGTAAAATATCTTTGTCTAATTTGTATATAGGAAAACTAATTGGCCATATAAAAAGCATATTAAAATTACAGCATTAATGATGTTGCTTAATTTTATGTCATATTTTATATAATTTACACTCAGTATATCACCCAGCCGTATTGATACTTATGGCCACATCACTCCATCACTCTCTCTCTCTCTCTCTCTCTCTCTCTCTCTCTCTCTGACTATGATAGATAATGGGATCCATGCAGGTCCTGTCATTCATCGCTAATGGATTTTATATTTATTATCCTATGCTCATCGTTTTGCTTTGCATTGCAACTTACTTCAGGTAAGATGTATCTCCAACAAATATTTAGCTTTGAAATATTACAGAGACTGTTGTTGTTGGAAGGCTGTTAGCTCTTTGTTTTTCCTCTTGTTCATTCTAGCCTGGGCACACGCTGTCTGAATTTGCTGGGCTTCCAGCAGTTTATGGGTGAGAATGATCTGACCTCTGACCTGGTGGACGAGGGGAGAGAACTCATCCGGAGAGGTACTATAGACCAAATTCAAAATTGGTCCAAATCTATGTTAGTCTACACTAATAATAATTAATAGAATAGTTTTAGCAGATATACACATATTACATACATTTTTATTATTATTATTTGATGTAATCACAACAGTCCCAAGAAGGACTGGATGATATTGCTTGATTCTATATATCAATATTTTATTCAAAGTATATTTTCAATCAGAAAATTCATTAAATAAATCAGTTTTTTTTTTCAATCAATCAAAAATCAAATCTGACTTTTTTTCAATCTGAATATAATTGACATTTTATGGTTTTTAAATTGTACCTATTGCAATTAGAATGAATTCTAATATATATATATATATACACCGGTATATATATATATATATATATATATATATATATATATATATACACACTACCATTCAAAAGGTCAGTAAAAAAAAGAAATTAATACTTTTATTCAGCAAGGATGCGTTAAAGTGATCAAATAGGATAATAAAGACATTTATAATGTTATATGTCAAAAAATCAAATAAATGCTGTTCTTTTGTATTTTCTATTCATCACAGAATCGTGGATAAAAAATTAATCATGGTTTCCACAAAAATATTAAGCAGCACAACTGTTTTCAAAATTACTCATAATAAAATTATAATGATTTCTGAAGGATCATGTGACACTGAAGACTGGAGCAATGATGCTGAAAATTCAGCTTTGATCACAGGAAAAAATAGCAAGGAATAAATAAATATATTAAAATACAAGTTATTTTAAAAAGTAATAATATTTCAAAATGTTCTGTTTTTACTGAATTATTGATCGAATATGCAATCTCCGTGAACTTCTTTCAAAAACATAAAAAAAATCGTGCCAAACCCCACCTTTAACAATAGTGTATATAAATACAAAATAATGATAATATATTTATATTAATAAATTATATCAAATATAAAAAATGATGTCATGTTTATCATTTTTTTGCTCTTGTTTTCAGAAAGAAGAAAACGGCAGAGAACAGAGGATGGCGAGACCAGACGGAGAGTGAGTTTGTTTCTGCCTAAACTGCCTCACATTTAATGATGAGAATATATTACAGTACTGTACCCGTCTGAACCCCCTTCATCACGTCTCTGTCTGTCAGGAATGGAGGGAACGCTACAGTGATCAGAGGGAGAGATATGGTGGGAGGAGCAGAAGTGCGTACTCGGAGCTGAAGGAGACGGACGGCTCCGGCACAGACACTGGCAGAGGTGAGGACAGATTCACGCCGTTAGTCTTACTGAAAATACTCTTGCCTTGAGTTCTTGGTCAGATGTGATGAAGATCTGTGTTTGTGTGTGTGTGTGTGCGTGTGTGTGTGTGTGTGTGTGCAGCTCAGTCTCGAAGAGATCGAAACGACAAGGCTGAATTACTACAAGACGTTGAACCGTTGGACTTCACTGGAGAAGAACAGCTGGAAACGGATAACAGGAGGTCTGTATTACTACATTATATCTCATAACATAAACATACTTTCAGTCATGGAAACTAATAGCATGAGCTTGAGAATATTGTTTTTCTTATGCATATTTATGCTGTCGCTCAGAACACTTTTTTTTAAAGACTAAATATTATATTTAGTTATATATTTATGTTATATATTTAAGGATTATTGAATATTTATTTAGTTCTTTATTCATACAACACTTCTTACCCATGTAAAAGAGAAAGTAAATAAATATATATATATATATATATATATACTTATGTTTAATATTAAATGCATTAATTGTGTGATGGCAGTGTAAACGTTCAGGGATTTTGATTTGATTTACATTACTCACTGACACTTTTACAGAAAGCGATTTGAAAATGATGAACATCACTAGCTATTTATTTATCATACAAGCCAATGGTATTGGCTGCACACAATGACACATTTCAAGTATAAGGTATAAGAAGAAACTATTGGGACATTAGGCATTTTGAAGGTTTACATTGAAGTTCTCGTTGTTAATGGATGTCATCATCTCTCTGTAGGTACGCTGGAGGACATTACCTCGCGACCTCTGCATCTCGTAGCCGCATCTTTGATGATGTATGAGAACAAGGAGAACAATAAAGGAAAACTGTTTGCACTTTTTAATCTTCACACTCTTCCTGAAGTGTCCAGTGAGGGACTGCAGCTTTAACGCTTCTGTGTCTCTTTGTATGTGTTTTCTGTGTGTGTGTGTGTTTGTGTGTGTGTGTGTGTGTTGCTCTTACCTCCCATTGTCCCTTTACTTCCAGATGAAGCCAAACTATACAACTGATGCTGTACAACTGTAGTGTACAGCATCTTCACAGCAGTGACGGTTGGTGTTCATGCAGAGGAACATTATTATTAGTGGCTGAAAAAGGGAAGAAAAGGTGTCACATTAGTTCTCTATAGAATCCTAATTTGAAGTTTAAAGATTCTATTTAAAGAATAGAGTTGATTTAAGGTCACCCGGATGCATGAAGGTCTCGCTGTGTCCTGATCTACACTTCACTGATCTATACTTTCACCCTCATGATGAGAACTTGTTTGACCAGTAAATCACCTGCAGAGAACACTTCTGTCTTTTGTGTGAGTATTTTGTTTAACCGTTCATTATAGATCACACTTTAAAAGTTACAGAAGAAAATATGAAAAAAAAAGTCATTTTGGTTATTCAGCTCGTGTTTTGTACTGTAAACTTCAAATCTCTTTGATCAAAAAGTGAATGCATATAATATGAATGCTGTTTTTCTTTTTCAATTATGTTCTATTTATTATAAATCTCTCGGAATTAATATTAAATTACTGCTCAGAGCTACTGACATTTTGAAGGACAATTTGTGCTTTTTTTAGATGACACAAATCTGTATAGCAGCTGTTTTATTTTCTTTTAGTTTGTTTGAATTTCCTCAATACCTCAAATAAATATTCCTGAGATTTTAATTACCTTTCTGTACAATTGTGGATTACTGAATGAGAAAAAACATCTTGATGTTTGAATGCTGCTCAATGGCAGATTTGAGTGCTTTTAAAGAACAACAAATATGGCAATCTCTGGTCTCATCATGCAGCTCGCACCCATAATTCAGAGATAGAGATAAAAAGGGATGAGTTTTTTATGCCATTTCTGTTTTTGTGCTGTTTCTGACATTCAAAATCTCAAGTGCTTTAAGTAGGCATTCACACAACTCTGTAACAAAGTCCCTTTACCACCACATGGCTTTTGTGATCAGATATGAAGCAATATATGGGTATTTTATCTAATTCATTTTTTTGTCAACTTGATGTTTCTCTACATTATGTTCTATTATGAGCTGAACAAAACATAATTCATTAAATTAAAGTGGACTGTCTGTATTTATGTATTGCCATGCCAGTGATTAACAGAAACATATTTCTATATACGTTTAAATGTCAAGCATTTTGAGTTAAATAAAAATAAATTTGCTCCAATTCCGCTGGATACCAGATATATAGCGGTAAAAGGAAACTAAATAGACAAATTAGCTAAATATAGCATTGGGAAATAATTATAAAATAGAGACACCTCTTTACCTTCACCTCAAGGTAAATTACTAATTAAAAGCAACTTCTCAAACATTGGCAAAATAATTGGGGTAGTAGAGAATAAACAATATATTAAAAAATCTATCAAAACCTATGAGTAGAAAGAGGAGATTATTTCTACGTGAATCTGGTCTAGACAGGGGCGCCGTATAGGGGGGAAAAGTTAGGACGATTCCAAGGGCCCCTGACTGACAGGGGCCCCAACAAATAGGTAAAAAGTAATTAAAAAAAATTATTATATTATACACTATATAATTCATCATCATTGAGTATATTTCAAATAGTAATTAAATTAATGATGTCTTTGATTGTACTTATTTTGGAAATCAAAGTTAAATATCCTCATTGACCAAAAAGTAAACATCCACCCCCCTGTATCTGCATGAAATGGTTTGGTCCTGCCTTAGCGCACTCATCATCAGTAGCCGCGTTTCTATTGACTAAAACGTCATTTTCCTCTCGGGAAAAGTCATTTAAAAAATCATGCCAACGGACGTTGGTAGGTTTATATATCCCAGCCACCGCACTAGACATTATTATTATTAACGGAAGGAGACGTAGGCGTTTTATTCAAGCATCAATGGCAAGGAAAGACTCTTATACTGTGAGCGGCACGGCAGATGTGAGGAGTTTCTGGGTGTTTCTCCCTCATTTCTGCTTCGAGGTCTTGATTGTGGCATTTCTTTGAGGTTTAGAATCCAGTATTCCTGTAATTCTTTAACAGATTGACACCCTTTCTTTAGTCTTTCCTCTCTCTCTTTTCTCTCTTTCGTTTTTTGAAAACCAAATTTTCTTTTACTATGCAACTTTGTGGTGTCTGTCATCCGCGTTTCAATTACCCTTCAAATTGCGCAAATTGAAATTGCGAATTGAAAATCGGCTCAATGGAAACAGGTCAATTTCGCAATAACTCCCATTTATCTAAAAAAAAATTTTTACATTTGCATGAGGTGGTTTTTCAGGCAATTCAAAAAATAAATATTTCGCAAAACTGCAATGGAAACAGTTTTTGTGCATTTACAGTTACCTGACGTAGATGACGTGGTGTGTTTGGACAGAATAGACGAGTTGTTTATTAAATTCATAAAAGACAAAAGAATTACAGGAATACTGGTGTATTTCAATTTATTTTTAGAAGCTTACACACACACACACACACACTGTTTTGTAGCACTGTAATAACCCTGATGTGGAAATTCCGTTTTACACGTCAACTTTATTTTGTTGTTGGCATATATGTGCAGTTAAGTAAAAAAAAATCAGCTGTTTTCATTGTTTTGAGATGATGATGTTAATTTATTTTGATTAAAAAGTTCATATATATTTAGTTTTTTTAGTTTTTCTTTTTTTAAAATCTCAATAAAAATACATTGAGACTGTAAAGGATTGCCTTAAGGACATTTTTATGGTGGCTTTTAAACTTGCATCAAATAGTGAATTGCATACTGTATGCAGACTTGCATTTACAAATCACCAGCAGTAGGCTAAATATTGTGCTAGTACTAGTATTGAACTACAAGAAGCAAAACAGTAGCAAGCATTTGATTAGTTATGTAAAGCATCTGATGGGACAGGTACGTCCTAGAGATCTGGTGACAACAGCTGCGCGGAGGGGGCCCAATTGAATTTTTTTGTCATGGGGCCCAAAATTCCTGGCGGCACCCCTGGGTCTAGATTTCAATGAATATTACCTTGATTTTACCAAAGACTGTACTTTTATTTGATAATTTACTCACTCCAATATGGTAGATGGCAGTATGCAACTTTTACAATGTCTGTAACCCGCCAAAAGACAAAGAAGAATTTTAAATCTTTTGCGCGCGCTGAATGAGATCATACACACTTCTCTTTTCTCTTCTCACAAAGGAAAACAGACGACACACACTTTCTCCTGCTTCATTTAATCTATTTTAACTCACATAAGGTAACTTTTTCAAACAAAATATCATATTCAACTACATATAATTACTCTACAGGTTTAATACAACTTTTTAAAAAAATACATTCTATCATGAATGATTTCGGTTATGTAGCCTATACTTTTATGTTTTCACTGGTAATAAAACAAACAAATGCTGTAAAGGATCAAATGAGCTTGTTGTGACTTATTTATGATTTTTGGAGAGAAAAAACTTGCATGTAGTGTGTATCTATGAACAATTAAAGACTCTAAAACGCGATGATACCAAAGGTGTTTGGATTTGTGGCTTTACGTTTGTGAACAAAATAAAATCGTGTCGAATGAATCACTGTCACGTGAGGCGCGCCACTTTTGTTGCTTTTTCCCGCTTTAAAAGATTTTGGGCTGCGAATGGCTTTAGTGAATGATTTGCTGGACGACGAACGTGTCCTCAATCAAATGCCTATTAAATATTGTGTAGCCTACAATATAGAATTTAATTAGCCTTATGTTTTCTAAACTAGTGCAAACAGTAGGCACCAATCCAAATGTAGTATTGTCACAATCTCCTTAAAGTTGTTTTATGATTCTGTTATAAATATAAAATAATCCCGTTGTGTGAAAAATATATCACATTTTTCACACAACTCGATTCAAATTTTGATTGACCAATTATGACTGCACTATACGTAACGCAATTTTACATTGCAGTATACTTTTTTTAATCAGATTTCTTTAATATACACACTCATGAGATATAAACTCATAATTTGTCCTCTTTACAGAAACACTGAATTGCCAACATCACTCTTGATCAACACCAGCGAAGAAAATGAACAGCATTTTGAATTATTTTCCGGTGACACATATCTGATTTATAAATGTTGACTTTCAAATTTCTAAGCTTGGCTATTGCCATTCTTTTTGGGGATCATATTGAAATGTTTAGCCTTAATCTAAATGATTATGGTGAAGATTGTGGAATGTCTGTTTCAGAAAGAGTCGACTGACAGCAACAGTGAAGCCAGAAGGGCGTCACAAACTGGTGAAAATGTGCAGGTAGGCCCATGCTATTTCAATAATAATGATTCAGATCTAAGAAACTAAGTTTTAGGTAATGTCTAAGCTAATGAAGATATCAAGGTCGAGTAAATAAGCAAGTGCAAAAGAACCATAGACTTTTCATTTATTTCAAAATAAAATAAAAACTTTAAAAAAAGCAAATTTTAGTCAGTTCCTAGCACAAAGCTACTCTATGGCTTTAGAAGACTTGAAAAATATAGAAAGTAAATATATAGAAAGTTTAATTAACTTTTTTACCACTCTGAGATTTCATATTTTTAAATTGTTCATGTTATAGAAACTAACAATCTTACATACTTTGAGTGCACTTTTTATTAATTTTGTGTGGCAGTATAAAATTCAATGTAATTTTGGTAATGTCTTGAATTGTATTAGATTCAAATGTGTTCAATTAATAATAATAATATATGCTATTTTAATGTTGCTGATGCCATTGTTCTAGAAAAGAATAAAGGAAAAAGGAAACAATGGCCGTGATCCTCTAAAGGTTTGTTGCACACTGACATATCATATCACTGACCCATTTAAGGATTTCATGAAAAAGTGTGTGTGTAATTACTATAGCTAAAGAATTTTGGAAAGACAAAGCTTCTTGAAGCTGCTTTAAAAATCCATATCTTTAGAGTGACAATTTATTGCATTGCTTCTGATTTACAATATGATGGTAAACCTTCACTAGTGGACTCATATTAACAATACTGTTGTGTTGACATTCACTCAGGAAAGGAAGAACGATTTTTTCAGGGATAACGTTAAAGAGGGTCCATCAAAAAGCCATATGCAGCAGGTATGTGAATTTTAATGTGATCAGTGACTTGTGGATCCAAATTAAATCAAATTAAAATTGTATGGATACTCATCCCTGATGTATATTATTTGTATATATCCTAATGTTGCACAACATGGCTAATCATTTTATGGAAATCATTTATTTATAAATGTTTAAATGCTTTTTGTATTATTGATCTTCTGAATTTAACAGTGCGACGAGGGGCAAAGCCACAGTTTCAATTTCCGCTACAAATTCAAGAAGCATGCAGTGGCGTGTGATACATCCAAGAATTTGATTGATGCTCTCAATACAAACAAGATTTTCAAGAACATTGAAAAAGAAAACATGGGGAAAGAAATCATCATCAAGAGATCCAAAGGAGAAGTTCCTAGAGCTGCTGTGAAGACCGATTTCCCCTGCTGTCTTATTGAAAAAGATGAGCTCTTAGACATAACCTTCATCAAAAATACTGGAAATGTTGATACAAAGAAGAAAAAAACTCTAAGGCTTTCATTCTCCAATGAATCAGAAAACATAGTAATATTTTACATTAAAACAAAAGGAGGGAATAAAGTGAAACGCTTAATGAAAAACAATGAGCTGAGGAAGAAAGTTGAGGATGTCTGTGTGTACGCACTCAAAGAAGAGAAACTGAGGAATGCTCTACGGCGTGACGGACGCTTCATCAATGTCATATTCGATAAACAGTGTGCACTCCGTGAGTTGGGGAGCGAGATAAACCATGTAATGTCAAGCACAGTAGAGCATCTTGATAGAAAGCATTTTGAGATCATTGTTATCAGTGATAAAAACGAGCCAGAGAGCAAGAAGACGTCTTGAGTGATGTCAGCAGCACTGAAGTGAATGAAGCTTCAGCCGCTGATTTGAAAGAAAACGTTGATCCTAACCAGCATCCCGTCAGCACTGAACAAGAAGAAACAAAAAAGAGAAACACAATGAAATCCACAAATACTTCAGCTAAATACTCTACAATAATTGACTCCGAAGAGATTCTGGGAATTCTGCGTGATCAGTTTAAAGGTTTAATGGAGACGTTAAAACAGCGAGAGAACCTTAAGAACAAGACTCAGGTCCAGAAGTTCTTCAGACAAGAATATGATAAAAGTGTTGAGAGTTTCTCTGAGGTGTATAAAATAAGCAGCTCATGAGACTCTCTGACTCGGTGTGTCAGATTCGAGTGGAGGGATACGCCAGAGGAACCGGCTTCCTACTTTTTGGGCAATTTATTCTCACTAACGGACATGTTGTTAGGGAATTTCTCGAGTCTCCAAACAAAGCTTTCTTCTACAAAGTCTTTAGAAGCTGCATTTGATTTTGAACGTCTGGACTCAAAGGTGAAGCCTGGTGCGGGTCAAGAAACAGATTGCCGCTTACTGTTACATTACAGACGCCGATAATAGGCGTCTTGACTTTGCTCTTCTTGAACTGGAAGCTGGTGATGATGAAATCGCAGGTCGTCCTGAGTTGCTCCGTCATTACAGTCCTGGCCCCCTTCCTAGCCGCGGTGGGATCTGCATTGTGGGACATCCAGAAGGTGGGATTAAGAGAATGGACCCCTGCTTCATCATTGGGAAAGATAAAACACAAGAGGCTGCAGATAAACATGTATCTGAGAATCGTGATTTCATTAATGTGATGACACAGAGGAGTTTGGAAGATAGATGGGACATTTATGAAAACCAGATTCATTATAATTCTTGTTTCTTTTATGGATCTTCTGGCTCTCCAGTTTTTGATGAAGACTGTTATCTGACTGGTGTGCACACTGGTGGATATGTGTACAAAGGAGAAAAAGGTCAAACTAGGAGCATTGTGGAATATGCCTATTCCATGCAGCCCATCCTGGAAATGATCAGAGCACAGGCTAGGATAAGAGGTTCGCATGATATTGTTAATATCTTAGAAGCCTACAGCAATAAAAGCTATGAGTATGGAACTGCAGATACAGAGATTCAGGCCGACTATGAGTTGGAAGAATCTGATTGAAGCCGTCCACACATTTGTGCCGCCATTTATGTGGGAAAACATGACATCAAGCCTTCAACTCTGAGAGATTCTTCACTGTCATTATAGGGTTTCACGTTTCATATCATTCTTAGCGATGATTGTGTGTTCAAAAGCAGAAGTTACACTTGGTTTCTCTTATTTTTGACAAGTGTAAAGTCATACTATCTCATCTGCAGGTGATTGTGGGTCTGACTAAAATTAGAGCTATTTTTTTCTTTACTGTTTCTTTACATTGTTATTCATACATACTTGTGTATTCATATATCCATACATACTAATTTCACTTATGCAACAATTTATTCACTCATATATCTTTATATGCATTTTTCTTATATTTTTACTTTTATGTCATACATTGATTTATCTGAGTTTTGTCTTTGCAAGAGATCATGTTCAAGCATTAACAGTAATCCACTTTGAATCGCACAAATACACCAAATTAATTGATTTGACAATCACTGTAATAAGAGACAATACACAATCAAATGTATCTTCACTAAAATAAATATATTTAGAAAGACGTCTTTGAGGGTTTAGATCAGGACTCACACAGCAAAACCCCAGATCACTGTTCTTCATTCCTGCTTGATGACTGTAGATGTCAATTACAACACATAAAACCATTTAATATACCAAAGCTTTACTGTTATTCCACTTACTTATTCCATTAGTGTGAGATTCATGTGTTGGTTAAGGTTTTATTTCTGCTCATGTTGGCAAGATTTTGGGATCTTCAGTTTGTTGGGTCTGAAAATTGTTTTGAATTTCCTGTAGATAAGAAATAGGAGAACATTGAATCTTTTTAAATAATCTTGCTATTCAAACACTGAATGAATTGTAAAACAAAACATTAATTTGTATTACACATACAGTACATTAAATAAAACATGAAAAGGCTTGATGTGTTCTGTCTTATGTTGATCGATTTCCAAGTTAAACATGAGGTTTCGGACATATTGAAAGTTAATAAAAAAAAGTTAATTAATTCAACTTTGAGGAGTACACTTGCATTTAGATGACCTCCAGGTCTAGCAATTTCACTGGTTTTCCAGCATCTGGAGGTTTTTCCTGAAGACTATAGAGCAGCTTAACTGCTCAGGACAAAAAGGGACTTGCTATCACTAAACATAAAAACTGTTTTTGATCATCCAGGGAACAACACAGTTTTTTTCAATCACTAACAAGCGCTTACCCATACTTCATATACTTTTTCTAAACTCTTAACACAGACTCACACCTACAAAACACAATTTGCCAAATGGATAATTTTCTTTTAAAAACACATTTTGTTAAATATATACTAACTCTTCATTTCAAAATAGAACACATCTTTCTCTGCACTCACTAACTTTACCAAAACACTGGAAATCTGACTCAAAATGAAATTATTCTGTCAAAGAATAACACTTGTGTTTCACTTCACAAGGTAGGCTACATGCAGTCAATCAAAGTACACCAGGGGCCTATACCATGAAGCCGGTTTAGGTGGCTAGCCAGCTATGTTCTAGCTTAGTTTCCGCCAACCCTGGGTTTTAGGTACTATGAAAGTAGCTCGGCTTTAATCGGTGTTCGTTGTCATGGTATCTTACGCTGCACGGCTAACCTGCTCCGGGGCAGGTTATGTTCTGGATTCGAGATCTCAGACTGAAGTTTGACCAATCAGCTGTGAGCAAAGAAACATATAGGTGACGTAACTAATTCCCAGTGTTTGTTAGCCTGGGAAAACCCAGACCACTTCCGGCAAATTTAGATTTGCTCTGCAAGTGGGTCTGGCAAAGAGCCCATTGAAACCCATTTCCAGTCCGTCGAAATCGCGGGCACCAATCAGAAACGTTGGGGCGGGCTTTAAACGATGACGACAGAGCAGAGACGGTCACGCAGATTTTGTACATTACAAAGATGGATGCCGCCGTGGAACATCACAACATCACTCGTTCGAATCAGCTATCGCGTCTGTTTCAAGCGATTTAAAATGGTAATTTTCGTTAACACAAACAGAGAATTGCTGAGAGTCTCGAGATGTTGTCTCCGTCGCTCTGCATACGTCATGTCATTCATCGCTCTGATTGGTTTTAGATCTATCCGACGTCCGTTGGTGACGCCCCTGTGGAAATGAATTGTCTATGGAGCTTTGCCAGACCCTTACTCAGTTACAACTGAGAGTGGTCTGGGTTTTCCCAGGCTAAGTGTTTGTTGCAATGGCTTCACCTTTTCTTCCAAATCCTGTGGACATCTCAGCGCAAATTGTTAGACGAGCACATCGTAGAGAAAGAGTTTTTAGCCGGACAAAATCCCCTTGCCTTTGCTGATAGTTTGTATGAAAGATACAGATTTTCTGCGGAAGGAATATCTTATCTTTGCGAACTTCTTGAGCCACACATAAATAATTTAACACGTCGAATTAATTACAAGTGTTTGTGATCAAATGTTTACAAAAATAATAAAAGGTTGTGTGTAAATACTTACTACTTTGAATTATATTTTTTTATTTTGTCTTTATCTGCTGCCAAGAACGTTTGGAGTTGCATCTAAAAATAAATCAATATTAATCTTTATTAGTATATACATGCGCAGTTTTTATATATCATAAAAATATAGGCTATATTTCACACACGCATACATTCATAGCCTATACATAATTTTACATGAATAGGCTATAGAACGTATTTGTTTAGCTTACACATTAACGCAATCAGCAATCTTTCTCCAACAGTCTTCTCTTGCTTTGGCAGCAGAGACCGTATTGTTTCGAGCTTGTAATACATATTTAAATTAATCGTAATTCTGAATGATTATCTCTTGCTCCTCCGCGGAAAAAATATATCGCTCTCACTCTATCCATATCGAACGCGATTGGTTGTTCGGTGCCAACGTCACTTTGGTATGTGCACGCGCTCGTGGATTAAGCATAACTTAAGATCAAAGCCTGAGTTGACAGAGAAAGTTGATGAGCTGCGTCATGGTACCAATAAAGCCTGATTGCATCGGTTTGGTTTTGTCAACTCAAACTAATCCTGTAACCCAGAGTTTGTTCAGCTACATTCATGGTACAGGCCCCAGGTTTCAAAATACTGGCTATTGTTGACATTACAAAAACTGCATTATGTTTCTTGGTTGGGAACTGTATGTCCACATGTAGTAATGTTCACATTCAAAAGCATTCCAGTAAAAGCAAATCCTTTACTGTTTACTACAGGAGGTACAGTAGAAACACGGTATGATAGAACAGAAAAAGTTTTACAGTATTGCTTACAGTGAACAAAATATCCATGAAACACACAAGAGCATTCTGAACCAAAAAAAACCAACAACTTTTTTTGTACTTTTTTTTGTTTGTACTAAAAAAAGATCAAAATTACTGTATCTAATCTCTGCGATCTTCAGGGTTAGGCCACATGTTTTCATCAACATCACATCTGATATTATCCAAGGCGATGCAATCAAGAACTGTGATGTCCCTGCACCAGCATCCATGGCTTCAAGGACGGACATCTGGTCATGTGGCTGATGGTCATAAACCGTCCACCTCCATGCAGAAACGAACTCCTATGGGGTTGAGGAAAGGTGAATAGGGTGGAAGGAAGAGACTTACCAGTCTTGGGTGGACTTCAAACCATGTTGCTATTGCTTGAGAATGATGGAAAGCCACATTGTCCCAGGTACTTACAAAGGTCCTCATGTGTTCATGAGAACCAGGCGCTGCTCTGGAACCAGGCGCTGGTGGAGATCATTGAGAAAGGCAAGGATGCGCTCGGCATTATAGGGTCCACTGGCTCACTGCATCTCTCACTGGGCCTGCTCTTCTCCCTTCTTCTCCTTTTACTGTATAAGTGTCAATGTCATAGAAAAAAATAACCCCTGCCACTCTAAGCCAGACTGGAATCAGCTGTGGTTGGCCCAATTTACCCAACATAAATCAGCTCTGTGTCAATTATTCAATTGTTTGTTTATTATCAGCGGAGATATATTGTTTTTGAACTGATCATTGCAGAAGCAGAGGTTTTTACACTGTATCTAAGGTTTGGAATATTGTTTTTGCTATTGTGGGATGTTGTGTGTTAACATTCGTAAATACTACAAAAACAATCCATAGTTTTGTTGGGAGGTATAGCTTGTCTGTTAAGAAAATGTAAGCATTGTGGAAATGGTGTTCACTGACTGCTTATTGTTTGAAAACGACATGAAATGTGTGAATGGTATGGCCACAAAAGACCGATGCTGCGCTAATTGTGTTTAGAGTTTTGACAACTGGCTGGACAAAC